>JASVER010000149.1:233650-370486 GCA_030449065.1 Oceanodroma leucorhoa
AATTCCTTGTTTTGCTTTGCTTGCGTGCGCGGCTTTTGCTTTCCCAATTAAACCGTCTTTATCTCAACCCACGAGTTTTCTCACTTTTACCCTTCCGATTCTCTCCCCCGTCCTACCCGGGGGAGAGAGAGTGAGAGTGGGGGGGGCTTAGTTGCCGGCTGGGGTTAAACCATGACAGTCAGTTACTTCCAGCCTAAAAGGTGTTCAACAAACTTTTTGGATGGTCAAATTACACAATTAAATTATGATTACTGAATCTGTAAAAACTGAAGCCAGACATTCATTCATTGGAGGGAGAGCCTATATATTTCAAAGCTGTCTAGTATATCCTGGCATATGCAAAAAATGTTTTTTCCACAAGCTTAGAGTAACTCCAACTCAGCGACGCTTTCCTTAGCATGCCAGCTCCTGCAATATTCTCCTCTCGCCATGTTTTGCTCACCATGTGGATGTTGTGGTAGACTTTGATGCCCTTTAGCAGTGACCTCTGAGGAGCCTTTAAGCCATCAAGGTGTAGGTGGTCTTCCAGATAACTGCCAGATGTGGATGAAAGAGGTCTGCTCTSCCGGCCCCCGCTACTCGTACGTGGTTCTTCTTCAGGGATCACACCTGGGTTGCATAATGATTAATTTGGCTACGAAAAGGCAAAGCCAGGAGCTGTTGTTTTAAAGAGGGGCTCTAAACCACAGCAAAATGTTTTCATGGACTGAAGCAAAGCGGGTGGCGTGTGGACACGCAAACCACCGTTAAAGGAAAAGGTATTTTCTTCACGTCACGTAAACCGACATTTTGATGAGTACGTGGGTGAAGGGTTGTCAGTGGAATCAYGTTTTGGAGGGTGGGCAATGGGTCTGGAGCCCTGCACGTTCATATCCCCAGGTAAAACCTCTTCTACATCTGCCTGGCTGGGGAAAAGGTGTTTTGGCGTCTAAGAAGTAAGCTGGTGATACTTGTCCCCTTTAAAGGAAAAGCATGTGGAGATGTAAGAAGAAACGCTGGAATTGGGCGAACTGAAGGCCCCTTTCTCCTCCCTCTCCTCCCACCAGCTGTCCCGTATCCCCAAAGCYGGCGTTGGCACACTTGGCAGAGAAGCTGGCTCATTTCCAGARAAAGGGGACGTTGAAATCCTCCGTGCACCTAGTGGCAACAGCAACAGAAAGAGAATAAATAGCAGAACAATTTGTTTGGCAAATATAGACACTGTGAAAGAATTCAAGTGAATAATCTGTTTTGAAAGCTGGATGTTGGTAAAGCAGGTTATTGGCACAGCAAGTTCCCATCGTGCACACATGCTTAATAATAACCCAGCCTCTTCTATCACATACTTGTTTGTGCATGACACCAGAATTTTTTCCAGAAATTTTCTGTTTTCCAGAAATAAGTTCTGCATTTACTATTATGCTACTACAGCGTTGTGGCTGAGAAAGATCTCTTTAGGAAAGTCTATTTTTCAGACAAGAAAATAGCTTCTGTGATGTAAGGTAAAATCTGTGTTTCATAAAATATAGAAAATACATGTATCCTGTAATGCTACAAACTGCAGCCTTTATTCCTAAGAAAAACTACAAGCCACTTACTCGGTCACACGGATTTACTAGAGCAGTGTGAAGTGGTTCTCAGTTGTCAATAAGTGTGTCCACGGGAGCCAAGGGGCTACCCTTAGATGGCGGGTGGGGAGATAGGGTCTTTCGATTTTGTGTTTACTAGTTTGGGCTGTCTTCATTACCAAGCGTGTTCTCACTGCTATGTGGGACTGGATCAATCTCTTCCAGTTTGGGGACTGCTGAATCTTACACAATGCTAGTGTGCAATTTTGCATATTTAAGTTGCTAAATGGCATCTGTTATCTTCATAATTTTTTCTAACCCACTTTGCCTAGTCAACTTCCGTGCATCTCTTAGAAATAGCCAAAGATTTGCACAGGTTCACAGATAAAGATCTTAAAAACACCGTYCTATAACTTTGCCTGACTTACAGTTGAAGTGTAAATTATCTTACACATGTGAGTACATTTTTCAGAAGCTCTGCAAAATGTAGGTGTGATGGACACACAGGTGAGCATCCCCAAGTCGACTCTAATGTTGTCAGCATAGGAAATAGTAGCAATGAAAGCAGTGCAGACRTAGCTGGCGTGGATGTCCCAGACAGACGTGTTGCTTTTTGCTCCATGTTGGTGACAATGTTCCTCTGTATTTCACTGCTGGAATTTCATCACCATTTGCCACGCAAACACAGCTTCAGATGGTACTGTAGATAAGGCTGTTTCSTATGACACTTACCAAAGCACTCCCGTTAAAACTTTATGGGAATCTAGGAAAGCATTCTGTAGGCCAAAGCTGGAACATCTTTGCACTTGTTGAAGCCTTCTCTGTGCTAGAATTGTAAATCTCATTATTTAGTAGACGTAAAGACAAAGAGATAACCTTCCACTCAAGAAGGAATGAAAAGTAGAACTTAATCTTTCTGTCTAAAATACTAGCAGAGAAAACACATGGTTATTTTGAACTCGGCAAGGTTAATTCAAGTAGCTAGCTAAGTGAGGTGTAAGAGGTTGCCAGTGACACTGAGGTAAAAGTCACTTCTGTCTTGCTGGCTTTAATATTTTATATCAACTTGATTAATGTACAAATATACTTGTTCATAATTTCTTATTTCATGCTGAATCCTGCTAAGGCGTAAAGAACCAAAACATTGCCTGTGTTAACCAACTTAGTTCACTTTTAAGCCACATCAACTTTTCTTATAACACTTATAACACTGTTTTCTTAAACACTTATAACTTCTTATAAAGTCTTTCCTTCTGGTGCTAGTCATTTCAAATTAGAGTGCTGAAGATATTTTCTAATGAATCCAATTGTTTGAGAAACAGAGTACCCATGTCACAAGCAGCGCGTCTGTTACCAAATGATGTTTTTGCGTGGTCATGTCAGGAGATCCTAGACCTCCTCACTCTGTTGGGGGAAGGAGCACGTTCAGTTTCCTCACATCATTTTGAGGCTAGGGAGTAACTAGGTACCACAAAGACTTCCAAAAAGAGCATCTCCTTTGACGAGGCAGCTAAGCACGTAGCATCAAGTCAGGCCTCTTCTACACGAAATGCTTCTGTTGGACGTCAATCTCTTCCCCGGTAGCCTCACACATTTAATTATGCTGAAGGACAGAACTATTTCAGTGACTTTTGGGAAGAGGAGACTGAGCATGCACCTCTCCTGCTAGAGCCAGGGAACTCTGGCTCTCCCGCTGTGTCCATGCTGGACTGAAAAGACAAGGGGCAAGGTGCCAGGGCCAGGTCCTTCACAGCCACAGGGACACCAGGCATTGGTTCTCCTCCATCTCTCAAACGAGAACAGATTTTGCACCCAAGAGGAAAGCCCTGAGGCAACCACACAGGCCAACCCAAGACAATGGGATTGACYACCAGAAATGGTGCAGTTCATCGAAGCCCATACTGAACTTATAGGAGCATAGCTTGTTTTGAACAGAGTAATGTCTCCTCCAAAGCAAATTAACTTCAACGAGACAAGGAGAACTGTGGGGCAGCAGGTCATTTGTGTGCCGATGCAAGATGGGTTATGTCCAAAACCATTAAGACAAGGTTGAAGGTACTCTCCTGTGCAGAGGTTTCATGGCTGTTTTAGGAGGAGATTGCTGCGTTCACGGATTTGTAATACTGCATTTTGTCAAGTCTAAATAACATCAGAAGGCAGGGCCACAACTAGCCGCTGCCTGAAATCCACATGGAAATTTCCATGTTTCAGTATGACAAACAAGCAGCTGAGCCCAATTCCTTTTTTTTTGTTGTTGTTGTTGTTCTTTTTTAAGTGGATTTAAAATGAGATGTTTATCACCAGATATGCGCTGAGGAGAAGGCCTCCTACATTTTGCAGCTGAATGAAGAGACAGGATTCTCGGTGAGTCATGCGGCAGGGCTGAGCATTTTCAGTAGCAAACCCCGAATGCCTGAAAAGCATCGCTCCGMTTGCCCGGTCGTGCCGTAGGCACGGGTCTGTCTCCGGGCTTAAGAGGAACTGATCTCATCAATACAGATATCAGCAGGATATATTTGGAAACTCGAAAACTGTGCCGCCCATGGACTGACTTTGGGCACAATTTGCTCCAGATTGGGYTTTCCAGGGTTGTAAGGCCAAAAGGCAGACTAATGAGGAAAGCAGGAGAGCAGGCACTTGACTTTTTTATGATGTTCTCTCTCTGCTAGAGGTAAATATAGGAGTGCAAAGCATTTTCTGTTTGCTTTTCTTTTAATTTCAAAGTACAGACGAAAGCCAGAGACGAACAGATATAGTAGCATTAGTCATTATTTTTTTTAAACTTTGAAGTCCTTCAGAAAAGTGCTGTGATTTCACTTCCTGCATTCATTGGTCATAGGACTTCATGAAATAATTTGGACAAAAATTTTTCTATTTCTGGGTTACTTACAAGCTGTTATTTTAAGCATTTTCTATTTCTTCAGTGTAGGCTATTCGATATGCTGTGTTGCTTCTGCTCTCTTATTTAATAACTGACATAGTTTAAGCAAGAAAATAGCATATTGCTGTTTTCCCATCTGCATCACAATGACTATTAATTCATGCTATATATATGCTTTACCTTCTGAGAATTTTACTTTATTTTCTTAAAAAACTTGAGAATTAAGCTAGTGGGGAATTTTCCTTCCCATACGGAAGTGCAGATTCTTTAAAAAAAACAGCAGAAATGTAACAATTTCAGCAAGACCTGTTCTGGGAGAGGTTATTCAATACAAGCAGAACATCTGGGGAAGAGAGGGAGAGAGAAAGGGCTCCCTGAGGTTACCAGTAACCTGTTAGAAGGGCACTCGTGTGCTGCGGGGGGACAAGGTCTGAGTGGCTGCCCTCCCTCGTTAAGAGGAAATTTTGTTTGGGATTCCAGGTAAGACACCAAACACTTTACAAGGCATCATTAAGTGTGTGTTTGCCATCTTCTGCGTGCCCAAACTGAGATAAACAATCAGCACCTTTCCCAGGCTTTCGTGTTATCCTCTGAAGGATGACCTCCAACAACTTAAGCATGCGACAGAAGTCAAATAATAAAAACATGCTAGAAAAACACGCAATGAAAGATCGTATCATAATGCAATGCCTCTTTCTCACGTTCCTGAAAAGACTGAAAATAGGATTTACCTAATAGCATAATAAAAATTAAGCAGCTTGCCCAGGAGAAAAACACCTGCCTGTGTGTATAGTACAATATGCATTACTAACAGCACTGGAGATATTTCTTTTTGCACAAATGTTTTACAATATCAACCTCATTTTTAAACACTGGTGTTTTAAAGCGAATTCTTAAAATCATATCTATTCAGGTACATATCAGTATATCAAACTAAATACTAAGTCCTACCTGCGAAAGCATCCATCAGCTTCTGTTGCCTTTATAAACCTTTGTTGTCATTCRTGAGGAGCATGTGTGACACAGAACGTGTCTTTTGTGTGAGCACTGGCTACGTTCAACACATAAACTTAACTACGGTCACTGAATTCTCCCTACATAAAAGAAAACTGGGTGTTCTAACAAGGAAAAGTAATTACCACTGGAGTAAAGGACACACCGTTTAGAAACAAGCTCAAAGTCATTCAGTGAAAGAGTTTCCTAATATGGAACAAATTCGACAGAAAAAATGGGAATATTTTTCCACTGTTACAGACCCAGCAAACCGGAAATGCTATATGTATGTGTATAAAATCCAATTAGCTTTCTTTATATTTTGCTTCTTTAACCGAACATGATTTTTTTTCAGAAACTGCAATGTGCAATGCAATCCCTGTTTTAACACAGTGTTTAGATTTAACATGTAAAAAAAAAAAAAAAAAAAAAAGAAAAAGAAAATGGCAGAAGGGAGAGGAATTCAGACAGGAACCATCTTTTGATAACAAAAGCCCATCTACACTGTGCACACGTAGAAGGTTACCAGTCAAGGGACAAGAGCTGAGGACCTTTCTCGCACCAAACCCATTTGCGCTGCATTTCAAGAGCGGTCTTGAGTCTGCCGCYGAATCCGTTGAACGCATTTTGTGTCAAACACATCGAGTTTGCTGGAGATGTGCTAAAAACATGATCATTGGGTTTTTTCCCAATGATAGATTTTCATGCCTTCTGCAGGTGCCAGAAAATAATTTAATTTCTCCCTCTCCTTGAAGATTTCTTTGTCTTCTTCTGAAGAGCAGGAGAGTCTCCTCGGAGGGAAGTGGTCATGATGCTCCCAGTTAGCACGTCTCGCCGAGCGACCAGGGCTGTTTGGTGGGAGTTGCCATCTGCTCCCTGGTGCCGGTGAGGGGAGATTGGACCTGCTGGTGTGGAATGTCCCTTTGGTCTCTGTCCTTGTCACAGGCTGGGGACACGGAAGGCTGTGTCACACCAAAGAATGTGACTTGCACTCGCCAGGTTGGCTTCAGCAGATTGTTGCTGCTGTTTTYTCAAATGGCAAGAAACCTTGGCAAATTTTCCACCAGTCTTACTGTGMGCACAGTTTTCTGTTCTAATGATTACCAAACAAAAACAGAGCTGTCATAGCAACTGAAGAATTTATTTCACTTGACCCAATAAAAATTATCCATTAGTTTTGTTTACATGAACCCTGGCTATCATGTCAAYCTACTAAAAAATGTCCCACCTTGARGAGCAGAGGTACACCTTTTCATACATGTGGAGCAAAGCTATCTTGGGGACAGATTAAAGGAAGGTAGAAGTAGACACAGAGTTAGATAAAGACAATTGGGATGACATTGCGAGGCTGATGAATGGGCTTTTAACCTTTTTGCATCTCCTTTAAAGCAGCATGAAAGTGTTAGATGATGGTGCGCAAGTCTCCTGGGTCCCTAACTGGCCAGCTGAGATAATGAGAACCTGGAAAATGCACACTCCGCGTTGCCCTTGTTGCGGCAGTGCTTTCTCGGACGGAGGTGCTTTGTTTGCTCCTTAGTCTTCTCTTCTGGATGTTGGCGAGTCCTCTGACATTTCAGAGGACAGGTGATARATAGAAACTAATGTATTAACCAGCTTCTCAAGTGATATAAGCTAAGGTATCCTCACTGAAGATTTTACTARATCTTTCATGTGAAAACCTTCAAGTGCTTTATAAATATGAAATAACACAGTCCTGCAATATCAAAACTATTTAAAGATTAGCATATTTAGTCACAGAGGGATTAATATATCWGGCAAAAAGCATACCAAGCCATTCAAGGGCAGTACCGAGGCTAACCCCACAAAGTCTCAGTTTCCAGTTCTGTGCTTCAAACCACAGAGATGTTCAGTTTTTTGCCGGAGGGTGAAAAAATTCTTATTGTGCTATTGATTGCCTGGGGCAACCCCTACAGTTATGAACTGGTGAAGCGAATATCCTTCTTTATGAGGGCAGTCAAGGGTTTCTGTCAGCAGCTATACACTTTACAATAAAGAAGATATAAGAAGTTGGATTACAGGTTCCTACAGGATCCCCTCATTGCTCCTGAGCAACTTAACGATGATGAGTGAGTTGTTATTGCCCCATTTAGGCCACAAGTTGTTAATCTTTCCAAGGCCGATTGTAGGGATAACCATTGTAACCTTGGATGGAAACCAGGATGTAGTGCATCCTACTGACCAAGAACTGGCATCAAGTACTTCTGTTTCTTGTAATATTATTTCATGTGGCAATTTTTGTCATCCTGGAGAAGTACATGAGTCRTCTTGCAATACTTGTCTCTCCTGGTAGACTTTATCTTGTGGGACCTTAACTTACCTGCTTCCAGAAGAGATGAATACTTTCTAAAAAAGCTGAATTAGTAAAACTGCACCTTGGATTGAACAGGTAGTGCTCACAGCAAGACATCATATTGCAGACCCCCAGTGCTTGTGCCTTTGGGTAATGTCATGCCATCTGCAAGAAGGGTTGGTTAGAGACACTTGGCAAGTCTCTATAACCCCATGTCCGTGTGCCCATGACTTTCTGTGAAGAGGAGATGACACCAGCCTGCTCCCAAAGTGAGATCTGTTGTTCAGCCATCTTGAAAAAATAACATACCTCCTTACAGAAGCCCAGTGAAGAGAATGGGGATGTTGGGAGCATCCAGCTGAGCACTGAAGCTCCTGGTCTAGTCCAGAGAGCCGGTGWGGTGGCCCTGGATGTCCTTCACATGGCTGCTGAGTCCATGATGTGCAAATTTCTGATGCGCTGGCTCAACTGTTCTCAACAGTCTACTTGATTTGACTTATTCTGAGCCAGTGTAGAGATCCTGTAAAGAAGRGATAGGGAAATTGCTCTGAGTATCTCCTGCTACAAGGTAGCCCTCACCAAAGAAACCCCAGAACACAGGTTCTATAAAAATACGGGGTGATCAGATGATGAACAGAGATGGGTGACCATTGCCTCAGCCATCTACATGAAGTGTCTGAATTTGGAGGCTAGACTTCCGTAGACCATGAACTCTCTATAAAGCGATCCAAAGCCGTTCAGTTGGGAGGCTGCCTTTCCCTGCTCACCTGCAGGTAGCAGAGTAGACACCTCAAACTGAAGCTAACTGTCTAAAGTTAGGACATGTAGGTGTCACACCTCTCCCTGTGTTCACATCGCTCCTATCTATACTGAGCACGAGTTATGTTTAACATAGCGTTAGTCCATGTGATCCCTTCCAACCCAGTTCAAACATTGCCCCATTTCTGAAGAAGATGGGCACCAAGGGGTTTGGACAAGGTGATGGACCTGGRGCTCCCCAGGGCTGACTTCCATATGCCATGTTCATATAGAATTTGCAGAAGTGCAGGTGGAAGATGCTGGAAGGCAGGAAGGGATTTCTACCTTTGTCCTTCCTTGCTTTTCTCTCCCAGCCTGAGCTGTGAGTCAGACACTGAGATCAAAGGCTCTGCCGTTCCAGCCAGCYGAGTGACGATCCCCTCCATCACCCACCCCGCGCGTCCGCCCAGCTCACTCCGTGGGGTGCAGCCCAGGTGAGTCTGCCTTGATTCATCCTCTCCTGCGTCCAGCCAGTGAATCAGMCAGCCATTTCCCTCGCCTACGTTTGAGTGTCAATTACATCACTTGAAAAATGAAGAAGGAATCTTGGCTTGTGTTTATAGGAATGACAGAGAATAAAGTTTCCTCCTTTCACTCACATACCCAAGTATTTTTCTTTAGACATATTTCAAAGTGCCTGAGATATGATTATATCATGGTTAAGCAAAGTGTTTCTATAGGACATGTAATTTTGCTTGTATATAGGTATATCTGTGCAGGATGATGGGGGGGGGCACTAATTAGTAAAGTTCATCTGTTGAGAAGCTGCCTATTTTTAACTGGTCTTTTGTTTGCCTGATTTTCTGCCTAGGGGCCAGAAAGTACCTCCCTCCTGCGCTAAAGATATTCTTGTCTCCAAGGAAGTCTTCTATCTCAAGTAAGCCCTACCGACTGCATACCACATTTAGGCAAAATATTYTACAGTGCTTGCATGTCATATAAAATAATTGTCAGTGAATAATGAGGAAACTGCACGTACAGCAAAATACCTGCACGATGCACTGTGTTTTACTGACAGCTTTTGGATATTCCTTTSTGGGATGATGGAGTGTGCACAAGACTGCTGCATGTACATTATACAAATCTGAGATAAATCATAAATCTTAAGGTGATATAATTCTACTGAAGCTACACTTCAAAGTAAACTGATGACACCTTAATCTGTCTGGAGGATCTTCTCAGACGTAGTTCCTTATGAAATTGCTTTGTCTTCCTAAACCCAAGRTCTTCTGTAACGTCCATTGGAAATTCATTCATTCTTTGCGACAGTAGGTAAGAATGGAGAGAAAAGAAATCTGGGATTGACTCTCTGCCAGGGTTTCCCAGGGTTGCCTGTCTTCTCCGGGTTTGGTGTTTGCATAGCGCTGTTCCAGGAAAGCACRCAGATAAAGACACTAATAAAGCTAAGTTACCAGCTGAGGTAAGCCATTGCCATTCCTCAAGGGATGAGGGGGGGTAAGACCACCTACACTAGCTGAGGCTCCGCTCCATATGAAGTGCTACCACTCCCTCCATCCCCAGCAAAAAGCTATTTGCTATGAAAACTTCACTGCTTTGTGGACAGCACAGAAACTACTGCTTTTCCTGTTAGCAGCGRTGGCTTCCCATCATTCTGAGCCTGTTTTAATATCACCTTTTTTGCATAGCCTGAATTAATTTAAAAGACTATAATTAGTTTTACTACTAAGTATCTTTTTATAAATAGGAGGAATTATGGGTTACTTACAGAATATTAGCAAAGTCTGAAGTTATGCACAATTGTGCTGAAAACATTACATTGCAGTGTTTCCAGGTGCAAGGTCAGTCTTTTGAGGCTTAGGCACTGGAGTCTAATTAAATAACTGTACCTCGGAGTACTAAATTAAAACAAAGACCACCACAGCATCAGAAGTAGGCATGGAGCAGGGGTTAGGATTTTGGTAGTTTGCCATCACTGCAGGACTAAGGCTATGGCAGTGATGGTATAACCATACAAGGTTTTAGTGGATCCTTGCCCTCCCRTCAAGAACATGACATTACTCCCCAGAGGTAAAGGGTGTTACAGCACATTTACTTCCATGCCATTACTTAAAAAATGATTTTACTTCACTGAGGACACCCTAAAAGGCAGAGAGAGTGGAAGAAAAAACCTTGATCAAGGGAAGAAGCTAAAAATATTTATAATAGAGTATCTTGGAAGTGCCACAAACACTTGGTGGTTGTTTGTGTGGGTTTTTTTGGGGAGGTTTGTATTTGAGAGGGAGATCAACAAAGGGCTTGTTGGGAAGTACGATGTGAAGAGGACTCGCACATCCTGGTAAATACGTTGCAAACCCGTGACAACCACCACCGCTTCCAGCTCCCATGCACTGCAGGACCCCCACGCTCCCCAGCACAGGGGAACCTCTGGGCACTCYGGACTCCCCCCCAGCCGAGCAGCTGCGCAGTGCACCCCTCTATTCCCTCTTGCGGGCACAAAATCTCCATTTTTGTGCTACCTGTAATATGCACCTGGGGAACGTCAGCTGTACATTTGGCAGGTTATTACGTATTCGCAGACAAAACCAGTGCTACGCTTAAATTAAGAAGGTAATACCCATACACATAGATGTCTATATGAGTACATACCTTGCRTATATAGTCTATTACCCGCCACGAATGTATTATAACAATGAATCAATATTGTATTAATGATGTTAATTTGTTCCTATTCAGGTGATGCTATGCTTTCTTCAGTGATTGCTGCTGCGTGTTTTGTCCTGGCAAAGATTCACACGGGCTCTCGGCCGCCGGCCGCCAGCAGCCGTCCTGCACGGTGCGGACAGGGTGGCCAGTTTCACAGTGAGCCCCGGCGGGCTCCGGCCACTGCTGCCTTGGGACCACGTTTTTCAGCCTTTTTCAGTCTGAAGATCCCCAGAAATCTTCTGCTGATGCTATGGATCCTTGCACAGCAAGTTAAACCTACTGACAACAACCTTTCTTATTTAGTCATATTTCACAAATCCATTAGTAGTCCATCGGTCCCAGGATCCTGCAGGCTGCCACTGAACAGTCCTGCTTTAGAAAAAAAAGATTAACTTCTGCAAATCCTCTGTTTTATTATGCTTGTAGAACGGCATTTGGTACATGGTTGCTGGCTCAGAAAGTAATGGACGACTTTTCTCGTGTGCTCCTTCCTGATTCCCAGAGCTGTGCGTGGTCCAGGTCTGTATCTGAGGTGGGACAACCAAGCACCATCTTCTCCACCACTTCTTCCCAACCCACACATCCGTCCTTCAGGTGATAGGCAGTCTTCGGTGAGGCCACCTGCAGAGCAGGACAGAGGCAAGCAGAGACTCAGATCTCTTTGCAGAGGTGTAGGAGCCAACACAGATGCGCGATGGGACCATCTTATTGCAATTCCTTTTCCTGTGCTCTCCTCCTTGGGTCCTAGGACGCTGCTGAAGGCAGCTGYCCCCCTGCAAGGCCAACCTCACTCCTCCTGTTCGTGTTTGGTGTCTCCTGGATCTTACGTTGCTTCATGCAACCCGTAAGAATGGACCTGTGCTCACCGAGCTCTGCGGTTCATTTTCCCCAGGAAAYGTCATTTGCTCACACCTGCCCCGAGATGCCATCGCCGTGCCGTGGAGGTGCAGCGCAGCYGTTTTGAGCAAGCCCTCTGCTGCCAGAGGAGATGTGTGACTCGCTGCACCCTCAGCTGAGGAAAGCAGATGCACCCAAATGCCAAGCCAGGCAAGCCAGAATGTCCTGGAAAGGAGCCCGCTCCTGCCCGGTCCAGAGGGAAGCCTTCTGTGTCCTGCTGGGCAGCTCCTATGCAAAATAAACCCATCAGCAGCTCCAGATGCTGCGRGCTCCTGTAAGGGTGACGCAGGCAGCATCAGCAAATGTTTTCACATCTTTAAGGCATAAGCTGTATCTCACACCTGAAAAAACGCTGACTCCTCTGTTTCACTGGCCCCAAATATAAGGAGAGGCGTGCTGCAGGAGTTCAGCTCCAGGGTGCGAAACACACTGCTCCCCACCGCCAGCGAGGGAGGGCTGGTTTGTGTCCTCTGCCCTCCTAAAACGAAGTTTTGCCCCAGTTTAGTCCAATCACYGAAGACGCAACCCTTGTCTTCCTTGATCAGAACCCCTGGACGCTTCATCCCCCACCCTCTCTCCTCCGCAGCTGTGTCTGGATTGGAGAGGGAATTTAATTCAGTTTCTCCTGCCTTCTGTCTCCTCTGCACGCAGACCCACAGACCTCCACGAGCAGMAAAGACTGCTCGTTCCCAAAGGTTATAAACTGTGGACCTGGAATATAACATACTGCTGATGCAGAGTGAGAGCAAGGAGTTATTTTCCGAACAGGAKGTCTCTTGCGTCAAGCTGTCAAGTGATTAATTAAGAATTGCGTTCATTTTTTGGTTTTAGAGCAGGGTGGATAAGCATTGTACTGGAACTGTTTGAGTTCCAAATGTGTGTACTTAATCCCATTCACCTCCTTGCAGCTCTCCATATCATAAATTTAAGAGACAGACTTCATTTCATGCGTGTGAGGATGATCTTGAGATCTTAAAAATAGGAACAGCGAAGACAATAAAAGACAAGTCAAAAACAGCCCCCAAACAGCCCCCAAAACAGAATAGTGGAGTGGTTTGTGTTTCATGCACTCTTTAATTATAATCTGAAATCAGTCTAAGAGAAAAAAATCTGTCCTTTCAGAAGAATTTTAGTGTCTTTTTCCAAAGAGCTTCAAATTCTGGTGTGGTGTTTATTGAGTTTATTTTAGGCAGGTAAAGGAGAGCTTTTGTGTTTCAGAAATAATGCAAAAAACTCATTCAGTTACTTTTTTAAACATGGGCTTTCTCAATGCTTATATTTTAACTTTAGACCCTTACTGAAACTGAACAACAAAGCATCGCAGCTTCTCTGATTCCTGTTTCCCCGCTCTCCTGTACTGAGGGTGAAACGGGTTTACCCAAGTAAATGACAGAAGAGCACGGTTTGGTCCTACAACAGGATCTTCTCTCCGGCTCCTTTAGCGCATCTCATTTCGATTGCATTTAGAGGACTTTAGGTTCAACCTATGATAAACGGACAGATGCTGGGAGGGCAATTCCCAGTACCTGAACTAGGTTCAGGGCAGATTTAATTAATATTCCTTTAAATGTCTGTGTCAGGCAGCAAAATTATCTTTTCTTCTTACGAAACGTCTTTGCTGCATTCAGAAGGAAATGTTATTGCAATGCCAGTTCTCTGCGTATAGGAYGGCACAATGATAACAGAAAAATGAAAGACTGCCAGTACCAAATTTTCTGAAACCGAACACATGCAAAACTTTCGGGGACTGAAGTGATTTGCTAGACACTTACATCTATCGTAGGCCAAGGATAGGTAGGGTGAAACAACAAGATTTCATCACTGTAGTATGACAAATGTTTCTGTCTGACGATCTCTTCTCACCTTCAYACTTGCTATTCAAGCACACGCAGAGGGTTCACTTGGAGGCAGACAACAGACTGCTGCGAACGGAAAGTCAGTCCATGTTGTAATATAACCTTGCAAATATTTTCRCTGAAATAGTCAAAATGAAAGCCATGGTTATTTAAAACATAGTTTAGTATCAAAAGGAGGCACATGGATGTTAAGGTATCACAGATGAAAGGATTTTCTGCTTTGCTTAACTGCTTTTGCGTTTGCGTACAGTGGTGAAAAACCAGTGCGCCCAGATTTAATGATGAGGAAGGACAAATATTTAATGGTAGGTCAGAGAGAATCCATCCAGGACATTTTCAGGAAAAGCTGGAGCATGCAGCATGCACATCGCTGCCTTCCAGCTCTGCAGGGACTGCTGCAGGTAGCAGAGACCAGAGCATCCTCCCATGCCTCTCGCTGGTACCATGCCAAGAGGTGGGAGCAACACAGAGCTGTTTAAGGTCAGGATTTGCAGAACGTAATCTGGGTGAGGAGTCTGTAGCGTATTTGTGAAACAACCTGAAGAACAGTGAAAAAAAGATAATAATGGATACGAGGTACTATTTGTGAGTTTATGTTATTTCTCTTTGAATGCTGGGTGGATAACCATGTCTATCAACCCTGAAAGACTCACACATCCACACTAGCACAGCTACCCACTACCTAGACAGGGAACAGATGCAATAYAGCATGACCAGCTCCACATCATAGAGCCTTTACGGGGCTCACAAAAGGCTCCTCAGCCTGGTAGTTAAGTATTTCCAGTTTTTTCTCACTGCATTTTGTGAAAAATGGATGTCCTTATATCTGCACTTTGCAGATGAAGAATAAAAACACTGTGTTTAACAGCAGACCTAAAAGTGACTGTGGTGAGAGCCGGGCATGGCACTCACGGCTGCATCACGGACACCTTGTCCAGGGCTGCACGGAGGTGCGATAAAACGCCTGCTGTCTGGGGCAGGTGGGTCTCATCACTCCATAAGGTACCTGCCAGCTACACCCGGAGCCTAATTTCACTGTTTACAGACAGGGAAATTGGTCTCAAAGGACTCTCTGCACCCCTGTCAAAAGATGGCACAGGCATCCTCCCGCAGTCTGAATAACTTGTCCGTACTTGTGAAGAGGTCTGCTGTGGAGCAGGGGCACGGGCCACCCGGTCTGCAGCTCACAACCTCCAGCACCACCTTTCCTCTCTTGCTCTTAATAGGAATTGTCAAACGAATGCTCACAAACCACACGCAGCTGTATTAAAAACGCTAACTTTGAGCCAAACCGTAGCAGAGTTTCACAAGGGGCAGGCAGGCAGCGCCTGGATGAAACAAGCCCTTGGAGCCCAGCCAGTTTTGATCCAGACCTGCCTGGCTGAACCGCCGGCCCCAGAACAACGAGAACAACCAGCTGCAATCTGCGGCTCCGAATTTAACCAGAAACCCAGGGAGGGCTGAACTGCCAGGGTGCAGGGGCTGGGCTGGAGCCCACGGGTCCCTCTGACACAGGCTCAGCTGCTCATCCAGAGTGTGAGGTGCCCACATCCGTGGAGCTCGAGCCCCTTACGCGCCGGGAGGGCTCCTCCGGGAAAACTGTCAGCACGCGTGGGAAAGGAGTTTGGGACGGGTGACGAGGGCTCTCCTTTTGCCCGCCGGCTCCCCGGGCAGAGGCTTCTCCAGCCCAGCTGTCCTCCGACCCAGGACAAGAGGGTCGCTGCGGAGGACAGACGGGTGGGATGCCCCACACCCCCGGAGCTGCGGCTCTTTTGGGGAGGGGAGAGCCTCAGCTGTGCTYAAAGTATACTTTATTAATGCCTCAGGAGGCTGCTCGGATTACGAATGATGACTAATACGACTTGGATCCTTTACAGCCTTAGAAATAGTTTTATGAATGAGAATTAAAATTAGATGCTTTGATATTTCTTCTGAATGATGACACACCTTTTTTTTTTTCATTAATCCTGCCTTTGGTTGTTTATTTTGTGGGTTGAGTGAGTCAAGCAGCTCTGCTGCAGTGTCAGTATTTGCAGGTACTGGAGGTAACTTTCACGTCAGGCATCTCCACTTCCAACCTTTTTTTTTTCCCCCTCCCCAAATGAGGTGCATAATCGAGTATTAGCTGCATAATTTACTCTGAGAGATCAGTTCAACACATTAAAGAATAAAAACTTGTACAGATTTCTGCCTGAGAGGGAAGAAATCAAATAATTGCCAAGACCTGCCTATATTTCACTTGAACTATCTACCAAGGTGCGCACCACTCTGGCGTAAGATTTATTCCATTAATTTCCTGGTAAAACCCGGAGGCAGCTTTACCTGTCTCCATCTTGCATCTCTTTGAGCAAGCTCCCAGCTATTTCTGCCCGCAATGGCAGCAGTGGTAAGGAGGAGCAGAACATCCCCACACATTTCACCGGAGACGGCAGAGGTTGTTTCCCTCCCCTGCAGACACCACCTCGGACCATCCACATCCATAAAACCTCTGGATGCTCTCCGAGGTCGTTATGCAGCATCCCGGCCGCGACGTGGCCCCGGAGCCGCGCTGGACAGATGCTGGGGAGATGCTTCTGCCTCCCAGCCCAAAGGTATTCCTGCCACCGCTGTCTATACGTGTCCTTTCAGCTCACACCGATTTTCTGCCCTCCTGGAGTATAACCCCGTGTATTTACAGAAAGCAAGCGCACTTCCTCGCAGTCTGCCTTTTCCTAGGCTGAACGTCTAAACTCTCCTGGCTTCTGCTCCTGTTCAGGTGTCCTGGTCAACTATTTAATACAAATGTCATTAATTTCCATTAAAATACAATGTCTATAGCATCAACTATGAGAATTCATGGGAAAAAGAAAACATAGTACATACAAATCATGTAACAGGGTTAAGGGAAAAGAATGAAGCGATGTCTCCTCGCCATTTCATTCTGAAACGAACAGCAAAAACTTTCTCTGCAGACTGGCAGTAACACAATGCCCTGTCTCTTTTTATGGCTGGAAATCTGCTGATCTATTTAATTTTCACAATGAAAACTCAGCAGAGGTGCCACCTACTCAGCAGGTTCAGAGGTCCAGATCAGATAAATCTACCAACTCAGATGCTTATCAATAGTGTGTCCGAGTTTAGCAACACCACTTAGATCAAAAAAACAGCAGGAACTCTTGCGAGAACAAGTTCTTCAACAAATTTCCAGCAGCTGCCCGTTCCAGACGAGTCGGGATGCCCATGAAATGAAGCACATTTTGGCAGCCAAGTGACGGGGCCAGTGTCCCAGACCACTCGGTTAAATCTGTTGCAGCACCACTCGCTCACTCACAACGCATGGACTTGGGCCAAACCCCYCCTGCCCTCATGTCTCCTATTGAGTTGACCGAGGAACGTGAGGAAGAGGCTGCTGGAGATGAGCAGGGCTGGATGCCCCAGGACAACCTCATCGCAGGGGCTCACTGTGGGATGCACACCACCGGATTCCTGTATCCCCATGGCTGTACGTGATTGTTGGGGTGCAGTCTTGGGGAGGAACTCCCCCCAAAATCTGTTCAGTCTCTATTCCCAAACAGGTGAGCAAAATGCAGGAGTTACTTCGAGATACTGAATTCTCTGAAATAAGGACGCTCAGAGAAAAAAATAAAGGAGCAGCAACGATGCCTACAGGCAGGGATTCCCYGTGGAGCCGGTCTGGGACGGGACCAGGGTACCCTCTGACGGACGGGTCCCATCGCTGCTGTCAAAGGAGGGAAATTAAGCAGCCATTTAAGGCAGAACCCGGTTTTGTTTCCCCCATGGGAAAGAAAAGTATACAAACAAGGAATAGCCACTACGATCGGAAATCACTTGTTAAAAACCTAGACTTCACTTTAAAAAATCTGTCAAGAAAAGTGGGTAAAATGCGCAGCTGCAGCCTAAGCCATACTCTGGCGGCTTTTGCTCTGCGTRACTGCTGGTATTTATAGTGTTGTGGCGCATAAAGCTGAGATCAGGAATACGTCGTGCTAGCAGCCCTACCTGCCTGTGTGTATATGTGTCCTTGCCTCAAACGGCTCGTTAGTTTAATCAGCAGAACCACACCCGTATTTCGCAGGCAGGTAAAATACAGGAGATGAAGGCGTTTGCTCAGGATCAGGGTCCAACCCGCTGCCTCCGAATCGCTGCTGGAGCTCCCGGGTCCGCTCTCGCCTCTCCTCCCGCGCGCGACCCGTCCCCGTCCCGTCCCGGGGACAGCAGGAGCCTTCCCACGGAGCACGGGGCGGGCGGCTGCACCTCTGCAAAACCTCCACCTCTGCAAAATTTCCACCTCTGCAAAACTTCCACCTCTGCAGAACTTCCACCTCTGCAGAACTTCCACCTCTGCAAAACTCCCGCCGGCTGATCGCAGCAGAGCGCAGCCTGTAGAAGTGCTGCTAATTATAAACACGTACTGGGAAGTATGCGGTGGAGAGGGACGACGCCAAATGCCCCTCTCCGTCACTGGGAGCAGAGCACGCACCCTTTCTGAAGCAGAGGTAGACGCTGAGCCAGGGACCAGGTACCTCGGCCGGGCTCTTCCCACCCTTTCCAGTGACCTCAGTGAAAGCTGGATCGGGCTAAAAGAGAAGCAGGAAGAGAAACATCTCATGTTTAAGCTGTTCAARAAAGAAGGTAGAAACATTTCTCAGCTCGTCTGTCTCTTCCCATTTCTCAGCTCTCTTCTGTAACATAGAGAAATAAGAAGTTAATGAAAAGTTCTTGCCYGGCTTTCAAGCAAACCTGAGATTTCTATCTGAAAAATCTCCATTTTCCCACCCTTCAGGTCCTACCGACAACCCATCACCAGTTCAGTCCAGCACCAGCTCAGAAGCAGGTCATCACCTCGCGTCTCACAACCCYCCGCTACACGGTTTCTTGCACCTTTCTCAGAAGCAGATGACACGAGCTCATAATCCGAGACGGGAGCCTGAATTTAACAGATTATTGTTTCACCCATCCTGGCGGTTCCTCTGCTCCTCTGCGGACAGTGTGCAGACACTTCAAACAAAATTCAGTGTATGCAGTTTGTTGTAAGTGTCCAGCCACACAAGGCAGTTCGTTAACCGGCAGCACGAGCCCGACCACCGCCGCTCCAATCTCCAAGGGWATTTCAGCAACCTCACCGCTGCTCCAGCTGATAAAGTATGTGTTGGCTACTGCCGGTACAACAGATGCCTGGAGCTGTACTCAATATAGCCTTATTAGCACTTGGCTTCACATCAGCTGCTGCCGTTTGCCACTGAAAAGGCRAGAAAGAAAACACCAATGGACATACATGCAGAGGAGAGGAAATGAGACACTGGGCTTCGGCGAGGGGAAGTACATATATATATATATACACACACACATATATATATATACACGCACATATATACACACACATATATATATGTGTGTGCGCCTAGTGCTCTCTAAACTAAGGGAGGAAGGAGGAGGAGGAGGAGACGTCCTGCAGTTCCCTGTTTGGAGAACAGGATCCTGAAACGCTGCTGCACAGTTATAGGAGTCCTGACCCAGGGACGCCATCCTTCATCACCTCTTCCTGCCCCTGGTTATCTTCCAGTTTATCACACCTGGGACGATGCCGAGACAAGACTGTCACGCTGTGCGAGATGTCGTCTGATAAGTGCAGAAACGGCTCCTTCGTGTTCTTGTTAAACTTGGCTGCAGCCCTTGTTCTTCTGCTATCAGCCCGTGCAGACACGCAGGAGAAGATGATGGAACAAATTGGAAAGTGAATGTAAGGATTTTTATTTTAGAATTGTAACACTTCCAGGACATCAATCTGCATTAGCAGTCTATTCAGACATTCATCTCAGCTTAAAAAAACTGGTGCTATAGACAAGATATTGTGCCAGCTGTACTACTAACACAGATACGATTTTAAAAAACAGGTCAAGTTTTTTAAAAAACAGGTCAAGTTTTTTAAAAAACAGGTCAAGTTAATTAAAAAATATTTTGAGCAGAATACTTACCCAAGAAAAGTAGGAGCAGCTGGTGGTATCTGTTCTTCCCGGGAAGACTCATCACCTATGTTCGTATTACTGGATAAAAAATTCTTCCAAGCTTTTGGGTCCAACTGCAGTCCTTGCCAGACACCAAGTCAATACTCATGCAAGAGTTAGGAGACCACTATTTAAACCCTCTGGGTTAAGCTCCCTGAGAATGGAAGAGATGGTATTATCCAAGAATCACAGATCATTATTTCACCGCAACAACGAGAAATGCAACAGTCAGCATGACTGTAGTGACAAGTAAACAAAGAACAAAGCAGACCGGAGGGTGATTTCTGAGCAGTTTGCTCTTGCCAGGTGAATGCTAGTATTCAGCTCAGGTTTAGCTTTATTTTTATGAGTGTATTTTCCCCAAATTAGCAAGCACATTCTGTTTTCTGTGAGTGTTGCTGCTGCCTACGGRTGTACCACCACCTAGAGAGTCCTTGCTCTCCTGATGGCTCTTTTGCACAGGACACCAAGAAAAATAACCAAGGAAAGCCCAGAAGGAAACACGAGGGTGCGCGGACGCGTTTCTTCAAGAAGTGCTGCTTTAGGAGTAAGTCAGTCTTGCTTCCCAGGGAGCCGTGGCCATAGCAGTACGTCTCCGGCAGCTCGGACGTAGGGCTGCTATTACAACAGCCGGTATCTGCCYATTCCCCTCATCTCCTGAGTGGTGGCTTCGTAGGAGGGAGATGAAGGTCAGCGCTACATGGTCGAACATGCTCACTCGAGGCTGGAGGTGCTCCTCCAGAAGCAGCAAGATGCATGGGACGTGGCTCCTCGCAGGCTCTCCCGCCCCGGGCACCCCAAAAGTAGGGTGGTTCAGATGTGCCGAGCAAGCCCCACGCTTTCCAGAGGGCTCCTGCAGCCGCAGCACGAACGACCCCGAACCCACCCGCAGATGTTTCGTGCCGACACATCCGCACCTTGTGCCTCGCTCTTCCCGGGCGGCCGTAAAACCGCAGGGCTGTGTGGTTGCCCGTGTGTCACTTCCAGCTCACCAGCGCTTCACGGCTGTCAAGCACAGCGTGAAGCGTGCCACAAGAAGTTTGAAATGTTTTGTTTTTTTTTTTCCTTTAAGTGGCAGCCTCATGCAAATATTAACTTGCCAGAAACAAGTGAGAAAAGATGAACCTTGTGCCAAACACCATGTTGGTTTTTGTTCTGCTATATGTCCAGCTAGAAACCCACTCGTGAGGGTACCAAAGAGACTCTTTTTTGGCTAGCTCTTGTTAAGGCTGTGCCTTTAGGCTAAATCTTCCCTGGTCCTTGTTCTTTATGCATTTGTGATGTTTTATGGCATTTGGGGCAGGTGATCTCCTGGCTCTGGAGGGGCACTGCAACTTCCCACCCTGCCCAAAGCTGTATGATATTCGGCTGATACAGCAGTATTTTGCAGTAGCAATGCCTCCTACCAAGCACCCTAAAGTGGGTACTTCTAGAAAATGCTGCTACGCTACACARAAATGATCGACTGTGCTGGTATCCCTTTGTATAAAGTTGCCAGAGATTTTATTTTATTATTTACTAGGCAGAGAAAACTACCAGTGCTCTACAAGGCAGAGGTGGGGCCATTGCACCAGCTCCAGGCTTTATCAGAATCAGCTATTAACAGCCCGAAACTTGGTGAGATTTAGATGTCAGCTATATTTTGACATATACTAACTAGAGAACGTGTTTTTGAGATGATGATCATAGCTATCTCCTTGCAAGTCTTTAGGCTTATCAGTAAGTTCATTTTTAAATGAATTAAAAAATAATGACATMGAAAAATAACTATGTTGAGGAAAACAGCCAAATCAGCCCATCTTTGGGACATCTTCAAAGACTGCGAGGAGCTGTTGGGAAATACCTGCTCCTGAGCAGAAGCCAAGAAGGAAAGGCTGTGAAGTTCAGAAAAGCCATCAGAGGTGTCAGGGAGGCCACCTCTTCCCCTGGCCCCCCACATGGCTGCCTGCTCCAGCCTTCCCTTCAGAGCATCCATGAGCACATCCCATGTCTGGTAACGGAGGTGGATCTCTTTTCTGGGAGTTTGCTGGACGGGAACGTAGGGTGATCTGTCCTCCACCTTCTCCAGAAGCTCCAGAGCACCCAGGACATGCTTTACAGGGCAAGACATCATTTTTGGACTCAAGATGCACATGACTTCATGGTCCGAGCACAAAATCAGGACCCGGCTCCTTGCACTGCAGCTTTCTGGAGGACACGTTTACGGATCACGCTGCTTTAAATCAGGCGCAGCACTTCACAAGAAGTCAGGAATAAGGGCTTTCCTATTGAAAATTGAATGAAAGGGCAACATTTGGATGCACACAGTTTCTCTCCGACAGCAGGCAAACGATTTTTAAATGGGGGAAATGTCAAGAGCCATGAAGTAACGCATTCTCTTAAAAAAAAGAGTGGCAAAATGCCACAAACTTTGGACTATTCTCAGTAATGTTTTGCCGTCTRTGCCCATATTATAAGCAGGCTAGCTCCCTCAAAAATTTAAGCTGACGTGACAAAGAAATATCAGAGAAAGTGCTGGTACTTGTTGACTGCTTGTACTAAATTTGACAGGTCAGCAGGATAAGAGGTTTAATCTGGGAGACWTCTCTTTGCTGGAGCCATTTGCTGTCCTGAGCAAGGACCGACCGAGGCGATGCACGTGCTGTAATTAAGTTCAGAATAATTATCTCAAAAGCGTTATTGTTTGGAGGCTAGGTATTTACATCAGTGACCTCTAGAAGCAAGTGAGCTTTTGTGGAGTGCTAATAATTTTTTTTTTTTGCATGCCTGTTTATTCGGCTCTGTGGAAGTCAGCCCAAAGCGGAATTTTACTTTGGTGGTACTAAATCACACAACCTGCCAGTTTRGGCTTTGGCAAGTGCTCATGGCCAGTTGCAAAATATTAAAACACACGCTGTCCTCTCTGCCACATTTTCTGTATGCATGCACTTTCCGCCTTAATGGCATTTTTATGGGAATTTTTTTATTGTCCTTTTTTTTTTTTTTAACAGTCTGGAGATGAAAAGTGGCTGCGAGCGGTARGGGATAAACACATGATACAGGAATCTTACAGAAAAAAATGCACAGCATGGCACAGAGTTACTGTGGAGCTGAGCTACATTTTTGGAGAAAACCCTAAGCCAACAGCTGAATTTGTGCAAGATGACAGAGCATAAACATACCACTCGGCCGCTCTCCTCTTAATGCTAATGCTCAGTTAAAAGAAACTGAAGGACATGAAAGAGCATGCGAGGATAGCCAGGAGGAACCCGCCATCCTTGTGCTGCATTCACATTTTCCATCTGCCCTGGCAAATATTGCAATATTCCTCTCCCAGGTGCAGAGGAACAGAGAAGAAAATAGGTATTTCTTTTTTAACCACAGCAACTAGCAGGAAAAACAAGGTGTAAACCAGGTATCTCTCGTGGTAGCTAGTAGAGCTGTTCAGGGTAAGCGGAGGGACTTGACGGGCCGTCTCGCGTTCAAGGGACAGAAGGGTGACAGCCCTGACGGGAGCCGCGTGGAGAGACGGGAGCCGGTCGCCCGCACCGCGTTATCCCGCCTGCAGCCCTGCTGCACAAAAGCCTGGTTAGCTCCAGGATCACAGATAATTAAAGGAAMGTAACAAGCGGTGACCGAGCCCTCCACGCTCTCCTTGCATCCGGGGTTTAGCTGGCATGAAGGTGCAGCTGGCGACGCCACTACGGCTTGTTTTTGGGAAGTATTGGAGGTTGCAAGTAGTGTTTTGAGACAAGAAGAAGTTATTATCACCAAGTTAGCTCTGTTGTGAACAGCAGTCCAGGAGGAGCCGGAAGAGTGTAACGAAAAAACTAATTAAACAGCCAGAGGAGACGTTTCTGCTGCCATAAAAGCTGTCCAAATAATTGCATGATTATTTCTGAAATGTGTGCGTCAGAAAAGGCTCGAAGCCGCATGTGAACAGGTAATACCTGATAGAGAACACCCTGTCCTCCCTCCAAAACTGCTTAACCATTTTTTATTAGTTCTGCCTTAGCTTTTTCTTCCTTTTTCTTCCTTCTTTAACTTTTCTTCCTTCTTGAGGCACAGACGTATTGCAACAGAGTCCACTAGGACACGAGCCGTTGTTTTCTGGTTTAATGCATTGTGACTTTCTGTGGAAGTCCCACAAGCAAATTTGAATTGCACTTCTTTCTAGGATGTCTTAAAAATAAAATTAAATTATAATTTATGTAAATTATAAATTATGTAACAATAAAATATAAAAATACATAAAGAGCAAGTTATTATGAGGCCGTCATACTGCGGCGGGAGTGGAAAGCTGCAGATGAACTGCAGCATGCCCTGCAATTCCTTCGGCCTGCAGTTTGCAAAATATTACAGCACTTTGCAAAGTATTTCAGCAGCACAGAGCTGCAAATCTGYRAGYTCTCTGCAAAAGGAGATAAGCAAAGGAAGAATGACCATTCCCAAGTGCATCTTACAACAGTTTCACCCTCAAACAATTTTAAGATGATTTCCATGAGAATCTTCACAAAAGACAAAGAGYTGAAAGCAGACCTGTAACCCCAGAAGGGCTCCTAAGCCACCCAGGGGTGGAGAAGGCTTTTTGAGACATGCTTCCAGACAAACTGCATAACTGAGCATTAAATCCCAGGCCAAAAATAGGAATCCAAAATGCAGGGACCGACTCACAATCCACTTCAGCAAATACTGCTGCTTTATAAAAAATAAGACGTCCTCTCATGTTGGGATGCTTTCCGCCCTTGTCTTATACCCTGCCGACCCAGCYTATTTCCAGGGTGCTAAAACTAGCCCTCAAATTTATATTTGAGAGGTTTTTTTCTTATTTCACTATCAGCACTTTTCTGATGTCAAAATACAGTTTGGGGGATGCTGACACCATTTCTATACAGTTCACCAAAAAGCTGCAGAACGGGGTTTATGGAACAAGTTTATTGTCAGTGCCTTGACACACGGCATCACAGGGGTTACGGCAGCACCCRCCACAAAAAGGCTCCGATGTGGATTTCCATCCCTGAGTGCTGCTGTATTGAAGGGACACCTAATCCTTTCCGGGCAAAGGATCTCTTGCAGCAAGAAAGTTTTGCAGTTATGGATGTACAGAGCACACACTTCGCTTCTTGTTGCCAGTGAATGAGAGCTCCTGGAAGAGACGGGTAATTTTTTGAGCGCAATTTAACTCGCTGCAGCTGTACATTTTCCTTCAGCTCCTTGCTCCTGCTCCACCTGCACGCCAGCTAACAAGCGGCAAAACCCCGTCTGCAAATCTGCTGCACGCACGTGTGACACTAACAGATCGCAGGCGTTTTTCACACAGTAAGAGTTTCAGCTGCACTGAGTCATGCCTCATGCAGCTCAGTGTCCAGAACAAATAAATCCGAAATGTACAGTCATCCAGGTTCAGCCACCAAAAAAAAAAAAAAAAAGAAAAGAAAAAAAAGAAAAGAAAACCATTTGAAATGGTGTAGTTGATGAATGCAGTGGAAAGTTTTAAAGACTTTTTTAGAGGAAAGCATAATCTTACTAAGCCTGTGTCACCCACATTAAAGCCAGGCAGCACCAGGGTCGTCCCTTGCACGGTCTGTGGCTGGCGGTGCTTTTGGGAAGGGGCAGATAAAGCTTGTGCAGGGCCGTCCGTGYGCGATGGCTGCAGCGTGCACTGCGCTGGGGGCGAGGACTGGAGCCCCCTGTGCCCCCACACCAAAACGTGGAAGAAAAAAAATTAACAGYTGTCCTGGTTTTGGCTGGGATAGAATTAATTTTCTTTCTAGTAGTTGGTATAGTGCTATGTTTTGGATTTAGTATAAGAAGAACGTTGATAACACACTAATGTTTTTAGTTGTTGCTAGGTAGTCTACGTCCCAAGGACTTTTCAGCTCACATGCTCTGTGAGGTGCACAAGAAGCTGGGAGGGAGCATAGCCGGGACAGCTAGGCCAGCTGGCCAATGGGGTATTCCATACCATRTGATGTCATGCTCAGCATATAAGGCTGGGGGAAGAAGAAGGAAGTGGGGGACGTTCGGCGTGATGGCGTTTGTCTTCCCAAGTAACCGTTACGCGTGATGGAGCCCGGCTGTCCTGGAGATGGCTGAACACCTGCCTGCCCAGGGAAGGAGTGAAGGAATTCCTTGTTTTGCTTTGCTTCCGTGAGCGACTTTTGCTTTGCCAATTAAACTGTCTTTATCTCAACCCACGAGTTTTCTCACTTTTACCCTTCCGATTCTCTCCCCTGTCCCACCCGGGGGAGAGTGAGCGAGTGGCTGGGGGGGGCTTAGTTGCCGGCTGGGGTTAAACCACGACACAGCCTTGAAATTTTGGAGGTTTTTCRGGACGATTAGTGGGAAACAAGGACAGAGGCTTCGTTGCGGAGCGGCACCCACCCGTTCAGCAGCAGCCRAGGAACGGGGGCCGGTGTTTGCGTGTGAGGAGGGGGTCGCGGCTCTGCCAGGCTGGTACCTGCCGTCAGAGGGTGCAGGGGGGACCAGCCGGGCGCGCGCGATCGCTGCTTATCTCGGACGGAGCCACTACGGCACAAAACCCTGGGCTTGGCGAGGAATCCCCATCAGGGACCTCTCAGGCGGGYGGCCCTTGGGGGAGCTGCGAGAATGTCAGAGCTTCTCCTGGTACTCTGCAGACGGCTAGAAAGGATTTGTGATTTATTAAAAGTATGGTTTTTTTGCATCTTGCATYGCACGTGTAAAAAGACTCGACTGCATCGCTGGGCTCATGTAGTAGCGAGCCTGTACAGCTGTGTGCTTCCCCAGTGTTTTTCCCTCATTTTTTGTCCCRCTTCTCCCTGCTGTACTCCRTTTTCGGTGATGCCCCAGCTCCCCTTCTGCCTCCYGYTTGGGGCCAACCCAGGAACAAGCCRCAGGTGCAAGGCCACAAATATAAAACTCTGCCAGGAAAAAAAAATCTTTTCTGCTTCTGGCACAAAGGTAGCGCAGTGGGGCTGTGTTCCTCTGCAGGTCTTTTGAATCCACCCTACTAAAGGCTAGTACATATTCAATTTTTAACAGCTGCAGTTTCATTTCCTTAAATAAGAGAAGCTTTTGCATACCCTGCTTTTTAGTTATTTTCTTAGAAAAATCATTGTTACCAGCTTCTATCCTGCCTGAGAGTATTATTGATAGCGCGAGTGGGCATCGCATGTTCCTGGCATCCTTTGGAAGCCCCACAATTCTTCAGACCTTCATTTTCCTTTTTCACCTATTTTTAAACTGGCTGGCTTACAGTCAAGGGAAGAACCCAGCAGGACTTTTAGTAAACATTTATCAGCGTAAAATACCTTCCCACCTGTCTGCACGCTGTTGTTGGGGTGTGCATGCCGCTGTCGGCAGCTCGGACACACCACGGAGGATCCGGTTCTCCTGTTTTGTGCTTTCTGGGGACACTTTGATGGGACAAAGCAAGAGTGAAGTCTGACACTTCTCTTATGGAGCTGCCACCTCCTCATTCAGCTATTTGTGTGGTCATGCAATTAGCTGGTTGGGGCTAAAARTAAGTGGTTTTCCCAGTGAGCAGGGTTAATTACTTGACCTTTTCCAACCTACAGACCTTAACAACTGTACCAGCAAAACTGAACCATTGACATGGGGTGGGAAGAATGAAAAGGAGAAGGATGAAGGGGGAGAGACTCTTTAATCCCATTTCACTACAGAATGAAATGTTTATCCACGGACGGGATGAACCCAAAGCACGGCCGTCCCAATGTKGTCGTATTTGCCCTCCTTTGGACAGCTATGAATGATGTTACAGCTTCCACACGCGCATCACACTTTGCAGGGCAGTGAATGGCCAGATCTGCAATGTACTATTTTCCAGCAGGGTGGATTTATGACTGAAGAGGGTCCCAGCGCCACGATCACCGGGATTGCGAGCACAGGCGAACTGGGGATGGATGCTCTGGACCAAAGCCGCGGTGCTGCAGCTTCCCCTGCAGACGCCCTTGCACGGCAGTGCGTGGTAACACACTCCCCACCTGAAAGAGGGACGAGCTACCCTGTAAATAATGATAGGTAGGAGAATGCCACAGGCAATTTTTGGAGCAGCTTGTTTGCTAGAACCCAAGATGCTAAATTTTGTAAGAGTAACTCACCCAGGTGCCAGTATCCTCGCTCAGCAGCAGGCAGCTCAGCCTACGGACGTCTCTGCACATGGAAGATATCTCGGGATACGGCAGTGTATGGAAATAAAGTAGAGTAGCTGTGTCAAATTGATGGCCCAGTCCCCTCTCGGTCCCTGCAAACTGGGGCTGCTCACTGAAAAATGCATTAAGGCAATTTCAGGCAGGGCATTCTTTTTCCCAAATCAGGAGTCTAAAACCATGTTTTTTGCTGAATTGCTATGCAAAATTCTTTTAGCGTGTGTGAAATAACCTAAGCTTCAGTAGGTGTCGTGGTTTCCAAACTGGTGAGCACATTGCAATACCACCATTCAGAAGGTGGGCAGCAGACGGGTGAATGGGATCCGCCTGCCAGCTGCCCAGGAGCATGTGAGGAAAGGGAAAATGGGAACTGATGGGGCCCCATAAAGCTGTACTCTTCCCTGATTTCGCATCAGCTGATTGAACGAGGCAGTGAAGAAGTTAATCCTCACTGCTGAAAGTTGAGGCAGACAGAAGCCATAAACATGTGGATGCAACAGTGGTTAGACTTGAAATTCAAGAGGGTTTTTATTTTGTCTGTCTGCGACCACAGCTCTCATCTCAACTTTATTTAAGCAGATTGCTAAATAAACTCTCTCTCCCTTTTAGCTACTTAAAGTCAACAGCTTCATTGCTGTTCAGCCATATCTGCCAACTCCACTGAGCAGCAGTGCAAAGTTTTGTTCACAAGTACCGTTTACATCGCTTCCAAGTAGGAAGTAGAAAAGACATTTTTAATATCCAGACTGTATGCTGATTAAGAGCAATTAGTCATCAAGAAATTGTGTTTAAATGCAAACCCCACAATGACATAATCACAGATAGGAAACCTGCCATTATAGAAARACAGCATTTTTAGCATAGCTTTTCTGTGCTACGAACATCATGTCCTGTGCTGCWGCACTTTCAATTTAAAACACGATGGGAATAGAGCTGCTGCAATTATTTTCCAGATATCTGGGAAATAGATTGTTAAATTCTTAGATTCTTGGGCTAAAGAGTGGCTCTTTCTATAACTTCCAATAGCAACTGCTCAAGACATGGCCCACATTAGCACAGATGTGTTAATAGATCCAAACAGCCTGAAATCAAAACCTAAAGTAAGGCGGGAGCAAATGCTGACAACGAGACTCCTGTGGTCAGTTAATATTTTTTCATGTAGGGACTCACGTTCACCAGAAAAAATATCTCCCTTAGGAGCTGGGAATAAATGCACTTTTGATTGTGAACCTGTCATTCAGAGGAGAAATGGACAAGTTATTTCATCACTGCTTAGTTGATCTGGCTGAACCCTACCTGCAGAAATTTATTCACAGCCTGTCAATTAGTGAGGTCCGTGATCGCTATCTGCCGCTGTGACTTCAACCGGGGATTTAACTCGGCCTGAGTGATGGCTTTGGACATTAATTAGCACCAAGTTCGAACAGCATCACACCTTACAGGTTTGTTCCGTGTGCATTTGGCAAGCACCCGCTGGAGTTTAAGGCACAGCGGCTCACCGCCCCTGTTGCCACCATCCTCATCGCAGCGTGCTCGAAACAGAAGGCGCACCTCTACCCYCACCGAGTTAAAACAGATGCAGCAATGCAGCGATTTCGCTTAAAAAACAGCCTGTGAAGGTGGTTTAGGATGTGCACAGGGGTGCRCTGTGCTTTGCCGGTGATGCTGTGCGTCACCAGCTGAAATTTAGTCTCTTTTCCTAATTTAGCTGAATTTTACAAGAGTCTCAGTAGTTTAGCCATGGTCAGCTGAGACATTTTCAATCACTCAGAGGGGGTAAATTGTCATAAAAATCTCCAAGTTAAAACGTATTTTGAAGGATAGTTTAAAATGCATAAATATACTGCAGACTGCCTAGTTAACATGTAAGTAATTTCTTTGCTTCCCAGTCTTTCTGAGCCTGTATATAACATATAGCCTCCAAGTACATCTCCTTAGTTTCACAGCTCGGTATGGCCTGCCAGGTGATAAAAAAACTGCAAAAGCGTCATGGCCACAATTCTAGTTTACTCCTGCAAAGCATATTCACCTTATCACAACAGTGTCTGATATCTACCACGTATCTACTTGTGTCTTTGTGTCATGAAATACAATTCTGAGATGCTATGGAGGCGGCACCGAAAAACATTTATGGAATGTTTTTAATATTCCATAAATCGTTTCCGGAGGACTTGAGATAAATCACCTAACACTGACTGGGCCAGCCTTGGGAGTTACCTGGAACCAAGCGACCAAAAATCAGCACCAGAAAATCAGAAGTACYATCAGTAGACTCACAGGGCCCCACGTAACAAGCCTTTGGCTTCAGAAACAACTACCTACTGACCATAATTCTCCATAATCAAAGCAATKACTTGCAAAGATTTGTCCCTAGTCACAACTAAAATTAGCTTTTATTTTTTGCTCAGTCTTTGCTAATAAGGCTCACTCAGTAACCATGCTGCTGCTGGGGAACATCTTCCTGGTGTCAGCAAGTCTGATGCAGATCAGAGAGGGAAAAGGAGCAGCTCAAGGCAAAGGGCCCTCAGCAAGCACATGGAACCACTCATGTACATGGCACTTGTAAAAACACAATTATTTTGGACAACAGCATGATTTTTCTTCRAATTGCAACACTTCTATTAGTACAACACCTTGTCTGGCATAGACAAATACTTGTATTCAAACCAGTGTATATCTGTACTCAGGGGAAAGGCACCAGCACAGGAAAAAAATAGTTCCCACTTGCGAAAAACAATCCAATATTTAAAATCAGAGSATAATTTAGGTTGGAAGGGACCCTTGGAGGTCATATGGTCCAACCTGCTGTTTCCAAGCAGGCCCAGCTAAATCAGGGACCTTGTCCAGGCAAGGACAGTTCACCCTACACAGACAAAATCCCAGCATGATCTCCTGAACTTCCAAGAACGGCCAACACGGCCCCGTGTTCACCGCCCAGAGGTCTCCRTAGAGCTCGCTGATGGCACCACGGCCAGCTTTGAACACGGGGCTCAGCRACAAGATACGCAGTTAAACCCCATGGCTGAAGCTGCTACTGCCCCACTGCCAAAGGTCCTTCTGCAACCCAACGCAAAACATACATGAGCTCCTCAGAGGGTCTTTTTTTTTTTTTCTTTTTTTTTTTTTTTCCTTTTTTTTTTTTTTTTTTTTTTTTTTTTTTTTTTTTTTTTTTTTTTTTTTTTTTTTTTTTTTTTTTCTTACTTTACCGAAGGTATGTTTCACAACTTGTACAAAATGTAGTGACCAAACTCAAACATAAAAATTAACATAGGTATTGGTTTTAGTGGAGCACGTATGGCTTAAACTGGGGACTCTGGACTCCACTCCTGCAATTATTGGAGCTACCTTAGGGAACCATAAGAGCAATAAGAATACAACATGCTGCATTAACAGCTGAGCCCCATTTTATTTTTTAATATCCAAGGTCACTAGAAAAGCCTTTTCTGCATGTTTACCGTTCAAGTTGACCCAAAAGAAGATATAAATGGGTTTTTCACTTCCTCGCTATTTCCAGCTGAAATTTATCACAGCTAATTTAAAGCCATTTTTTCTTTTGCCAACAATGCCCATTAGCTTAAACAGCTCTTTTTCCCCCCGGACTTTGACGCCGATGAATTTACAGGGCATGATCCCCTCGCACTGTGCTCAGCTAAGGAAGCCATTTCATTCACAAGGCTGCCACTCTGCTTCACAGAAGTAATTATCATTCCACACTGAACCTTTCCAGGCATCTATCCTGATGTGACATTTTTATCCTTTTATCGTGGGCAACCAGGTTTGTTCAGGGCATTTTCCTGTACCTGTTGCTTCACCCTTCAAACCCATTCACTTCACTTGCATAGTATTTATAGTCCTGCAGCACCTCAAGGCTCCTCCATCCTTTTTTTTTAATCTCACTTTTCTGTGCAACAATGTTTTGTCCAAAATTTACTTAGGAGGAAGGATTTACGTAGTTAAAAGAGTAGTTGAATACTGTAAGTCTAGAAACAGGCCCAGGCAGAAATCTCGTATCTGACTATTCCCAAACTTAGAGGCATCTCAGGTTCAGACAACATTTTTCAAGGCTCTTTAAATTACCCCAGAGAGCTTGGCAATATTCCTAGAAATTGTTCTTTCAAATGTAGGGTGAGATGATGATTATAGGCATTACAAAAAGTATACCATAAAAGAACACTGTTACTTAACACAGAGGTCAGCGTTCACCACGCCRACCAACATTCAGAAAAACTAAACAGAACTGGTTAACAGAGCAGGCGTTGCTACAGTTCAGATCCTGACCTTAGGACATGCTTATGCAAGTCTGATTTCTTCAGCAGTGTTTGTACGGATGCATCTGAGGCAAAAGAATCGTTTGAAAAGTAGGGTGCTTTTCAGTGAACAGCTTTCCTTCGTGGTGAAAAACAAAATATTTCAATTTAAAACCAAAGGGGTTGATTTTGAAATGGTGCCATCACAAGTCACCAGAGATACAGTCTCATGTCTCTTGATCCCGCTCTCTCCAGGCCAGACTCCCTAATGCCTCTACCTCACCCGTAAGGGGCTGTGACCTCACTGCAAGAAATTTGGAAGTCCTTGGTTTGGTACATCAGGGCGGCTGGCTCCACTGAAACACGGAGACGTGATGTATCTAGCTGCATTTGCCAAACCAAAATATTTTGAGTGCTGTGCAGTCAGTGCTTTTTTCCAAACTTTGTTGAAAAATCATTATTTCCCCTGGAGAAAACTGTTTCGATGGAAAAYGTTCAATCAGAGCTCCTCTGAGGATAAAATTTCTCTTAAGACCTCTAATTTTAGATTCCAACTAAAAAACTAACACCCCAGCTGAAGAAAATAGTTTGTGCCACTGAAAACCCCTGCAGATGAGTATTAGTTCAGGCCTAATAGGTTCAGAGAAGCTTTCCTGCCGCCTTCCACTGAGGAAATGTAAACTACTGAAGATGGTAATCCACACGCACACAGAGTAATCCTGACCCTGTCTTAGTGGATATTGTGCAAACAAACATCAAGGAAAAACATGTCTCCGAAGCAGGAATAATGTTGGTGAAGGAACACATCTCCCAAGCACTAGAAAGCAGTGGCTTCCAAGAATTTCAGCTTTTGTGGTTACGATTTTTCTCCTCTAGTACATGTTCAAGCTGCTTGAGGGTCCTGGGTTGTTTCCCTTCCTCATAAGTAGAAACATTATTTGAAAATAGATTTTTCTTTTTTTTTTTTTTTTTTTTTTTTTTAATTCAGGCTTTTCTAGTAGTGTGCTTGTAGGAGACCACGATCAGCTTGGTCCACAGAAGGTCCACAAGGAACCACATTCTCATCCTTCCATCACCTTCTCTCCAGGAGGAAGATGGACAGGTCAAAGCATCAGCTTCAAGGCTTTTGCCAGTGTTGCACTTCATAGTAACACACTTTAGGCTCTAAAATTGCACRGAGAGATGCAAACCAATTTCCCAATTCCCTATGAAGTCAGCTAGGTCCGACAGTAAAACACTAAGGAATGAAACAAAGGGGCAGAGCTGGCTGGCAGAGCTGCGTGTGCAAGCACAAACTACCTCCAGGGCTGTAGTGGTCATTTCATTTTTCAAGTGTATAAGCTGAGACCAAAAGATGTGCTTACCGTAACCCGGAATCTAAGCACGCTTGATAATCAGTAAAAAAATATATAAAGCAACATTTCAGTCTTACAGTGCGGAAGGACTAGCTGGGAGGAAAAAAAAATCTTAAAAAGATGGTCAGCTTTTTTGTCACGTTTAGAAACTCTCGTCACCAGCTGTATACCCGTCAGTCATCTCAGGAACAACAGGACAGGGTTGAACCTGCAGAACGCCCCCAGAGATGGTTCATAAAAGTTGATTCGTTCAGAGGTAGACCTTCAGTTGCTGCTTTAAACTCACCCTTTCTTTCTAGCACATATTAATCCCCAGTGCCTAACGAATTATTTGGAGAAAAATGAGAGGGAAAGATGAGGAGAAAAAGCTAATAATAATAATTTTTTCTTTGAAGACCCCCCGGTCTCTGCAGTGGGGGTGTGGAAGCCCCCCGGGCAGGTCTCTGACATCCCTCGGCCCCCAGGTCCTCCAGCAATTTCAGGCAGGACGACCACCAGCAATCTTTCCTCAGAGATAAGCCTACAAGAAGTCTTTTAAAAATGTGTATGCAACACTGAAAAGAGGAGCATAAATCCCCGCGTTTTTAACCCTTTCACTCACAAGCTGCCTTGGGAGGACAAAATTCTAATTTGTACAGCAGCAAAATGCCTGGAAAAGGGAATTTTGGCAGACTGGCCTTCCAGATCTGGTCCGTGCCAGGACAAAGCTGCACGGTTTAATGCGGTGGCACAGGCAACGGAGCACACCACCACGAGCCATCCCAGGTCTCCCAAAGGAAAACATGACGAGACTGGTGACCTTCCCAGAGTGGCAGCTTTCAGCCCTGAGATAAGGAGGCTTCACCTTTCATTCTCGTATCTCCTGGGGCTGAGGACTCCTCCACATGGTTTTAAGCAGAGCCATTCCCAGTCCTGCTGCAACGTCAGGAAGATACCAGGGTATCAGGAAGATACCAGGGTAAAGGTTGCTGCCCATCCCAGGACACCCCGTACTACGCTTTGCAAACCCTACGTCTCTCATTTCACGTACAGAGGGTTTTACCGTTGTCTCCTCTGCCGTGACGCCCACAGCCTCCTCCGTTGTTCAAAACCGCAGCTCCCCCGGCAGAGGAGACAGAAGAGGCTGCGTGGAGCAGGGCAACGGCGAGGGGCTGCCAGTGAGCACGGCAGGAGACCCAATCTCACCGCCTGCCTGGTCTGCAGCCCAGGAAGAAGCAGAGCCAGAAGATGTTATGGGAAAAGCTTCATCCCCTTGCCACCTCCCAAAGATGGTAGTATGTCGGTGGGAGGGTGGTGAGATTTTGGTGTAATCTCAGCTCCTCTTCAGCTGGTGCAGGCAGTCGTACTTCCATAGAAGATGACACGAGTATAAGTAGACAGGTTCAAATGCAAATCCTAGCAATCCAGGACAAACCCTTCCTTGCAGCCAGCAATTTACGCTCCATTCCCATTTTCAAACTTTTCTTCATGGTGGCTGACAACACACACTTTTGTTATCAAAAATGTCGTGATAACATTTGTTATGTTGTTCGTTACGTTTTTGTATTCATGAGACTGTCACCTCACAGGACATCCAACAGGCTCTGGACCCATAGTTGCTACCGCCGGTGGCTGTCCTTCTCCCACCATGGTCACGCATAAAGAAGCAAACCTTTCAAAAAATTCAGCATGAGTGTTTACATTTCGGTTCTGCTAAGAAGCAAAAAGGACACAAAACATTAACGAACATTTTAAGTTAAAGCCTTCTAGATTAAGCCACGGAGCCATCTCACCTTGCCCGGCTCTCCCCCCCCGCGCTGGGCGATGGCGAGAGGGGACAGGCTCTCCCAGCTTCGCTCTTACAGTCCACGTTCCTGTGTCCCACTGCTCTTCCCGACATCTCCGCGTCTCTGCTCCTGCTGCGGGGATGTGTCACCTGCAGCTACGGAAGCCATGTAAATTACAGCCTATCGTAAAATCAATTAACACGTTAGTCGGAAAACTACAGCAGCTCAGCTGCTGCTAAACAAACCTCCAGCAACCGAGCGGRAGCCACGTAGGTTATCTTAGAGGAATGTGCGCCCACCCGTGAATCAGAGTYCTAAGAGTGTCAGGAAAAAAAAAAAAAGACTGAAGAAAGTATTTCCATTTTTCAGTATAAAGCAAAAAGAAAAATAATATGCCTTTATTTGGTTTCTTGTCTGAATGCAGGGAATTATGAAGGTAGAAACACCACTGCACAGTGATCCACGCAAGCTGCCACAAGACGAATGACCACATAACAGCGAAGCAACAACTGGATGAATTAAATACGAACCAAAAGAACGACCTTGCAATTAGTCAAATGAGAATGTGCCAAGTCAAGTACTACACACTGTAATGCTTTCCAGCATTTACTTCTAGAGCAGAAACTGCCCCAAATCCCTCATTTAAGATGCTCTGTAAGGTAYGGTAGTCCACTGACATTTCTGGGGGGTTCCACCTGCATCACGCATCGATGCTGCAGATGCTGCAGACAGGTAAGCAGGCTGCGTGGTGCGTGGAAAGTCGTTAATCCTTGATCCTGGCTGCTGTAAATTCTCAGGCTGCTGTTTAGCAGTGATCAAATAGCATCTATCTGTTGTATTTTTTCAGCTGGCAAGCCAGCACAGCGAACCGACACCAGCTCAAGAGGAGTCCCAGGTTCCACTTCACGCGATCAGCAGGAAGCCCGGCTTTGCTCTTTGCAGTATGCTGTTCTGCTGGACGATGGGATACAGCCTAACAGCACAACTTGCCCAAAAAAATAAAAATTCGCTTTGAATAGCTTATGTTGTAGTTGGAAAGCAAACGTAAATTCCTCTAGCAACTTCTGCCAGTTTCAGCAATACCGTGAAAAAATAAAATGGGGTGTAAATGAATATAAACAGAAGGTCAGTTAATTTGCATAGAGTGTGAATCATAGCAAATTTTTTTTTTTGATTGATGGGTTCTTTCTCTTCTCAGATAGACATCTCAGATACACATCATTATTGCCAATTACTGGTCCCATTCCATCACCTTCTCCCCCCAGAGCTTCTCCTCCATCCTCACAAACAAGACCACGCACAGACGGGGTGGGACGTGTTCTTCCAACACAAACTGAAAAGTCTTACAACTCTTGAAAGCTTTCAAAAGAGACGTAAAGAACGGCAGCGCCAGGAATAGCTCTCTGTGAGTCTCTGCTTTGCTCTCCCCCAGCCTGGGGGAGCAGGACCACCGTGGCCATGCCTAACACCCTCTTTCCACCAGGAAAGAACATTTTCAGCGAAGTAATCCCGACACCYTTCCCTGTGCTGCAGACATCCTGCTCACACACAGCCCACGAATGGCCCGGTCACAAATTAGTACTTAGGTGTTTGAAGATCCTGGCAAAAACTGGCATCAATACAAACRTCCTCTCAGCAAACCCATTTTCCTTGCTGAAAGGAATAAAAACACAAGTAAATTTTCTTAAGCTTATATTTAGCAATGATCTTTTCCAGCAAGCTGCTGTCCGGTTGTTCATCAGGCTGCAGTACAGCTGCTGCTTACCTCCTGTGCGTGTCGTGACACAAACTGAATGASGATTTCTGAAGCATTTGTTTTAAGAGCCGCTACATATACTGCAATCCAAACCCTCATGAGGAGCTGGAATAAATTACTATACACAGCATGTTTTAAAAAGATGATGTGCGAAATGGTTTAAAGTAACACGAGCCTTTAAAAAGCTAGTAAAAACCTTAACGCAGCAAGGAGGCTATCCAAATTAATATTTTACACTTCTTCCAAGTGAACCATAAATCACATGCAGCATGAGGGATCAGACTAGCGCAATGGAAAAATTTGTAAAAGCCATAGTACACCATTAAAAGCATAACCAGCCAGAAGTCAGTTTTTTTTCTTTCTCGTTTTTTCTTGTTATTTTTTATTTCTTTTTCAATAACAGGCTGAAATTCCATCCTTAGCTCTGTGTCTTTAATTATTGCAGCAGGGAAGTATGTGGTATGTGAGACTGCCCGCTGTTTGGAGACTACTGAATTCTCTAGCCAAAACAAAACGAGTTAATCTTAACTCTCCGTTTCCTGGCTTTTGTTGTTCTAGATTAATCCAATGAAGTTGTTTCAGCAAGCTTTTTGTGTACATTTTCTTTCTTTTTTTCAATTTTGATTTTTAAAATCCGTTCTAACCCAATATTGCTGATAGATAAGCTCTAGTGTGCTCTGTTTAGCCCTAAAATACAGTTTTCCTGTACATGTATCTTTTCTATACTATAAAATACGTCACTTAAACTTCCATTGTTTTTCCATGCTGTCTGCTCTTCTAAATGCTATATCTACTCTCAATTTGCTCGTTTGTCCCACGTGTAGCAAYGCAGACCCCGCTCCTTCCAACCGTTGTTCACATATTCACAGCTCACACAGCTCGTGATGTGCAAAGGAGGCACAGCCGACACGCGCAGCTTAGAAACCGACCTGTGAATCAGTGGAGTACGTTCTGGTACGTGACATATATGTACATACATGCGTATGGTACATACATAAGGTACACACAGACATTTGCCTTGGCATTTCAMGGGGACTTTTACTGAAGTTATGAGCCCGCGCGGAGGCAGCGCAGAGCAGGAGGCAGCGGCGGAGGGCAGGGGAGCGGCAGGGAGTCAGGGATGCTCGACCCTGCATCCCACCCCCCCGCCGAGAGCAGCGCGCCCGTACGCCCGATGTAGGTTTCCAAGATTAATAATACAGTATCAGTATAATATGATCCTCTGGGAGACAGTCAGGGTGCTTAGGAATTTATTCCTACACGCTTATACTGCTGGATAATTTAAAAAAGTAACTGCTTTTTTCTAGTGTAAACAGCAGATTCGCTTATTTCAAATTTCTAACAGTTTTGAATTGCCGGTTCGATCACGAGGCGTCACCTTTATGCACAACCAAAACAGCCCCCGGTCACACTGATCTCTGCACAGAAGGGGAGAGATGTGCGTATGGAGTGAGCTTACACCCCTGGGCTGGATCCCACAACGCCGTCCTGCGTGAGAAAGCAGGTCTGAGCTGGGAGGGCTGGGGGCAGCCGGCTGGGGATCAGCCCATGGCTGGGCTAAAAGAACTTACTTATTGCCTAAGCAGAGCTTACTTCAAGCGAGAGGTAGCAGCACATTTGCAGAATACTCTGCCATCCTTCCTATTAGAAAAAAAAATAATTGAAATTAATTTACTGTGTCTTGTACTTAGAGTGCAAAAACTGTGGGCTATGGTCCATTACCTGTTGGGACAGTGCTAGTTCAATAATCCCTCAGCCCAGAGCTGCTAAWATAATAGCCCTCAGCTATCCCCAGTGGAAAGCCATAAAAATTCTCCCATACCTCAAACCAAGCCATAATAATGTGACACATTACTGGACCAGCTGCTGGGAAAATGGCCTTTGCCAGCTCCGGCATGGATATTTGGGCAACTTTCCTCTGGAAGCCCTTCGCCTGCAGCGCCCGAGTCCATCCCTGATGGCAATGCATATTGAAGCACTGTTGTTTTTTCATCTGGCAATCCAGCAGATTGAAACAACAGCAGCAAATTGTGTGGATTTCTCCCATAGATGGGATTTAAGCTCCAAAGTCTAATCACAACCACTTAATTGGCAATAATGTTAACYGTTTCACAGCTCGACTTCATTCCAGAGCCAGCTTGCATTTGCTGGGGCTGGACACACCTGAGTAAATCATGATGCTCCTTTCATTTGAAAAGGTACAAATACGTGTCCGTGGGTTTCAGTATAAGTTATAGGGAAAACAAAGATGAAAAGGTTGTAAATGGAGGTATTTGCTACTCATCCCTGCAAAGAGATTGGAGAATTCAGGATTCCAGATGTGTGGGCATCATGGGACACGGTGGGTTTGTGTGCCCGTGGGTTAGCGGGGCAGAAGAGGTTCCTCTTCTCCTGCTCAGAGCAAACGAGTCGAGGAGCTCTGCTCCAGCTCGTACAAGGGGATGTGACGCTCCCTACAACGTGTGCATACTCAGAGGTGTCTCATTTGTCAGCTCGTTGCCCTGTTCAATTCCACCGCTGTTACCTAATGTGTTATCTGCATTTATTTAAAGCATTAAGAAATTAATGCCTTAACTTTCAACCTCCTAACTGGAACATCACTAACTGGTCCATAATTTACTATCAAAGTAACCTGTAACCTAGAGGCCAAAACTGGAAGAAAGATTTGGTCTAACACTCAGACGTTTTCACACCCAAACAAAGGCTCAGCCTACAAATAGTCATGCAGGAATTTCATTGTAATGTAGCTACCGTAAGCTCCGCTGAGGAGCATCCACAAAGGAGTGTGGAAGCTATTGCAGATTTCCAATAAACAGCTATTTTGACTTCACTCGGCTATAGTTATGCACCAGGTCCCAAAAGGAGGACTTTACTCCCAAAAGGAGTTGAAAGGTTCATAATCGTACTATATTATCATCTCCTGCATTTGCAAACGATGGCCATCTTTTTAATTAAACCTATATTTATATTTACTATTACCACGAGATCACAGCRTACTGAATGCTCTCTACTGCTAATGGAAGGAAGACCTCGTAATTCTGAAAAGAATTTATTTGTTAAAAATACTAATAAATAGCTGTCGGTTTGGAGAATCTGAGCATCCAGATGATTGAATTTTCTAGAGAAAGACCATTGTCCTTATTAAAAATATTGCCAAGTTTTGCTGAATCACTCTCACACTCCAGACCTCTCCTGAAAGAATTTGACTGTGATTAATCTTACAAAGCCTAAGCCAAAAGAAAGRTATTTCCTACAGCTGCCAAACCCATGCCATATCAATAGAAACCATCTGAAAATATTGCAAGCAATTAAATGGTGGTGGGCTAGCAAGAATCTGACTTTTTGTCACCATAACTGCTTTCAGGTTGCTATTCCCTGGAAAAGGTGCAGAGATGTTTCCAGGGGTTTGCCTAGAAACCTAGATGTCAACCYAGAGACTGCTGCCGTTTGGTGCACCGGCAGGCTCCTGAGCTTTATGGAGCTCATTAGTGGTTCAGACTGGGTCATGCCATGAGATCAGCAGGGACTGCTAGGTAAAGCACACCCCAGCTGTGGGACGAAGCTCCTTTCAACATCAACKGCTTACCCAGGAGACCCCAGTACAGCCAGCACAGTCCCACCCCAACATGGAGTCGGAACTCCTTCTTGTGAGCTGCTCCCAGAGTTCSCAGAGCGTCTCCTATGTGCCTTGTGGTCTCAACCCTATGCAAAGACCCTGTGAAAACCTTAAGGATGGCATTCCAAAGCAATGGTCACTCTTTGGCTGCAGCCAGCCACCTACCAGAATATCTCATACAACCTCTGAAACTGGTTGCACCAGGCGTTTTACAGGGGATCTTGCACAAGTGATCAGCTGAGAAGATAACCAGTGCCTACCTGCTCTGCACCAAATGCATACTTCTGRGTACAATACTAAAGTTTGGGAGGGTTTCTTCTGTTAACCTAGTCCCTRTTGATGGAACTGTCAGTGATTAACTGGATGTAAGCTTGCCAGAGCACCCACCAGAAAAGGCTCTGGCTCACAAGCCACTCTGGCTCGGCGAGTRTATTGCAACCAGACGCAGCAATCCCTACAAACAACGTAGGACTTGCACGTTGTCATCTCTACCACGTCTCTTGCCATGACTCCCTCATGCAAGTGCAGCTCCCTGAAGCAAGTGTACCYGTCTAAGGTTTGTGTGTCTATTCACACCAATCTACATTTTCAGGCGTATTATGCTCCCACAGACACCCAGGTTAGTTCTTTCATATACAAAGACCCAGAGGGCTCTGCAAAAGCTCTTATGTTGGATTGCAAATGCCTTAAGCCTGGAAGCTCATGTTTGCGATATGGAGTAGCAACACAAGGAAGAGAAAGTGAAGTGGCATCACGGGAGAAAGTACAAATGCTCAATCTCATTCATGCGATACTGCTTTCATGTCAAATGTTCTAACTATTGTTCTTACCTGCTTCTTTCTGTGGCTGAGACTCGTCCGTTACCTCAACCCAACCCAAACAAGGGCTTGTAGTAAAAGGGCTGGATGCATTTTTCTGCCCAGTCTCCAGTTGTAAATTCCACCCCTTCTGCTTGTGATTGCACTAGCACTCATTTACCCGCACGTCACCCAACTCAGCTTCCTGGCCTAAATGAAAACTAGCACTTTTGGAAAGGTAAGTTTTCAGCAGGGTGGKTGAGCTGATCTGGATGACCACGCAGCCACACCACCACTGAGGCACATGCAACGTGTTGTTCAGGGGAGGGGAGGATCAATGCCTCTGTGGCTAAACCAACCTTGAGAACATGTGTTTGTGTTTCCCCTCAGAGGAAGCAGATATAAGCGGCTAGAGAACAGCTGGTGACKGACAATTCATGTTTCCACCACGTTTTTCAGGTAAAACTTAATTAGGTGCATGTATATGTATGTATCTGCTCTTGTCATATACAGCGTTAATAACATGAGGTTGCACTTMGCAGCTTCACACGCTTCAGTTAGCATTTAGTTAGCAACAGGTGGCTTTTCTCCGGCAATGTGGACATCACTGAACCGTTTCAGAGCAGCCCAAGTCAGGACAAAGCCTCGTAGCTGCGCATCCCGGCAGGGCTCGCCCCATGGCAGCCTGTCTASGAGCAGCTGAATGGTATCCAGAAAGGAAACTTTAATGTAGGGAGATTATGTAGTGCTAGGAGCAGTATAATGCTACTCAGAGAGAAAAAAAGCTTGCACCAAAAAAACCCCAAACTTTAAAGAAAAAAGCAGTTTCTGCCTCCTCTGAAGAATGAGCTGGAACGACATTTGAGGCACATCTGCTCACACGGGCGGGATGGTTGAGCAACCCAAAAATGGACTGGGGAGCCTGTCTGTTCCACACAGAAAAGCTTCGAACGGAGAAATCGGGTCGTGCGTGCCGGGCGGAGGCAGCGGCAGCGGCAGCGGCAGCGGCAGGAGGATCCCCCCAGGAATTGGGGCTCGCTGCAAGGATTCCTTCGGGACAGTGCCTGGCGGCATCTGTGTCCCCTGCATGCCAGGTGTCCTTGAAAGGTGAGGACATTAATTTTATCTTGTCAGTGAAGTCTTTGGTCCAGAGAAAGAGCTACAGGGCCCTTCTGGTTAACACCAAGAAGTTAATTAGATTGGCTCCTAACTTAATGAAATCCTGAGCAAAGTCATTAAGGGTTTTGATGACAATAAGTGACTTAGAAAGATGCTAATGAGATGCCACAGGGACTACTATGCAACYGAAGCTGCAGAATTTATTCCACGGGTGTCCTGGAAACAGAAAGCATATACATGGATATATGATGGCTCTTAAATGGGAGCCTGCAAGCTTGACATTTCTATACAAGGGCCTTCCAAGGAAGTGGTCCAACAAAGTTCTGGGGACTATGTCAGTCCCAGTCCCCAGTCTGGCGGAGAGCTTGCCTCTGGGTACTAAAGAAGGGCTAGCAGATAGGATGACTCAGTGGCAGCCACTTATTAACTTTTCTACTCTGTTCATTTTGGCAATTCCCCAAGAAGCTGCTTCTTAGTTCCCACAGTGCCGCAGCAATGACATCCAGCAGCGTAAGCTGCAGAGTAGCCTAAAAGGGAAGTCTTATACCTTAACAGAAAAGGGCACGTGCATTGCCCYTTCTTGGAATTATCTGCAAAATAAAACCTCAGGGCGCTCTGTGAAGGTACRGTCCTTCTCTGTGAAGCAGCCCTCCCCCTGCCCCAGCACACGCACCACCCAAGCAACACAGGTCTGACAGGAATAATAATGTTATTGCCAGAAAGTCCCCTTCTGAAGGCTGGCCATTTCTTCATGATCATCTCACGTTATCTGGAGAACTAATTGCTAGTTAATCCCCACATGGGCTTCACATTCAATGGCTTTCCAGCAATGAAACTACTCCCAGAAACCATACGTGAAAAGGTTTTCAGGATTAAGGATAAATTAATTATTATAAGACACAACAATACAGYTAATCCCAACCTCTTGTTGTCCTGTTCAGCTTCATAGTAAGACAGACATTTTATAGCAATTGTATTTTTGCGTTTACAGAATAACTTTCATTAGAGCAATTCTAGACACTGCAAGGGTAGGTAAATCAGTATTATGTGCCAAGAAATTATGTTCCTCGCAAGTCACTGCCAGGAGCAGGAACAAAGTCCCTGGCTTTGTTCTTTTTGCTATTATATGCTTGTATAATTGCAGCATCTACCAGCTCCTAATCATAAGCCAGTTTTCCTTCATGCTAAGCATCACTGAAACCCTAGTCCCAAATTTGGTATTTTCATTTTGTTTGGTTTCGTCATGAAACTAAACTGCCTTTGCCTCTGCTTCAGTCTGAGCCAGAAAGCATTTTTTTGGAGGGTCAGGGGTGGGAGGAGAAAAGATCAGAGTGAAGAGAGCTAGTTCTATTTCCTTTYGCCATGTCCTCATGGTCCCTAGGATGAAACCTGCGCTCCTCTGCAGTCAGTGGCAGCTTTTCCAACAGTTTAAGTGGAATCAGAATTTCACCCCAACAGCAAACGATAGCGGAATTGGTATACGGCACCTTTTCCTTCCTCTCATGTTTTTGAGTGTGGACACTTATTTATTAATTTTTTATTTATACAGTACAGTGTAATCAACTGTCTAATGCAGTGGATCACATGGAGTACCTAATTTTTCCACCAAAAGTCATGTCTTCATTTCAAATGCCTGACAGAAATTTAAAGACTGGAAAGTAATGTGGAAGGCAAACATTCCAAGTCATACCTCACTGTTCTGGACGAATGAATAAGCTTTACAGAGCAAATGTAAACCAAAACCAACTGAACATAAATAAGCTGGTTTTGGCAGTTCCAGCCTATGTCTAAATTTAAACTTCCCTTCAACAAAGTAGAAAAAACTCCAAGCTTACAAAAAAAAAAAAAAAAAAAAAAAAAAAAAAAAGGAAAAAGAAAAGCTAGTTTAAAATACAAGAAAGGAAAAAAAAAAAAACCCAAAACATTTTAAACAGCGCAATGTAAAATAGGAAGGGGTGACCAGCTAACAATTACCTGATAGTATAAACAATAGCAAAGTGGGATGCACAATTCTAATTGTCAAAATTACAGTAACTGTGGTATTTTGACAGAGCTGAAGGCGTCTGAATGGTGACTGTGACTATTTCTAGCAAACAGGGTAAACAAATCTTGCTACTACAGCAGTTAACAGTGCTATTTTGTAGAGAAACCCAGTGCTGCATGTCCCTATTTCAAGAGCTGTATCGAAACATCTGGGACAATTTTATTTTTAAGAATGGTGCAGGGAAAGAGAAGAAAAAAACCCAAATGTCTTACTACATACTAAGTTACATATAAATTACAGGTTGCAAGTCTCAAAGAAATTATAGTCAGGAAAAACATGTCTCTAATTGGTTTAATGATTCTCCAGCATAACAGAGACATATAAGACGTATTATATTGCAAAGAGGCTGTATTTCTATTTATAGAATAAAATTACAATAAGGACTGAAACTACAATAAGGACTCAACCATATATTTTAACGAGGAGCAAGTTTAGCAGCTGAACTCTTCCATAAGAAAGCACACCAAGGCTGGTGTGTTTCAAACTATGCAAGAGTAGTGCAGAGTAAAAAATCCTTCATATTCAAATTGTCTATATTTTATTCAAGCAATGAAACAAAAGATACTTGATATAGAGTATGATAAAAAGTGATATAAAAAGAAACATCAGGAAATCTGGAAGCTTTTGCTGGTTCTATAACCTCAAAATAAAGAGGAAAATTTGGAAATCAGGTGTCATTCTCATAAGGAAAAAAGTTTTATTTCTTACAGTTCACTATCACAGTCCTATTTTCCCCATTTTGGGAAAATTATGCAATTACAGTCTCTTTTCATCTCTAAAGCCAAAAGCAAGGAGAGAAAGCAAAAGTCATGGTTATTTTCTTCTAATAACATTTGCCTTGTACTTGGCTATTTACAGAAAGTATAATCACAAAGTGTTCATTCATGAGAGAAACCAAGAATATTACAGATTATTACTCATATTTTTAAAGTGAATGGAAACCAAAGTTTAGGTCTGTCCTCTCTACCACTTTTCGTGCAATAACTAGACTGCTTCTGACTGAATTTTATGCCTATTTTTAAGTCTGGAAATACTAGACAGGATGCAGAGACACTGGGAAGATGACCAGCGCTGTTTGCAAGACGGAGGATGTGGAGAGGCTGTAAGGTGAGCTCTTCTCCGCTCGGTGGGAAATCCGCAGCAGGTAGCGTGGCCCATGCCTCTGCACTCTCTCACAGCCGTGCCTGTGCACTCTTGGGCAAGCCGACCCTAAAAACTTSCTCTGGGTGAAGCAGAAGTATAGTCAAGAAAACACAAAAGCAGGATTTGCAGCATTCTCGCTGCTCAGCCTGGAGCAGTATTACCCCAGTGCTATCCCTTTTATCTAATACTAAGCAACACTTGAGTTAAAAATCATTAGTTTCAGAGCACAGGCCAGTTTGTATTCAGCAATTTGTATTGCTCACTTTTCCTCCCCGTGCAAGTGCTGGCAGCACCGTACGGACAAACGGCCAGCAGACACCGCACCGGGCTGGCACTGGCTCTACGCTGGCTGCTGGACACCCGAGACAGCTGTCCTACAGGAAGAAAACACAGTTTTCTTACACGGTTTCCAGATTTMATTTCCCTCAAACCATCACAGCGATTTTATGTTTAGTTTTAGTGCGTTTCACCAGGGAGGCAGCGTGGTTTTGGTCCAGCRAGAGGCTTCCTAGGGTTGGTCGTAGTATTACACAGAACCACCGGCTAAGGATGAATTCGGCTGAACTGGTGCAAACCTCCAGGACCAGCATACGCAGGTTTAAATTATATTTATTTCAACAGCAATTAATGTACTAAATGAGATGAATTTTCGTCACAAACGCGCAAGGTTTCTAAATGACAGAGTGTGGCATATGAGCGCTTCTTCCTATTGCAGCTGGGCTGAATGAGAACCATCTCCTAGACGTCCGCCTGCTCCGAAGCGATGCTCCAGCCCTCTGCGAACAGCCCCGTGCCCAGAAAGCAGGGAAGGACAGAGAGGACTGACCTCCTTCTCTTTGAGAGACAGGGGAAAATGACGCCAGCCCAGGCAGGACTGTTCCAAAAACTGAATTCTGGGCTCCGCACGGGGACGAGACACCCAGATGACAGCGTGAAGAGCAACAGGCTCCTGCGACGGAGTCCAAAGCATCCACCATGGCTTTGGACCATTTCTTTGACCATGAAGAAAGCAACATGGCTATTTTACCCAGTAAAAACACCTTTTCTGTGCTCCAGCCAGGGGAACAAATTTCATGCCTTCATGAGCGACCAAGAAAATGAATGAGGCTTGGAGAGAAACAGCATGTTAACACAAAGACCACCACATTAATTAAACTAAATTCTCACAGCAGAGAGCAAGTACTTGCTAACACTTCTGCTTTAGACATACRTGATTTTAGTTTACCTTTCATCCTGCAAACACTTACACGTGTACCGAACTGTCAGCAGAAAGGGTCTTTCAGGATCATGGCCTAAAATACACAAACTTATATAGAACACAGCAGCAACAACAACAACAAAAAATCTTAAAGATCTTTCTGTGAACTACTCTCTCATTCTATTCACCTCTTTCAAACATTAGTATTAAAGTCAAATCATAGTTCTTCCTATCTCAGCCGCATACAGAATAAATTACACCAGTGTTATCTCTTCTATCTAATAGTAAGCAATAATTTAGTTAAAAATCACTAGATAATTTCAGAGAAGCATACACATCCATCCTTTTGCACAGCCCTTAACAAAAGCGCAGCATTTGCTTCAGAAATGTCAGATTGTCATGACATGATATCTGTGTATAATTGATTACAGCAGTGAATGTCCTTCAGCCCAACGAATTACTGATTGGTTCTCCCACTTCTTCGTCCAAATCTCAGTTACCTTAGCAACTTCACGTTATCCAGGGGAATCTAAAACRCATCGCAGCCACGCAACTTCTGCTAAAACAAAGGCGGCATGCCGTGCTGTGCGCGGCGGGTGCTTCCCAGCAGTCACCACGCCTGCGCGGCACGCCACCGCTACGCAGACAGTGTATATACAACTACAGTATTTTTTTTTATTTAAGCAGGATAAAGAATTGTATTTAATGGCAGGAAAGATCGCAGGAGTCAAGAATAACTGCAGCATACATTGTGCAGGTGTATTTCTGTTTCACAATTCTGCTGAATTTCAGGGGAAAAAGTAACAGTGATTGAAGTTATCACAAAACATTTTTCCGTTCTTCTTTATTTCCAACAGCCTTTTGAAAACAGAAATCTTGCCAATGCTTTGATATATATGCCACAGAAGTAAATACCACATATATACACACACACACAAACACACATAGGCACAAGCACAGTTTTAGGACGGATGGAAAACGGCCATTAGCTTAAAACTGCATTGAGGTTGAATAAAATAATTCTACTTTCTAAATGCTTCTTGATCTTTCCTGTGCCTCATATGGACCAATAATATGCCTAAATAATCTGTTTGGGCAATTTGAAAATGATACGCCTCTCAGTCCCACACAGCCAGTGAGTAGTAGTAAAAATAATCCACAAACCAGAAATTAAGCAAGCTCAACCTTGGCACTACACAGACGTAGAAGGCAGCTGTACAAAGGACTAGGACTGCACAGGAATTATGCATCTGGACCCTATATGATACCCATAGTGGGGTTCACAAAAAGGAGTGGGAAGGTTCCACTTTTTGCTACAGCGACGAACGCCGCTGTATAGAACAGGCATTAGAGATTACAGTGATAGCTATAAAACCACAGACTGTATAATATGTAATTTGGCATAGCTTGTACAATAGTATTTCACTAATTTACACTGACATTTTATGAATGCAGTGCAAGAACCACATAAGTGGTTAAGTAGATTAAAAAGTCAATACTGCCCTGAATTTTAAAGCGACATTTCGACACTTTTATAACTAATATACTATTGAAGACTGCCGAAAACTAAGTACAACCATTTCTTATGTACACTTAAAGATTTTGTTTCCACTGTCTGTGGGAGTATATTTTTAACCTCTATAACAAGGAAATGGAGATTTTTCTTGGCAGACCGCAAAATATGTCCGCATCATTCACCACTCCTCCAGCAGCATGAATTATCACTGCAGCCTCCATTGCTCCATAAACTACAAAGAGCTCACAGTGCATTAAAAAAGGAACAAATAATGCAATTGGCTGCTTTGCAGCYGTAATTGGCTGTTTCTCCCCAAACGCTGACTACTTTATTTTTTTTAAAAGCATGTTCGTTAGAGGAAGTGCTAGCCATAAGAAGGTGAGGGTCCTCCTCCACGCTGGCCAGATGTTTCAGCGGGTTCGATTCTGCCCCAAAATAAGAGCGTGCAGGACTGAAACCATCTGAACTTTGGCTATAGTACCATCAATTACCAAGCATGAGAAAAGAAAACCTCAAAACCCCACAAGCTGGATCACGGCAACCACCTGTGAGATCTGATCCTGCTGAACAGGAGCGTGTGGACCTCCTGCCGTTGACATTAATGGGAGGAACAAGCGCTAAAAACTTGTAGCTGTGGAAGTCCTTTGCAATTCGTCGCCTTCCTCAGGTACCTACCAGCCCGCCCCGTGTCCCCAGTGCTCCGCTCCCTTGCGGCAGCGGCACTTCAGGGGTGCTGAGCTGCCGTYTGCTCACCACCACGGGGCTCTGGAGGAACCCTTGCCAGAAACGAAGGGTTTCCAAAGCATCGCTATCTCCTTCCTCYCTTCCTGAACGCAGAGCAAAGCAATGCTGATTTTCAGCAACGGCATCTCAGGAATGATAGCCCTATTCCTACCACCTGTCAACTAAACCACGTACCATAGCRGCGTGCAAGCTAACGTGCCATATGCCTTAAAACTGTTGCTAACGCTTGCTCTTCGATTTTGTCTGTGTGTATAAACGCGCTACAGTGTTGAAAAACTGCACAGCATTTTTGCTCATTTCAGTATGGAATGAAATACAGGGAAGGCAGCAGAAGGAATGAAAATAAGTCTGGTTCTATCTGCCATTTCCCTTYGGTGGTTGTATTTTCTACGACCATAACTGTGCACCTCTGAATCACATCTGCTCTGTTCCACATGCACCCCTGCCTCCTTTCGGCACATACGCTCTCTGTCACACCTCAATAGGCAAGGGATGCATGACGCTGTTGCCCAGCTACCAAGCTTCTTATTTTACAGCTCCTTTCTCCCAGCAGCTCTTCTAGGGCAAAGTWGACTTTGGAAGAGGAAATAGTATACAAAGCCAGCAGTATAGTCAGCTCCTTTCCTTCATACGCTCTCTTCTTCCACTTCAAACAACAACGAAAAGCCTCCCAAACCTCACGTATAGATACTAGCCTCTGCTTATAGACAGCAACTGTGAGAAAGAAGCAGTAGTTTAAGCTTTTTAAGATAAAATTCGATTTCTCACCTTGACACTTGCAGAATGCTGTTTGTAAAAACTCTAATTATCGGAAGATCTAGAAACTACACAAATGTTAAGGCTCATCCAAGCGTGGAATTTGCACTGAGTGAACAAAAAACAAATCCTTCTTCCATACCTACCTGTGCCGGTGGAAGAAATTATTTCATTTATCATTTGCCACTAAAGCAGTTTGTGTCAACATTTCTTAATTCACTTTTGCAAGATAAGCTTAAACAATTTACTGTGAGAGAAACCTCTGTCATTAGCCTAAAGGTGTCCACTTACAAAGCTGCAGCAGTTTAAGTAGCTCAGCGTGCAATCACACCTTTAATTAAAAAGGTGCAACTTCATACAAGACCACAGGTTCTTCCCTATATAGGCAAGCCCTAAAAACCCAACAATCTGCAGCACGGAGCACGCAAGGCTGTTGCCTCCCGCGGGATGCACGCAGTGTTTTCTTCCGGGGGATGTTTTCAGGAATCGGGTCTACAAACTCACGTTGTAAAACCAAAGGGCGAGCTCTCATACCGTCACCAACCTGGTAAGCTGTCCATTATTTTTTTTGCAAGTCTCGTATTGGATCCTTGTTCACTTTCATCGTGCTAATAACAGGAGCTGGACCAGATCCTAAGTTAACTGAATGACTAGAAATGTTTCATTTCCTACAAAAGATTATTTACACTCCGCATGTTCTCACATATGAAAACTAACAGCAGAAAGAAAATCTGCAAGCGGGTGAAATGAGCATAAATTAGGCTTTGCTTTTGCAATTGCCGAAAGTGTTTATTTTTCCACTATAAACCTTCAGCTTGTTTTACTAAAGCTCCTAGTTGTGTGTCTCATGGACGAGGTTCTCTCTGCTTTTCCTGGGGCTGTTGGCAGGGGAGAGGATCTGCCACCTTCTTCCTGTGGTGATGTGTTTGGGAGCTTAATGAAGGGGAAATGGATGGAAAAGCCTCAAAAGTCGGGAGCTGAAGCAGACTGCTCTTTTCTCTGTTTTTCATTCACCTGATATCTGAAAATACAGAGAAAATTATCATATATACAAGACCCCCCCCAAAAAGACAAACAGAAGGAAAGCAAAAAGCAAAAAACTCTCTGAAGGGCTGAGCAATGGCAGAATGTGTTGAGGGAACGGGGAGCTCAGAGGAGGAGAAGGATGAATGCACTGGCTTACTAAAAGCATGAAATCTCTTCAGGGCGCTCGTACAAACATTTTTCCTTCTACTTTCTTGTCTTTATTTTTGTACAGATTCTGCATTACCACTTGCTGCATCTATTATGACCTGGTGAAAACTTCAAGACCTACACATCGAGGCGTTTTGAAGAGATCACTGATGTCCACTCTCCCTACCCTATCGGTCCCTGAGATGTTATGATTTCTATAATAAAGTAGTCATGCTAAGAAAGATTCACATTCCAGAGAACCAGTCTGGCAACGAAACATATACAGGTAACCTTGATTGCAACAGAACACTGCATAGACACACCTATAGGTATAATATTTATGGGACTTACTTATAAGCCTTCCCTAAATAAGAAATGACACAGTGTGGACAGAATTATTCATTATATGGTCAGGAGATTGTTACCATTAGCTTTCTTCTTATTATATATTTTATTTGCCTAGTTTGGCCAGGGAATAATCATCACAAAAAAGTAAAACTAAACAGGTATATATTGAGAAATGACCTGAAGAAAGGGGGTTGTGTAAGGGTGTGGGTATATATATATATATGTACATATATATGTATGCATATATGAGGGTATATATATACATAATACATATATATTATTATACATTATATGCATTATATATTATATATACATATATATACACACATATATACACGTGTGTGTGTGTATATTTCAGAAAGATATTTTGGTCTAGGGCAGTATAGAGGAAAGAGCAACTACTAGTGGAGGAAAAGAACAAAACTGGTGGAGATGAAAACTGAAACAGTAAATTATAATCTGAGCATGGCAGCCAGAAGACCAGACGAGGGCAGATATGGACATGGTCTTGAAGGTAAAAGACAAGATTTTAATTTGTGACATGAAGAATGTGCTTTGCAAGATGAAAGTCTACGCATTATAAATGGCGTGCTTTTAAACCCTAAGCTGCGAAGACTGGACAAGTTTTTTTGGTGCCAGCTGACCGAGATGAATCCTAGAGCAGGACTAAGATTGGGTACAGGAAAAACTAAAGTAAAACTATTTTAGACTGCCTATGAAATATTTTCCGTGGCTGTAACCAACTTAARTGGCAACCTGCAGTCAGCAGAACTATCAGCCTGTAATTTTGTCCAGCGCTAAGCCCGTCGCTCCTTCACGCCAGCGTCCCGCCGCAGASCACGCGGGACCCCGTGGGTCCTGTTGGCTCGCCTCTTTTTAGGGAACTTACGGCGTGAGAGAAGACCCGGGAGGATTTCGTCCGAGAGGTGAAATTCGGCATGACCACAGCCCCGCGCTCACCCTCACAGGCCGACCTCCCCCAGCCAGGGCCGGCCCGCGCTGGGAAGGCTGCAGGCGAGCGGTGCGAGCTGCTCCTCTGCCCCTGAGCCGGTAAAGCAGAGCCGTTTTCTACAGGTGCCCTTTGATGCACACCAGGAAGCGGCTGAAACGATTCGGCACCAACACCCTTCGTTACCGGGCGGCGTGTACGGCCGGCGCAGGGCAGCGCCTCCCCCGCAGGTACGCCGGGATCCTCTTCGGGAGGCGGCGGCAGGCCGSCACGGCAACGGCCGGCGCTGCCCCTCACCGGGCTCCCCGTCCTCCACCTCAGGCCGGGGCAGGGGGCCGCAGGCCCGGGGGGGCACCTCATTCAAGCCCCCCCCCCTCCAATTCTACTTAAAACCGGCCCCGCCGCCGCTCACACACACGCCCCCCCCGCCCCCCGCCGGCCGTGAGGAACGGCCGCCCCGCCCCAACCGCCGCCGCCCCGCGCCGTCCCCGCCTCTCACCGGCGGCTCCTCCCCGATGGGCACGACGCGGCTGCGCGCGGCGGGGCCGGCGGCGGCGGGATGGCCGTAGCGGCGGCGGCGGCGGCGGCTGAGGGGCGCGTAAGATGGCGGAGCTGCGGGAAGGGGAGCGGTACAGCGTGTCCTGCGGGACAGAAGCGCCCCACGTCACAGCGCTGCACGTCAAGCTGACCGAGACCGCTCTGCGGGCGCTGGAGAGTTACCAGGGCTGCAAGGTGAGGGGCGGGGGGCGCGGCCGCTCTCGGGGCTCTGCAGGTTTATACCGGGGTGGTGGGGGGTCTTTATGGTGTTTTCGGTGTGTGCAGCCCCCCGCCCCTCTTTCCCGTCCGCCGCGGGGTCGGTCCCTCCCGCGGTGTGCAGGGGCCGCGGGCACCCCCCCGGGGGGACACGCCTGTGGGCAGGGCTGGGTCCCCCACTCCTCCTCCGTGGGCTCCCGGGGACGCAGCCGTTGCCGGCGGCGGACGGGACCGAAGCGGCCGGTGGAAGTTGGAGGTTGTTGCACGTTCCCCGCGCTCTGACACTTGGTGAACTTCCAGCAGCGCCTCGGCACGCCTCCTGGCTAAAATGAATGAATTTGTCATTGTACGTTATTTACACACGCGGGGGTGAGGCTGCCCTGCGAGCGGGCACCGGCGGGGGTTTGTGGGGGGCTGCGCAGGGCTGGAAGCCGGCGTGAGTCCGCGCCGCGTTTGAAAGTGACTCAGGTATTTGGCGTTTGCCGTTGCAGCCGCGTTTTGTGGTGCCGGGATCATCAACAGCGCATCTGGAGTCGTTAATTGGGGACGAAGGAGTTCTGTGCGCTGGAGAAAGGATGCCCGCCCGCAGCCGGGTGGGAGACGCTTCTCGCAGGGGAGCGCGTCCCTTGCGACGGGGGGGGGGGGGGGGGGGTGGGTGTTGCGGGGGTGTTCCACGCTGTAACTGGGAGCGGAGATCCCGAAAGGTTGCGCGCACCTTGCGGGAGCGCGATGTGTGACGTTGCGGTTTGAGATGGGACGCCTTGGCATGTTCGAGCRCAAGTTGGAAACTGTGCTGACTGTAATAAAAGTGTCTTCTTTACTGCGAGTAAATCCATCCTGGAAGAGGTTTAATTATTGCTGATTTATGAAACAGCGTGGGTAAATTATTTACCTGTGTTTTTGTCTAAACCAGGATCAATTTCCAAGTTAATATAATTTTGCATGAAAAATGAGTAATACATGCCTAATGATCGGGTTATTGCAAACTGAATAAAGAGCTATTTGTGGTCATTATGATCAAGAAAATAATTGAAATTCTTTTCCCTATTTCCCTATTTCTTCATCTCCCTAACTGTAAATGAGACTCCAACTCTTCCTGCAGGTCTGCTTTCCATAATCTGGTCCTGCTGGAGTTTGAATGTGCCATTTCAGCAGTGGCAAGTGGAAGAATAATGGAACGTAAAAACTTCAAGCTTTGTTATTCTAGCCTCTGGAATTTCTGGGTTTAGAAAGGGTCATCTTCTAAACTGTTCAGCCAAATCACACGTTTCTAACTTTTGCACTGGCAGAAAAACCTCCTCTCACACTATTCACAAAGTGATCCTCAGAGTTATCGCGTATGCTTCTTCGTTTGTTTTATTAATATTTGAAAAGAATGTCAGCATCGGGGGAAGAATGAGGGAGAGAAAAGAAACTATCTCTTTCTGTTTTCTCCATTTTAAATAGGTCCGGTTGTGATCTGCTAGCTCACACGTCTGTCCGGTGCCGGAGGAGGACAGGATTCATGGTCTGTAGCTGGTGATACCTTCTTTTTCTCTAGCTTAATGCTCAGTTACGTTGCTGACCCATTTCACTTCTGACTCTGCAACTGAAAGATTTGCAATGAAGGCTTAAAATCAGCATTGCCGAGAACTGGGGAATGCAATAAAGGGAATGCAAGGAAGGTAACCTACAGCAGGAAGGTAACCTGCTGCTGCCTCTGTTCTGTGCTGGAAGATCTTATCTGTGTAACACAAGTAATATCACAGAAAGCGTGTAGAGGTGAGAAATGAGGATAACCCTCCGATGACCTACTTATCCCATCACCTGTAGAACCTAGGCAGCATGTAATCAGGCTCTGTATACTTAATTGCTTAACATTCGAATTTAAGCAGTCTGCATAAAGAATGAAGCACTCGGTCCTTGTTGTTACCTCTGCTAAGGATTTTCTTAGCTGGCATGACAGTTAAAGAAAACTCGAAAGACTTAAATTCTTAGATTACCTAACTTCACCTGCACCTTCAGAAATACAGAATAGAGGTTGTATCTCTTTGGCAGGCCTGATCTCTGCAGCTTCGTGTAGGTGAGGACAAATCCTGATTCCCTACTCACTTTATGCCGCTCCATCATCGTGGCCTGGGGTAGACTGGATTCAGATGGTAGAGGACATTCTTCTTGCCTAGATTTCCTTCAACAATATTGAGCAGCATGCTTTAAGATCCTTGAGCATCATCTGTGGCACTATTAATTTAAGGCATGGCTAATTTTTCTTAAACCAAGTTCTGTTTAGCAAGGAGTAATACTTCGGCTTTAGTTCGCTTAAATGCTGTGTGTTGCCCTCAGAGGCCAGAGCTGCAGCTCCGCAGGAGAGAGCAGCCAGAAGTGCAGGATGGTTTGCCCTGGTACAGTATCGGTGGCCCATCTGCAGGCAGGATGTCGGGGTCCTGCTCTAAAAGCAAGGCTGAGYGGTCCCTGCCCACCTCGGGCAGAGCCGTGCGTGCCGGTGGGACCTCGCTCCGGGGCTCAGCTGCTCTGGCATCTCGCTGCTGCTGGACGCTGCTTTGCTGGCCCTGATACATCGCCTCCCCCCATCCGTTGTATGGCCCTCTGGGACTGTTTTTGAAGCAATTTATTTAGTTGTGAGGGTCTTTTATTTCTTTTTCCACACTGGTTTAGTGCTGGATGGGGAAGCGTGAGAGCTAACGCGCTGGGAGGGCATAGAGAGCACGTGGCCAGGATAAGCGGTGGGAGCAGAACCTCCCTTTTTCAGTGGCAGCTAAATGATTAGATTAGCTCAAGTTATAGCGTGCAACTCCACCCTCTSTGCAGAAACTTAGCCCAGTAAAAAAACAAAAATAATTTTTTGCTGGCTTAGCTGTAAAGTTAGCTTACTATATGATCCTCTGAAGCAGTAAAAAGAGAACAGGTTAAAGAGAAATGGAGCCGTTTTACCTTGGTGCACATGGAGCCTCTCATCTGGCTTGGCTACAGCATATAATTTCACTCTCGCTGGTGGTGGCCTGACCTAATCTGCTGACTACTCTGAAGCAGATCAGAGAATACTGCAGTGAGCAGTGTCTGCAGAGCAGTGGGGACAGCACTGCCTTCAATTGATGTGGCTTTTTGCAGGATTAATGTCTGTCTACAGTCATGTTTCAGCTGTGCTTCTCCAGATGAAAGCAGCTGGAGGTGTATACTTTATTCTGCATGCTGTTAAAGCGAAGATTTTGGCCTGTAAAGTCTGAGCTTTTCAGACCAAAGGATAATTGTGACTCTTAGGAATCTGTTTTGCATTTAAGTTTTTATTCCTCAAACAGTCATTGGGATGTTCCAGCTGCAGAGCTGCTGAGTCAGTAAGCATATGAAACGCAATCTTTGCCTGATTTTCCCCCCGCTCTAAGCAATTGAAATGGAGTCATAGGTCTCTGCCATATTTCATTTACCAGGCTCGAATTTTCCCATGGCTTGTATCTGCCTCCGATGGCCAGGGTTTGGGCTGGGCATTAGGAAACTGATTTGTTTGAAAGGTTTGGACTTTTAGGGAGCTCTGACAGTGTCCTGCTGGGAATGAGGATGCACTCCTGCTCACAGATGGGGCAGATGTCTTAGGTTTTGATTTTTTTTTTTTTTGAGGTCAGCTCTAAGGTGGACACCTCATTAGTCTTTTCAAAACTGTAGCTTGCATGTCCCCACAGCGGTGCTGGATTCAGATTAAGGTGTATAAGGATGGGCTCTGGCACCTGCGGTGGGGGGATGCTACCCTGGATGAGCAGCTGGGGAGTTAGCAATGTGGGACTTGGCTGGAGGGGGAGCTAAAGGCGATGGGTGACACAAGAAGACTGGGAAGATAAGGCCTAGGAAAAGAGAAAAGCAGGCTGGGGTTCATTGGGACTGATGGAGAAGACTGGGAGCAAGAATTATTAGGAGCTCTGAGTGGGCAGCCAAGGGCTGAGGTCTGCTAGTTGCCATCCCTCCCGTATCCCAGGGGAGGGAATGGGGTGAAGTGAGCTAGCAGTGAGCAAAAGGACGGCTGGAAGAGGTTGAGGGAAGAGACTGAACATCATCCTAGGAACAGGAGTGTGCAGGAGAGTCTGGTTCCTGCAGGGCACTTCCAGAGCCTGCAGCGGAGCTGGGAGAGCCCGAGTCGTTCCATTCTGCCATCAGCATATAAATGAAAATCTGCTGCTAGCATGTTTGCCACCAATATCCAAACTGCAGGGGAGTGATGTTCACTTCTGTGGAAGAGAAGGGGTGTGCCTTCATGACATCTCTGTGGTTTTGCCTTCAAGTTGCCAGTATAAGTATACTGATGGAGAGTTGATAAGTTGTGTGTCTATTTTTGTTTGWTTTCTTGAAATCTAAGATTGCATGTATCTTAATGTATGATGTAACTGATAATGCAAAGTTAATCAATTCAGGCAATAAAAGTATTCATTATTGAATTTTCATCAATGATGGGTTGATTGCAAGCTCTTTTGAACCTGTTTTCTTATGGCAGCAAGGCCTGGGTGATGTCACTCTGTGTGTTTTTGTGTTGTTGCTAACTTCTGAGACTGACTTCAAACATCTGTTAGCGGGGGAAGAAAAAATCTTAATCCCTACAGTTTCTTTGGGGTGGCTGAGTGGTAGCTGTAGTTCTTCCAGTGGTATTGATGCATTACCTTCCTGCAGAATTCCTACCTGGTCTAGCGCACAGGACTGTGCCCTGGTTAAATCAGAGGTCTGGTATGAAGTGACTAATGTGTATCCTGTTTCAGATGTCAGAAGGTTGTGGCTGATGAGACACGGGACTGCAGGAAAAACTTAGGGCAGTTAAACACTGTCCTCGCAAACGTGATGGCTTGATCGTGGTGCCTTGCCTGCACCCTGCACAGGTCATCACTAGGGAGACAACTGAGCTGAACGCCCAGAGTGAAATTTTGAGGTGGCTTGAACTGATTTGAGGTTTCGTGAATCCTGAAGGGGGAAAGTCCTCTTCCACTTGTTTCCATTGGAGAAAACTACCCATTTAACTATTTTTTGAGAATGTCTTCTTCTAGGTTAGCGAGTTCAATGAGGTTATGGAAGAGACCCACAAGTGCTGGAGGGAACGGGTAGAGAAAGGAGCCAGACCTTCCTCTTTCAGGCACCGTGGGCTGTTGAGCCACGCAGTGARAACACAACTTTGCTTTCCAATACAGCTAAGTAGATCTGTTTGTCAGCTTCCCTAGGAAGGGCAGGATTGGGGAGGAGGGGATTGGGGAAATGCTTAGGCTGGCATTGCTAGAGAGCGCCGGTGTCTTGTCCTAGCCCCCTTCTACATAATACATAGCTCTTTAAAAATTAGCGAAGTATATGAAAAATTTTATTATACATTACAGTCTTTAATGATATGAAGGCATCTTCTGCTCACTGAGTCAACGTGCCTGAAAAACAGTAGATAATTAGCTTCATATACAAGGGTGGTGCCTTGTAAATATCTGAGTTATTTGCAGCRTGCCATGTGTGCGCGCAGATCTCGAGTCTTGCAAGCAGACACGGTCCCTGCCCAAAGACTATTAAGCAAAATAGTGACCCTAGAACTAGCCAGCTAGTTCTTGAGTTTTTGCCCCCCAAATTAGAGATTTRAGACCTGAATGTCACAGCTCCTCTAGCTAATTATTTTTAACCAGTCCTGTGGAGGAGAACTTATTCCTTATCTTAAATAAAAGCTTCAGATGCAAAAAAGAGTAATTACTTAAGTGAAGTGTGCCTGGAGCTGTTTGTAGCTTGCTTTTCAGCTGAGTTGACGCCTGATTATTCCTACTCTTTAGGCAGTTGGTGCACACATTGCTCCTGCTGTTTCAGGCACTAACAGTTTTTCCAGGATCACTTCCTTGGATTAACTAGGCGGGACTGTGGAGTTTATGCCCTGGGTGTGGGATCATAGGGTTTTCAAGTTTGCCCTGTTCCAGAAGTTTTGGGCTGAACTGGCCAAACTGGTGAGGGCGGACTGGGAGGAGGGGTCAGCTCACATGTTAGGTGAGAAGTGACGCTGGTCAGATCAGCATCGGAGGATCGATGTGCAGAAATGGGTTTGGCTTCGTGGTGGCTCTTCAGGGAGGAAGCGACCCCACCTCTGATTTCCCAGGTGTCAGTCCTGGAGCCAGCTTCACTTAACATATTCAGTGATGGCCTGGAGAAGATACTGAGATGTCAAAGCTTGGAAATGATACTTGGGTTTTTCAGGTGATCAGAAAGTGATGCTGAGGAGCTCTGGGAAGACCTCACCAATCTGCATCAGTGGCAAAAAAGGTGGCCTATGGTGGTTTTCACCATAGGCAAAGTAACATGTAGGGGAAAAATAAACTCTGCATGACATGAAACTTGGAATAGCCAGTTGCAACTACAAAATGAGAGATCTTGGAGTCGCAATTTCCAGTCCTCAGAAAGCATTCGTTCAGTGTGCATCAGCAGCCAGGAAATCTAGCAAAGAGCTGGGCACCATCTGCGAGGGCATTAAGGGTTATGCAAAGGGTCCCTTTGGCACTGTGTAAAGCTCCTGGGCACCCACATTTTGAGTCCCCTGTGCAACCCTGGTTTGTGAGGGAGGAGAGCTGAGCTCTGCTCGCTCTCTCCAGCTTAGCAGCTGCCGTGCAAGGAGAGACCGTGGAGGCTGGGGCTCTACACTGGGGAGCGAAGGATACGGAGCTGCGGCTTGGGGAATCGTGGGTGACGTGACGGTAGAGCTGATACTGCTCGTATCTTGCAATACTGGAGTGAGAGGGCACTTGATGGAACCAGCAGGTGAAAGTAAAGCAGGTGGATCTGTTCGGTGATGCTGYACCTTGCTGTCATAGGGGGCTGGGGGCAGGCAGTATCAGCAGTTCAGACAGGGACGAGACTAATTTGTGGACAGCAAGCGTGTGAATGGATGCAGAACAGGGCTAATGAGGGATGCACGCTCCAACACTGCTAACAAGGGCGGGTGGTGGGGAAGTACAAGGGGAATGGGCATGGGGAAGTGGTGGGACTCCTGGGCTCCCGCAGAGAACCGCTTCTCCAAAACTTCACGCTCTTTGCTGCGAGAAAAGAAACGCAGGAAAACTGTGTGATCCTGTGGGAGCAGAGGGAAGGGGGATTTGGAGAAGCAGTTCCCATGTCCATGCCTGAGGTCYGTGTGGTGGCTATTCAAAGCAGTCGGCTCGTTGAACCCGGGGCGGGGGGGTGTGTGASAGAAGGTTTGGCTGGAGGGCCAAGGTCCCTGCCGCAGCAGCCTGCTSCTCCACCTGCCAGCGGGTGGGTGAGACCCTTCTGCTTGATGCCCTGCTAAATTTGTGTTTTCTTTATGGCGTTTCCCTGTGCTGCAGTAGAGGAGGTGACTGGTGAAGCCAGCACGGTTTCTGCAGATCGAAAGCCAGCTCGTGTCAAATTCTGTGAGCCACTGTAAGAAGGTGATGGCTGCYGCATGGTCCTACGCAATCATAGCATCACCTGTCTGGCTTGATGTTTTGTGAAGTGCCTTCATATGTTAATTTCTGTGTAGAGCACTAAACTTCATTCTGGAAAACCTCAGACAAGGGTTAGGATTCATAACTGTGCACTAGACTTCGGGTATGTAACCTACYGCATTTTTAAATGAGTTTACTCCTATGTGCTGGATAAGCAGATAGGTACGTTAATAATCTCGGCTCACTTCTAAAACTTTCTGGCTTTAAGTCGGAAGGTTTGTGGAGCAGACACATTTGCAGCAAGCCTTTTTCAGGGCTTCAGGTTGTGCGTGTTGTTGGCTGCTGGGTAACTTGAGRTAGTGTATAAGCCTCCAGTCGTGGAGAAACAAGCATAGTCACTTCTAAAGACCCTGCCACCAATTCGTGTGTTAACTCCAGCTCTCCAGTGGTGTTATTTCTGCCGGAGCCACGCTCCAGGATTTCGCATCGTCGGGTGATGCTCACAGGCGTTGTTGAGCACCGGTGAGGCTGAGCTTAGTCGTGCGCTCCTGCTGCCTGCCCACCGCCGGCTCCAGCACTCGCTGGCACCCGCGTGAGCAGCATCAGCTCATCGCCAAGCCCAGCGTGGGGAGTTTTCTGCTGGATGAGTGAGATGGATTTTATTGCAAAAGGGCGAGACAAGTGCAAGTGAAGGGGGAGGAACCTGTCGCTGGAGGGAGGAGAGGACAGGAGACAGACCTAACGCGCCTTTCCAGAGATGCTGAGTCCTGAATGCTCCTGAAGGGCACCTAAATTTTAATTCCGTAAGCACTTGCTTTTGCTGGAATAAAGTCTGTATTCATTAGGATTTCATCCTTTGGTGCAACTTGTTTAGCATAAGAGTTAGTAGTGGGTTGGCAAACTCCCTGTAACACCATGTGGATAAAGCCTGGCAAATTGAGCTAGTCAGCATAGCTGCMCTACGTTTTTGTGTCCAGCAGCATAATTTCAGGATTCACTAAAGCTAAGCAAAGTCAGCATTGCTGCTAAAATGGGATACTCTTAACAGCGGGCTCCTGCTGGCACTGGTGGTGTTGCTGTTTGGGCTGGGTTGAAGAGCAGATCTGACGAGAAGCCAGCTTGCGACAGACAAAAGTAGTTTCCAGCTAGCAAGCTCCTTGATTTTTCTTCCCCCCCCCCCGCCCTTAACATTTGCAAGTCTTCATGGAATCCGGTGTCAGCACAGAAGCAGTGCAGGACAATTCTATCCTCACAGGTCAGGAACAGGCTGCGCTCGGTGCCATGAAGTTACAAAGACAAGGTGCAGGTGGCTTTTGTTATTTTTGGCTATACTGCATATTCCCCTTGGCAGATAGGTAGCTGAAGAAGCGAGGATAGTTTGGCGGAGCTCAGAATTTTTTTGGAGCCACTTTGATTGTGCTGAATCTCTTTTTGTCTTTGAGACACGTGCTAGCTGAGGTTAATTAGCTTCTGTTAAGAGTGCAGACGCAGAAGGGGGCTGCTGTTCCCTGAAGACAGCCGGGCTCTCTGCACTGCTGGGAGCGGCRCGAAAGGTGCTGTGGTGGGAGGCTTGGTCTCCAGCATTGCAGGTGCTCCTGGCAGTACTGGTGTGTGCACGGGGGCCCGGGCAAAGAGCAGGTCATCCGTGACAGTGGGAAGCGATGGGGGCCTCAGCGTTGTCCTAATGAGGAAAGCCATCGTTATCAACACCTTTCGAGTAGGCAGGTCGCTTGTGTTGATCAAGCGATACCCAGAACTCAAGTACATGTAGAAACAGTGTCACTGAATAGTCTCTTCAGAAACAAAGCCAATCCCAGTCCGTAAGGGACCAGGACAGCAGGGCAGGGTTTGAGAGGGGGAAAGCACGCTGTTTGGGACTCCCACGTTCAGTGGTACTTTGGGCAGAGGAGGGGTTGTTTTTCCTGTCCATGCCAGCAAACACCGTTCTGCAGGTTCTGGTGCGTGTGCTCCGGTGTCCTCGCTGAGCACTATAAAGCACCAGCTCTCGGGCTCCTCGGCGCTGTGCGGAGGAAACCCTGGGTGCTACGAGGAGCCCAGGCCTGCTGCCAGAGCTCTGGCTGCTGCTGGGGGTCTGCATCACGGGGCGGGCGCGAGGAGCCCCCCCGTTTGCTGTGGGCGCATCCACCTTCTCTTTCTGCAGCGAAATAACTTCTGCCAGGGCACGGAGGTTTGTCACTTCGCTTACATTCTACTTTTCTTTCTCTTGTAGGATCGTGCGTCTTCTCAACCTTCAATTCAGTTTCAAGGATCCCAAGGGGTGAGTATTTTGTACTCTTGTTCTATGGGAGAATRCATGCAGTGTAGGTTAACCACTTTCACTTRTTTAAAAAAAAAAATCCTACAGACWTTCTTAAGATCTGTTTMATGCCAGATAYGTTTCATTGTATATTTACTTAAGAGTTGTASTTGAAAGTGGAAGAGAATCATGCTTTAGGTGTGTTTCTTTTTATCTTGCTTTTGCCACCTTTTAGCCTAAATTTGAAAGCGATGGGAATAACTTGTAAGTCATCAACTGAACAGTGCAAATTTAATATTTTAAAATGGACTTTAAGCGGTTGGTTTCAAGGTGTGAAGCAGAGCTGCAGTTTTAAGGGGTGGGGTTTTGTATACCACAGACTACTGGTGGTTCTTGACCCTTTTCCTGAAACTCTAATAAAACGGAATATTTCAAGCCTGTTGAAGAGAAAATGTGGGGAAATGTGGCCTCATAAAGGCTGATGGGAAAGGCTGGAGTGGAGAAGTAAAAGGAGCTTTCTGGCTCGGAGTGTTAGATGTGGGAATTGAGAAGAGGAGCCTTACACTAGAAGAGGCTAGGGAGGAGCTTTTATTCCATGCGTATGTTTAGCAAGAAGCTAAGATTGTTGTCAAAGATGTTCTGCAGTCACTTTGCCAAAAAAAAAAAAAAGCACGCTTAATTTTTTTTCTGTTGCACAGTAGAGTTGGTCTGAAGGCATCTGAAAAGTGTTGAAAGTGTGTAGATGGTCTCAGAAGGCGCAGTAGCAAATCCAGTGATGCAGTAAGATGGTTTGCATTCGATACGATAATAAATCATCTGTGCATGCTGCATAGTTAGCCTCTAGATGCTCTTCAGTACAAGAACCACTGAAACGGCCTAGGAACAGTTTGCTCAAAACGCGGCTAAGAACTCTGTGATTTGTGAATTAATAAAATACCTGTGATTGTTTTAACAAACTTTGCACCAAAGCACAAGTCGGCTGCTGGGAGGGAGAACTTTTCCTCTTGGAACATCTTACTCCCAAACAGTCTGGATGGTAACGTCTGCTGCTCAGACACTGRGATAGCTGGAGGATACCGAGGGACTGCAAGAAATGGATCAATTATGGTGATACAGATTAATATTTAAGAAATACCTTGTAATTAAACATTTTGGAGTACAGCTATGCAGCCTGGAGAATGTAGCAGCTGTGCTGTGCTAGATACAATATCCCTGAGGAGTGTGAATATTGGCAATTGACTTGTAACACAGTAGGGATATGTTTAAAGAAAAAAAAAAAAAAAGGTCTGTTTGTAGTCCAGTATACCTCCTGCAGTGACAGTAAGTTTTAAACAAGCACGCTTTCCTTGCTATGGCTTCCCTCCTGTATCTTTAACTTTCTGTGCCATGTCCCGCAACTTGCAAATACATTTCTTACATAGAGACAAAATTTGTGAAGCAGGGACCCGCAGCTGGTGACGCCCTCCATCTCCTGCTGCGGTGCCGCGATCTCGCCCACCTCCCCTGAGCGTACGAAACCAGCCGCCTGTTTTGGGGGAACCGAGCCATGCGCTGAATCCTCCGGCTCCGGTTTAGGGACAGTTGTTGCCTGCCTTGCTCTCTGGCCCCGTGCAAACCTTCGGTCCTTGTGCCAGGGGAAGGTGCAGCAGTATGGGTGTTGGGGACAGCGGTTGCAGCTCCCAAGCGAGGAGCTTTTCTGTAGCAGGTTGGTGACAAATTCCTGCTGGGTGGCAGTGAAACCAGCACGATGCCCAGCACTGGGGTTCAAACGGGTGAACGGGTGCATAAAGGTGAACCGTGTGGATTTGGGGGAGCACATATGAAGCTCCTAGAAAAAAGGCCAGAGAGAAAAAAGGAAGGAGAGGGGGAGAAGATTGAAACTAAAAGAAAGCCTTCTCCCTTAAKGTTATCCATTTGTCTACAAGTCAGTGTAATCAGTAAAATGTATACACTTGAAATGGTTTTTATGTAGTAAAATACTTAAATTTTTTTGCAAGGCAGCCTTTCTACAATATTTATGTAGARAGGCATCTTCATTTCCTTTTTGAAAAGGACACTGGCCGCTTATGTTCTGTAGCGTAGCTGTGACGAAGGAGGAGGAGGTTTGGTACTTGAAGAAAACAGCATTTTGCGAAAAGACTGCKAGTATTAAAATGAAAACAGAATAAATCAGTGCTGAGATTTTTCTCATGTTAAAGAGGAGTTTTTTGAAGTTTCAAGTTGGTTGAGTTGGTTTCTGGAGCACTTTTGTCTCCTTSAAGGTGCAGGCTGGATGTCTGCATTAATGCAGACAAAGGAGCAAAGTTTTAAGCTTGGGAGCAAGCTTACCTGGGCAGAAGCCACAGTAGCAAAGATCCCAATGATGCTATGGCAAAAATTGTCCCTCCTGGGATTTGGAAAAGTGGAAGTTACATGAAACATGGCAGAATGTCCCCGCTGAGCAGAGTTGTGCCCTTCCCCAGTAGCAGGGGTTTGCCTCTTGGCAAATGAAGCATTGCTGTAAAGAAACGGTGAATAACGTTCAGCTTAGAAAATGGATTAATTGGAAATGTCTCTCAAAAAAAATAGTAGAAGCCTAACTTTGAGGGCCTGCAACTGTTAATTTTTAAATCCTTTAATCCTGTTGTAGAGGCTTATGGCATGATCTGGCCACTGGTGCGGATGCCCACACAGGGCAGGAAACAGATTCCAGCTCAGGCTTGTGAGCTACCGAATCTTATCCTTAAAAGTAAGGCTTTGGGGGAAAACCACCGTTGAGATGGTAAGGTTGGAACGATTCTGAGACGAGACAAAGGAGAGAGAGGATTTGAACACATCTGCTGAGTGGAGGCACCTAAAAATACAGTGCTGATGTCAACCTAATGACCTGATGCTGTRCTGTGGAAGAACAAGAGGAGAGAGTGGGTAGGTGTGTTCAGAAAGGGAAGAGATTAAGTGACTCTGGCTTGGACAGCAAAACACATCTGGCCTGAATTGAGGGTACTAAAACAGCACGTGGTGTCAGTGGGAGTGTTGGAAAAGAGGAGGACAGAAGTGACAAAAAGCTACGAGCGGGAGAGATTGGAGTGAGTCCGCACAGGAGCTTCAAGAGAAAATTATGAAAACTGCTCTTAAATTAGAGAGCCAGCGAGGATGACATGTCAGAGCGAGAGAGGGTAATGATAGATCCGGAAATCAATTACCAGGAGGAAGGKATTAAAGTCAAGGGTCTGAGTTGTTCTAGTGGATATTCTCTATTACTAAATCCATTAGATGGTAAGATGCAAGCCAGTTTGAGGACGTAGAATGTAAAATGACATTTTAAAGTAGGCTGCAGACGGTCAAGAGCGCTCGACACTTGYCCTGAAGTGCTCCAGCCTGGCTGGAGCCAGGGGCCTTGCTGTCCTGTGCCCTGCTGTACTTACACTTCTCTTTGCCCTCTGGTGCTAAACCTCAGTGCCACAAAGCAGTTGTTGGTTTGTGTTTTAGCGAGCCGTGCGCTAGGAAAGGAGGACCCTTCTGCGAATGCCATCGCCGTGCGTTTGCTGCAGTGATGTTGTCCATGAAGGTGGCCTGGAAGAAAACTTTTCTTTTTTGTAAATGTCTTCTGTAGTTTTCTGCAAGGCTCGCTCTCTGCATCCATGCAGGACTAGCACAGTCAAAATCCCTGGCTGGCCCCGGGGGGAAGCAGCAGGAACATGCTCGTGGAGCCAGGTTTCTTGCTGGCAGTCACCTGTTAGGTTGGCTTTGCTGTGTTTTAAGAGCACACCTTGTGTGTGAAACTGACACTAGTGTTGTTGAAGTCTCTCCTAATATTTGTGTCCTAAAAAGTCACATCAGGGCTGGAGATTCAGGCACTTGAAAGCAGGAGGTCCCTTATCCCATCACCCACTACATAACTCAGGTGAAAATCTGCCAGTGAGGGAAGATTCTGAGGGYTGATTAAATTTGTCTTTGCATTGTATGTAAACATAGATGAAATTATTTTCTTTATGGAAGCTTAGAGCAGAGGCAGAAAGAGCAAATTTCCTGCAGCTGCCATCAATTAAGAATCATCTGCTCAGCCACTCCTGTCTTTTCAGTGTGGATCTAGAAAACAGGCTTTCTGCATCTCCATTAGCCCGGAGAGATGCATTTGACATTAATGGTAAAACTTCCTGCATGCTTCTGTTAAAATAATGCAAATTCTGCAGCCTAAAGAAGCAATTACTTCCAGAACTGGAAAATAACTCTTCTGCAGGGGCTTTTGACACCACCTTTTTCACACATGACCTCTGACAAAGTCTGTTAATCAGTGGATTCACTAAAGACAGGGGGGTTTTTAAAATTTTTTCCCTGAACAGGAAAGGAGGAAGGTGATGGTACAGATGGTGAAGCGGTGTGAGAAGGCAGCTGTGAAGTAAAGTGGAGAGGAAGTGTAGGAGGGAAGGGTTTGAAACMGCTGGTCACTACAGAGCAGAAAATTTGGTCAAACCTGGTGGAGAAAACTGTTGAGTGTTCACCTGCCTATGCCTTAGGTGCATCTTGACTTGGTTTTTTTTCCCCTTCAGTGCCTGCATTCCCCCAATACTGTTTCCTGGCCGTGCAGGAGAAACACGTGTGGGTGGTACTGATAGCATTGAGGGGATGCTAAGACTTTTAGGCATGAGTAGATGTTACTTACCGCTTTGTCCGTCACAACTTACCTGTGTTAAGCTACCTTGTGAAGCAGACCGGTGATACTCTTTGAGTGTTTATCAGTTGTGGGCTTGGCTAGAAGGTAGCAACTAAGACGGGTATTAAGACCTGAGCTTGGTGTTAGCTGAAACTGGGTCACTTGCCTGAAGGCTGCTGCACGGGAGAGCAGCAGCGGGAAGAGCCGTGAGGGCTGCCCGTGTCGGGTGGGATGCGCGGGGCAGCTGGCACCAGGCTTGGCACAGCCGCCTGTACGGATGCGTCTTCTGGTGGCGGGGAGAGTATTTCACAGGWCGGGCTTCCCGCATAAATGGGGAAAGAAGTGTGTGCAAGGAGCGTGTCCAGAGAAGGGCGACGAGGCTGGTGAAGGGTCTGGAGCACAGGTCTGATGGGGGGCGGCTGAGGGAGCTGGGGGTGTTTAGCCTGGAGAAGAGGAGGCTGAGGGGAGACCTTATCGCTCTCTACAACTACCTGAAAGGAGGCTGTAGAGAGGCGGGTGTTGGTCTCTTCTCCCAAGTAACAAGTGATAGGATGAGAGGAAATGGCCTCAAGTTGCGCCAGGGGAGGTTTAGATTGGATATTAGGAAAAATTTCTTCACCGAAAGGGTAGTCAGGCATTGGAACAGGCTGCCCAGGGAAGTGGTGGAGTCACCAACACTGGAGGTGTTCAAAAAACGTGTGGATGTGGCGCTTCAGGACATGGTTTAGTGGGCATGGGTGCTGGGTTGATGGTTGGACTCGATGATCTTAGAGGTCTCTTCCAACCTTAATGATTCTATGATTCTAAATATGTTTGGGCGTGCGGGAAGAAGAATGATGCCCTACCTTTCTGTGCTAGTACGTACTCTGGGAAGTATATAAGCTGCAGACTTGCCAACTCAGACCAGTTAGTTAACATGTTTGAAGGTGGGCCATGTTAGGGGAAAGATGCATGGTTCACTTTGTTAAGATGGTGCCTAAGCCAAGGGAAGAGATTGTTGTGAACTCTGTTCATATACACCTGCTTTTAAGATGGCCTCTTCCCTTGTCTGGACACGACGGGGGTGACTCTTTGGGTAAGGTGTGCAAATACGCAGCTTCTCTTCAGAGCTTTCTCGCCTCCTTTCGTTGCCCTGTTTGGCTGGCTGCTGGTAAGGATACAGTAGATGTAATGAACGATTGTGGCAAGGATTTCTCTATTTCTGGAAGAMGAGTGTAGATCAGCTATAAATAATGGTGGGTGTTTGCTGTTCAGAAATCTCCCTCTTTGCTGTAAGAGAGAATATAGCAAATTCCTTTTCAATGTATTGCACACCACGTACCAGCCAGGATGCTCTTGGTACACGGAAGGCTGAATACAAATCGAAAGCAGCTTCTCTGAAACAAACGTGCTGACAAWGGGCTTGCAGTGCTGCTTTCTGATGCGAACAGAGGTTCATTTTCTATTATGGATTAATGTGGTTGCAATGTGTACTTTCTTAATAGAGGCTCCTTGACCTTCTTCTGCAAGTATTGCTCAAATAGGAAAAACAAACTTTTTGCCACTATGCTTATCTCAAGCTGAGTGCAGTATCTTAATTCTGATTAAGCCAAAAATCCTTGAACTGCCTATTGAACTTTTCAGAACCACATAATATAAACTTAGAGTGTAAAAACAGGACTGTTTATTCAAAACAGGAGGCTTATTTGCAAAAGATGCTGAGTCTATAAACGACTTCAAAGTGTTATTTTGTCTTYCAAGATACAGAAAGAAATGGCAAATATGTCAGCAGCAGTAAAACTTCATCTTAAGTGTTTGAGGTGACGGTAGTTTTTGCAAACCTAGGTGTTGTCAGCAAGTTTATCCACTTCACRTAACGCTTTCTGTAGGTTGCTGAAAACGTGTGGATATCCTAGGAATACTTTCTAGACTGCATATTGCCTAGCAAGAMCCCCGTGCTTTACAAGTGTGCCCCTATAAGATACATATACTTGATTTGTCAGGGGATGAGGTCGTCCTTGCAAAGAAGCAAGGAGGGAGCCTTGAAATCTCCCCAGGTSGAAGCTGGTGGGTGGCATTTGGCAGAGGACGGTGCAGCGGGGCCGGGGTTTGCGCCGGGTCAGGAGGGGCACGTACCCTCTGCAAGTCGCACGTCACCGTCCTGCAGTTCAACCTGCTGTTCCTTGCTGCTGCGCTCGCGTTGGTGCAGCCCCGTGTTGCGAAAGCGTGACGGTGCGGGCTTGCGTTGGTTGGGTGTCGAGCTGCCACCCGCAGATCGTTGTCTGTGCAGCGGCTGCCCTGTGTTGGGTTTTTACTTCAGAACGAGGTACCTTGCACAGCCTCTTTTGAAGGGTAGTATACGCTTGTTTTCAGACCTCCAGGACGGTTTTTCAAGACTGCTTTGAATTTTAACTCCATCCTCATGCATTTTGTCCCTGCCAGCTTTGTATTACCTGCAGATTCAATAATTGCTCTTCATTCACTTTCGTAAGTGTTTGGGCTTTCACTTTTGAACCATAATATGGGAAATAGGCTTGTCTGATTTAATTGCATTTACTATAACTTAAAATGCATTTTTTCCCTCAGAGCTTGTCCCAAGTTTATTAAAGTGGGTTATGTGAATTMTGACAGACTTCACTAAATTTGCTTGTTCAAGGGACAAAGCTTTTGGCTGTGTGGATATTTTGAATGGGTCCAAAAAAAAGTTCACAAAAATGAAAGGCTTGTCTGCTGCATTACAGATTAAATAATAAAACTTTGGAACTGAGGATGAAAGAGTTAAATTTTTATTCTCAGCTTAGTTGCACTCCCACTTTTGAAATCTTGTAGCAGAGAAATATTCCCACACCATTCTTGTCTTCTCTTCATGCAAATAAATGAATGTCTGAGGAATGGTCATCTAGTTCCTCCGAAGTTTGTGAAAAATATATCCTTAAAATTTGAGAATGAAAGTACATTTCTAGACCTTTTCTTTGCTCGTCACAATGGTTCCAGTAGCTGATTCCCTCATCATCATCGGCGTCTTCCTTACAGAGTTTGTAGGGGAGTGGGGGAGCTTCAAAATACTTGGTGTTTCCATTTGAGTTTGCTCCTGGGAAATCATTGTTGGTGATAAACTTCATAGGCATCYGCCTGTAAGGAGGCAGACTTGTTTTTCTCTGTACTTTATCAGTGTTTTTTTCAGTATTTGGGAGAAATAAGACCTCACTGAAGAGAGTGGAACAGCAGTAAACATGTTTTCGAATGTGCTCTGAGGCCAGCTTCTGTCTTCATGTTACTGTATAAAAACACATGGAGCCACTCTGCGATTTAATATCCACGGCAATTATTCCAGAATTTTAAATATAAATATTAGGGTACAGAAATTCCTAATGTTTAAGCTGATTGCATGCATATACATTCTTTAGGCTGATCAGTGGAAAACAAAGATTTGCTCAAAATAAGCTTTGAGAATGAAGTCCAGACATACACAGCAACAGTTACCTRCTTCCCTTTGCTCAGCTGTATGTCTTGAGGGCCAGCCTTAGATCGATCATAGTATATATTTGTTGGTTTTCCAAAAAGCATATCAGGCTAAAAAACATTACCTCTTCTACAGTGGGTTGAATTCAAATTGTCAAACTCATATACACACACCTGCTGTATTTATAGTAAAGCCAGTATGCTGAAACATTCAATCAGTGGTAGGTAATTGTATAGAATGTTGATCAATTTTTGTGTCACTTGGGCCCCTGTGATCTTCTTAGGTTGATGGTTAACCTTCATAATCGTTAAAAGGTAAAGCTGCATATATAATCCAAGATCATGCGTTTGGTAACTTACCTGATGTATTTTCATTCTTATATAAAAYGCGTAGATTGCTCTCTTAAGCACACCAGTACTTTAAGCTTAAGTAAAAGAATACGGTGTTGAGGTGACTTGTCTTTCTCCTTCATGTCCAGTCACTGTCCCAAGCTGTTGGTAAGCTCTGCCAGTACTGATGATTAAAATATAAATGGTAGTGGAGTTGTTTCATAGTAGCACTTTGGGCAAATGACATTGACATATATGAAGACTGGTCAATCTCACAAGCAAAATATTGAGAGAAAGATTTGTAAGAGACTGCTGAATATTGCTTTTAAATATCTTTCTTTGTCAGCTGCATTTAATATTCCATTAAAAATTTAAGCACATTTCACACGAACAGCTTTTTAGATTTACTTTTAGATTTAATTTTACCTTCAGAATAAAGTAGTTGGATGGCAGTAGTTTTTTGTGCTTCAGTATTGTTTTGTATAGAAGCACATTATGCCAATAAACGTTTTAACGATTTCTTCATATGTACATTTTTAAGCTCCAGCAGAATGCGGCACATTCTACTAAATGATTAGTTCAGCCAAGGAAATAAAGTTTTGTTACATCTGACTAAACTTATAAAAAACTATTTACATTTCCATTTATGCAAATAATTGCATCTAGAGCTGGGTAAAAGAAAAAGGCTTTTAGCGCCTGTTGGAGCTGAAGTTCATCTTTTATAGTTTAAGAAGTTTTACTCTTGTAATTTGGGTGTTGCTGGTTTTTTTTCTTCTTGGAGCTGACTGCTGTRTGTGCTTCAGTGGGACCGAATAAATCACCAAGTCAGGGCAGTGTCTGATGTTGTCTGTGTGAATTGCTCTCATCTGTTTTGTTAGCTGAGCTTCCGTCCGTCTGATTATACTCAGGCGCTTGCATTTAAGGTTAAGCATGTGCATATTAATTCCTCTAAATGGGAAGGGATGACTTGCTACTTGAATGTTTTGCTGAATTAGAGGCTGAGCGACTGTAGCTTTTCCAGTGCAGTTACCGCTGCGACAGATACGTCGCCAGCGCTGCTTTCAGAGGGAGCCTTGTGCCAAAGCAGCCTGTTTAGTGACACGACTGGAATCATATCACGACTTTCAAAATACAGTTTCTCATTTAAAATTATGGTCCTAGTTAATTGCAAGCAAAGGAGTGTAGATTGAAGTTTTTACATAAACTTTTTCTTTTTTCCTTTTAGCTTATTAAAGTTCCCAAAGTTGATAAGCCAAATGAAGTGCAGAGATTTAACTTCTACTTGTCAAATACTGGGAAAGATAATCCTCAGGGAAGATTTGACTGTGTCCGGCAAGCAGCCTCAAGGTAAGTTTTACTTAACGTTTTCTTTCATGGTAAATTTCAGTAGATTCTGTGGTTTTGAGCACATAGTGAAAACCTTTAGCAGAAGCATGCTCCTAGTGATGAGCTGCAGTAGAAAATKAATTCCTAGCAGTAGCATGATTTCTTGCTAATTATAAATACTTGCTTTTACATAGAATTCTTTTTGGTTTYGATCTTAAAAAAGTAACCTTTTGAGTACTTTCGCACCTCTTAGTGCTATTTTTAAAAGCATTTGGAGTTCAGCATCGTCCAAGYTAGACCAGGTCCATTCTGCAACCATATGTAAATACGATTATGGCTGGGGGCATGCTAGCTTGCTGGCCATGATGGATAGTTGTCTTATTTTTAAGAACCACATAAATCAGTGACCTTATCCATAATTGCATGACCATGGTGTTTCAGAACCCAAACATAATACAGCATCGCCTTGTCCTGGTCCTTTGAGTCAAAGTCAACAGTGTTAATATCTACCGAAAAGGCAAGAAAATACCATGCTTTTACATTAAGTTTGCTTCAGCTTCTAGAATATTACGTTCAGTGTAGTATGGATGTAATCCAGTGGTGCTGAATAACTGGGACATTGCAGGCAGAGTTTGTGTATTGATCTGGGAAGCTGATAGCAAGCAGGCACACCGACAYGTCTCCGAAAGGCTCATGCTCTCAGTCACAGGAGAGCTTCTGCCCTCAATTTCAAAACAGAGATTTGTCTAGATAGCGGGTTTGGGGAGCAAGAAGAAAATGAGCTGATTTTATAGCTCTCTGCCTAACAGGAGATCTCTCAGCATCCTCATCCTCCTCTTCCTCCCCTTGCGTTAGGTCTCTTCTACTACAATACAGCCTTTCAGTGAACTCGCTTAACTGATGGGATTGGCAAAAAGCCGAATGGTTTAGTGGCAGACCTGGAGGAGCCTGGGGCAGTGTGGGGGTTTTTTTTTTGGTGTTTTGTTGTTTTTTTTTTTTTTTTTTTTTTTTTTTTAAAACTTTTTTTAAAGGGGGCCAAAAAAATACAAAGGAAGGCAAAAAAAAAGAGGAAGGAGAGCAAGCAGGGGGAGAGAGGACCAACCACTGCTCCTGGCTTGCCTCTCCCGAGCATCTCTGAGAGMACTTTCTTCTTTGGGAAGGAACACCTTCCATTAAATTAAACTGGAATCATTTTAGAAGTAAGTTTATATTTAAGCTGCTTTAGCTCTGAATAATTCTGAATAGCATGCCTAGGTAGTTTCAAGGTGGTTTTACTAATCTACTTCAAAATCTAATTCAGACTAGCTTTCGCCAGGTCTTTTGTAGCCAGCTGTCGGTTTGTGCAAAGTGCCTGCAAAGTTAATGCAAAACTTGTGTAGTGTGACGTGCAGAGGCGTTTAAAAAAAGTAAAACCAGAAAGGACCTCTGCAGGGTATCTAGTCTAATTTTGTGCTCAAGGCAGGTCTAGCTTCAAAACTGGCTCAGATTTTGGAAATGCCCGGCCCGAGGAGGGGGATTACACAGCGTCTTGGTCAGTGCTCGGCTGCTCCTGTAGTGAAAAAAGCGCACAAAGGCAGGGATGTTCCAGGAAATGGGCAACGGGTAAAAGCTGTGCTTTAAGTGGCAAGAAGGACCTTTTTTTCTGTTGTAAATGAGCTGATTTTGGAGCAAGGAGTCAATACACAGCTCTAGGCTGTGGACAAAACTGTAGCTGTACCATCTTGAAATAGTGGCCAGTGGCTTGGTCCAGCTTTGTGACTTTCGGAAACGACGTAGTAAGTTGAGACGCGAGATTCTTGACCCTTCTTCTTGGAGCCTCCATGGGGGGCTTTAGGGTGGTTAAAGTGTTTCGGGTTAACTAAAGCCGATGCCCTGTCTCTGGTCGGAGCCGTTGCAAGGGCGGGTGCTGCGCAGCGTGCTCATTAAGAGCGGCGGTAGTTAGGCCAGGTTAAACGAAGCCGCTGTTGGTCGGTGGAGGTGCCCTGGCTGGGCGCAGGAGTGCCTTTGGAGGGACCATGGAGGGCCCGGCCTCTCCAGAAACGCCTCGTGAAGCCCAACGCCCGCCCTGACGCTACGGAGGAGACCTCGCGGTCCTTCCCCTCGCGCGGGCTTGGCTCCGAGTGCCTCTTCTCTGACGCGAATCCTCGGAGAAGCAGGCGGGGGACGCGCAAGCGCTCCTCGGCGCTGTCGGACGCGCAGAGCGGGCGACGAGGAGGGYGGACATCTTTGAAAGGAAGATGAGGGGAGACCGGGGACGCGGGTTGCGACGGCGGGCTGGCTGGCCCGGCCTGGGGCTGCCATGGGCCACCTCAGGCAGAGGAGAGGAGACGGGTGCTGAGCTGAGAGYCGGGTGGCCGGTGGAAAGCCTCCGGGGCAGAAGCTGCCCGCCATTAGGGTGCCAGCGTAACCGCCCGAGCTGTCCCTGCAGCATTGGCGGTGCAGCCACCAGCGCTGCCCWGAGCCTGCCTCTCAAATACAGTTTTGTGAGGAAGTGTGATCRCACCGACAAGTAAAACTGATGCAGTTTGGATGTATTCAAAATACATTTACGCCCTAGCCAGCTGTCAGAACTGGAAAACGTTTTTCTTCACCTGTTAAGTCAGGTTTTAAAGTTCCTGATACAACCATACTTCCAAACATGAACTAGTGCTTGGGCTCAACCTTTTCCAATGTTTTTGTAGTTCTGGAGTCTCACAGCTCAGTTGCCTGGGACCTATACAGGATAAAATTACAGTATGTGCAACAAGTGATTCCCATCTGATGACCAGAGAGCGCGTGACCCAGGCAGAAGAGGAGTTGCGCAATCRAAGGACAAAGGTTATTAAACCTGGTGGACCACTTTTAGGTATGGCTGTATTTCATTTTCTACTAGATGTCTGTAAGTTTTCAAACTCAGTAATTTCATCTTTTCAGCATATTCTTGGAAAAGGTGGTGTGTTCAGAGGTCTCAGGTCTAGGTAGCTTGCCCTCGTGTTAGAGGTTTGCAGTCTCCTGTTGCTGCATTCAGGCATTAGCCTTTTTTTTTCCCACCAGAAAGCCTGCCGGTCCTTCCTTGTTCCATGTTGCTTGACTGGTTGAAATTTTGACCATTGAGGCGAGGGTTTTTACCACCCCATGCACTTAAATTCTCTGGTTTAGAAGCTAATATTTTGTTTTTGTAACAGCACTTTTGAATACCTAAAYACTGTGCTAAACCATTAACCTTAATTTGTAATCTAAAAAAATTAACATCGAGGAAGTCTCGAATACAAATTCATAACCTTGATATGAAAAGCTTTGCTTTTCACACTTGCTAATGCTGATTAAATTTTATTTATRTTATGTCTTGGTCATTAATAAGCAACTGTTACCACAAGACCATGGTTTATCTTTTTTTTTTTTTTTTTTAAAAAAAAAGTTAAAGTAAGGTAACGTTGGCATCTCCCCACGGATTTCATCGTTTTCCACAACACAAAAATCGTTTAGGTGGTGTCGTTCGTTATTACTCGCTGTTCCGAGTGCCGTTTCCCCGCGGAGCCTGGAGCCGGCCGCAGTAGGCGCGAGGCGAGCGGCACCTCGTAGGCACTGGGCGGCACGGGCTGCCCGCCGCAGCCAGGCGAGCCGGGTGCATCCACCTCCATAGGGTAAAACAGGCTCTCGCTTGGCTTCGGCTGCCGTCCTCCGCCAGCATGGACGTCCCTGACGGTGATGGTGCGACGCTCGCTCTGCCTCAACTGACCGCAGAGCGTTTTAGAGCAGCGTTGTCGTGGCTTTTTGGAGATGCAAAACTACCTCCGTGCGGCCGTGACGCTAAGGGAGCTGGGCAGGGGTTAATGCCAGGACAGTGGAGTTGGGACTGCTTCCCCCCTKTTGTCGAAACTGCTCTTTAACGGCAACGAGAGGAGCCACTTTCATCTTAATTCTAAACTTCTCACTGGGGACGTTCTGGTTTACATGTGGATGATCTGCGTGATTCTTGTTAGTTGTTTAAATAGAACTTAAGTGAATGTTTAACATTAAATAAATGGGGTCTGGAGACTGGCAGTAGGACAAGTACRACGTTTGGGGATACTTTTGTTTCAGACTGGCATTGACAAAGCTCAGGTAGGACAGGTCTTGTTGGCACGGGGGTGACTTTACAACATGCTTCATGCAGTACAAATTAGGAACTGGGGTTATTAATCGTGTTAATGCTTGGTTATGTTTTCAGTTAATTTTTTACGTGATTCAGAGACATGACTTCAGGAGGTGTTCTGTTTGAATGCTGCTTATACTATCCGCTGTGCTGGGGATTTGTGTATCTACATTGAATTTAACTTGTCAAAACATTTGTAATGCGTTCAATAAACAACTGGCAAGTTCATACTGTTCTAAAAATGTAACCTGTGTGTTTGTGCCATTGGGTTTGTTCCCAGAAGGGAACCAGAAGGGCAAAGTCCAGGGAACATGCAGGGTGGRAAGGTTATAAAGGTTTGGCCTCCACTGCAAAATGGAAACAAATTTCTGCTGTTCCTGAGGACAAGCAGTACCTAAGCACAACTCAGTCTCTGTGTGTCTGATAGAACAGAGCAAGCTCCAGATTTTTTCAGCGATACTCATTAAGTCTCTCTCATGTACCAAACATGAGTCATTGGTTTCAGAAAAATGCCTAGTTTGTGTCACATTATCTGTTGGGTTGCAAACAATGTTTACTACAATGATTTTCTGTAATGTTCTGATAAATCTTTTTTTTTTTTCTGTCTTACAGCAAATGCTATTTAAAAGCACAGAGTAGAGAATTTTTGATCTTTTTCTGGAAAACTGAGATTCAGGTTGGGTGGTGTTATTTCTGAATTCTGGATGCATCGCTTGCAAACACTTGCATTGTTCCTCCAGTTGAGAAACACGCCTTTTTATAGAGTTTTATGCAAAGTGCTGTGCAGGCCATGCGTTAAAACTTCTCTGGCCTTGATCCCAAGAACGGTTAATTTTTTGGTGTATTGTTTCTGATAAACCTGGGCTTATTTAATAGGAAGGGAACGTGTCAGCTTAAAATGTGGTGTAACTTACGGTAACTCAAGTGTTTAACACCAAGGGTTGGTAGTTTCTTTAAGCAGTGATGCAATTAATAGTGTAGACTTGGTCTCCCCTAGGCATTAATGGGGAATTTTTTAATTATATGGAAGACCTTTGCATCACACTTTAGAGTCTTTTTCTAAAAAACGATGCCTGATTGTGGGTATTCAGTGCTTGAGCTTATAAACTGGAAAAATAATAAAAGCACCATCTATATAAATAATCGGTACAGTCTTCCTACCAGTATCACTCACTTACAGCCTTTTTTTATATTGAATATTTCTTTGTTAATGCCTAGCTTGATGCATTGTTACTGCCTTTATATTCTTATAGATCTTGAATTACTAACTACAAACGGTTTATAGAGTTTATGCGGCTTAGTAAATTCTTTTAAACCAACTTTCTTGTCTTCCCCCAACCCCCCATGTCACTCCTGTCTCTCCCCCCCCCCCTTTTTTTTTTTTAACCCTTACTTCAGGAAGAAGAGCGCAGGTCAGAAAAACACCACAAACCGTTTCAGATGTTGCGCCCAAGAGACAGAGATCGACGCCCGTGAACCCTGCAAACACCGTTCGGAGTCGCGCACACAGTGCTGTTTCCCAGCGACCGTACAGGGAAAGGGTGATTCACTTACTGGCACTGAGGAGTTACAAGAAACCAGAGTTACTTGCTCGCTTGCACAAAGATGGTGTCAGCCAAAAGGACAAGAATTCCCTTGGGATGATCCTTCAGCAGGTGAGATCGTGGGGTGTGTGCCAGCATTTTTTTCCCTCCTGCTGTTCTTTTAATCATAATTTTGAGGTGTGTTACTCCTGTATTTAAATTAGAAAATAATAAACAACTTGCGTAATGCTCCTTGTTTAAGTTTTTCAATTAACTTTATACAGATGCCCCAAACTGCAAGTCAACATGAGGAAAGGAGAGAAATATTAAAAAAATTTTGGRGAATGGTTTTGTTTTGCTAGAATGACAGGCAATAATTCACTATTTCTAGCTTTGTTGCTCCTAATGTCTTATTTTTTCCTCTCYCTTTTACTTGGACTGCTTAACCGCTTAATTGAGAGATACTGACCATGYGTTCTCTCCATTGTGTGAAATTGTTTGTCATAGTACTTAGTATTTCTTGTGACAAGTTTATGAGGAGAGAAGTGTGGTAATCGTGTAAGTTAATATTTCATTTGAACATAGTTGGTGGCCTGTGAATTGTACTTGGCTTCTCTTGGGATCKGTTAGAATTGCAATCCAGGAAGGGGTGTTCCAGCCAAATTGTAAATGAAAGAGGTGGTGGTCCAATTTTGAGCATAGTGTTTCTTTGCCATCATGTGGGTTGTGTCTTTATTTTACTTGAAACCTTTTTTTATTCRGGAGCTTTTCCAGTGCTCCTTTGAGTTAAGTTCCACTTTTATTTCTTTATCATATCTATTAAAATTATTGGTAAGTCTATAATGTTATAGGTGAAACTTAAGTGGTGTGTTGAAGAGTGTCATGTTAATTTTCTACTAAAGCAGTTCAGAAAAGGCTTCTTAAAGTGCAGTGGTTCCTCCCTTACTTTTTAAATACTCYCTGTACCCATAGACTGTGGCTGAACTATGTATGTATTCATATGTAAAGTAGGAATATTTCCTATTTATCTATGAAAAAAGTGTTTTGGAACCTATTAAAGTGAGTAAAATTCAACATTTACACAGCTTTGATTGATCCTACACTAAATTTTAAAAACTCATTCCTTGAATATGTTAAGTGTTGTTTTTTATTTGCCCAGTGCAATGGTAGTTTTTTTCACCCTGAAGACATACACAATTTAATGAGAGCCATGTTCTTACATACAAATTGAAGTAGTCTATTTATATTTTAAGTTGATTATAAAATTCCAGAAGCTCGGCTYGCTAGAGAATAAAAGGTGCAAAAATTTTCTCCTGTCCCATTATGCTTGAYGATGTTTAAGGAGATATTTCTTGGAGTCTTTCCTGTATGTGGTGTGAACTACCTCAGGGTACTGGTTTGCATTCAGAAATGGTCACGTTAGCAGCAGTACACCCTGAAAAGCCTTGCTCACTTTTTGTTAGCTTCATAATGAGTTGTTTTTTGTGCAAATCTAAAATCAGCAGCCTGAACTTGCTAAGGTCTAATATGCACGGCTTTGCTTCTCGTGGAATACAGCTTTAATCTGTTTTTAACAAATGAATTACTGTTTCTGGGTATCTCTGTTACTTTTAATTTTTTTTTAAGCAGGGGACAGACAGACATGCACACACACGAATTAGCAGTATTTGTCAAGTTTTGGAGGAAAAATAGGCAAGGCTGCAAAGAGTGGTGGTGATGTGTTGGCGAGTTATTCGGCATTTTGTATCACACAAATTGACGGAGACTGTTTTTCTTTGAGGTTTTCTCTGAAGCTCTGTATYGATGTCAGGTGACAAAGTCTAAAACAGCACTCAGGTGTCAATGGTCTCAAGGTTGTACTAGCTCATTTTAGCCTTTTGAGTGTACTTCGTATTTTTCTTAAGGCAGATATAAACCYGTTTTATTTTCAAAGGTATACAGCAAGGCATGCACACGACCTTCTCATGACAATGGTTTGCTGTAATGAACYCTGTGTCTGCAAAATGAAGAGTGCCTCTGGGCCTGTACACCTCTCCTTAACCGTTTTAGCTCTAAATCTTGTTTTCAAGTTGTAACTTGTTAGATACGAGTACAGTTACTTTTCTCCCGATCGGTRGAACTTCAATATGGCTTAAAACTAATGGAATAGATGAATAATTCGTCTTTGTACTGAAAGAAGTCATTCAGTGCCAGTTAGGTTATTGCGTATGACTGTTCGGTAGTAGAAAGCTGTAGTTTCTTGTGGCTCAGGCACTTGAGACAGAAAAGCAATTCTGTTTGTCGAGACAAATGACGACATACTGTGGTCGTTAGTGTGATGATGGAAAACGTGCGTTGTTCCAGGCACAGTCTGTGGTCTGCCATCGCAGCATCGGGGTGTAAAGCAAAAGAACAGCAGGTGTCCTCCTGAAGTTGAACAACTCTGAATTTGTATGTGGAAATAGTGTTCTTCAGTTCTTAAAAAAATAAAAGTAATAACTAGGCCTCTCAACGTATTTCATGCAGTGAAGACTTAAAGTTTTGGCATAGTTTGCGTTGATTCTGAATGCTGTGTTAAAGACAAAAAAAGAGATATGTGGTACAGAGAGAGGTTTTCGTAGAGTACGTTTCATACATGCTTGCAGSAGTTTGGGATTTTCTTACATCCAAATTTCTACATCCCAAATTGACCACATTTTCTAAAATTGGTGGTCATTACATGAGAGCTACTTTGATCTTCACATCTAAAAAACCTGGAAAACTGGTGCATGATTTCGTTTTCAGCTTTAATTTAGCTTTGCAGTACCAATCTTATTTTTGTAGGTTGAATTTAGGTATAATGAACATTTATTTTCTTAAATGTCTGCCTATAGGTAGCCACCCTGAATACAAAGGATAATTCTTACAGTCTGAAGGATTATGTGTTTAAAGACATTAAAAAAGATTGGCCTGGATACAGTGAAATAGATAAGCAGTCATTGGAGTTAATACTTTCTAGGTAAGTTCAGTCTCTAGGGGAAGGAAAATAGCCATTTAAAAAACTTTTTCTGGGAAATGAATGTCTGTCTTCCCTGTAATGAAAGAACTATGACATAGACATTCTTGCCTTGTAACCTGAAATGTTGGGTCATCCTTACAGAAAATTAAATTCATCTCAGAATGCCACCAGCACCAGCCATGTGCAATCTCCTGTAACTTCTAATAAAGATGCTCCATTGACAACTTCTCAGGTATTGTGGTTTTTTTTATTATTATTATTATTATTATTATTTACAGTGTATTAAGATTTATCACACTTTATATTGGTGTAAAAGCTGTGATGTGAAGCACTAATATTGTCTTTAACACATGAAAAACTGAAGCATTTATTTCTAGTTGGATTATTATATTTTTTTTAAAGATGGTTGCACTGTCAAAGACTGCAGAAAACTTACAGTCACATAGCTTAAGGGCTGCTATATTTAGTGTTCTGCATTTCAGAATGTTTGTTAAAATATTCAGAAAAATAAACAATGCCTGTCTACACAGTATTTTGCAAATACACGTAGATCTCTGACAGAGACCACCACTGTCATGTTTGAGCAGCTGACACGTTGCCCTAAATTGTAACTGTCCATCCATAGCACATTGGCCTTGCAGAAGCCTAAACTCACCTGCTGAACTTCTTGGTTACCCATTAGTGTTACACAACCCTGTACTTTCTGGTTAAATACTTAAAACTGTTTTGTATTGCCACATAGCTTGCTTATGTTGGTGCATAGGAAGGTCTTCTAAAGACGAGATAGATGTGTAGATATATATATAGATATATATATATATATATATATATGTATTTTTGTTACATGGTTGCATGTGTGCAAGGTTCTTTGTGATATGGTAGTTATAATACGTAAAATATGCACAAACATCCTTGTGCTACTGTTTAGATATAAACAGTATAAACAGCTTAGGGAAGTCTAGAATAAGGACAAATGACAGTAGTGATCCACTTGGAGGAATGTGGTTTTTTTCCTATAGGCATCATTTAAGCACCCATTTTGATTCAGGGTAGCCCAGGTGTGAAAMGGCAGATCTGAACCAGCAGGCAGTACGTCTGCCTTCCCCCAGCCTTTTTAGACTTAAAATGCATATGTCCTGTCTTCTTATCAATACAAGAGGACAATGCAAACCCTTTTAGAAGAAGCTTGGAAAACTCTGCATAAAAGGCATTACTTTTCCTTAAAGTTTGACACTTTTCTGTGACTAAAACTGCATTTCAGTAAGTGCAACTGAAATCTGAAGAACAGAAGAGCTTGTGTGTGTACAGCGATAAGCTGGGAAGTACGGGAAGTCTTTCACCACTGAGATATTTACATTTAAATAGTGGAGGGAGGGAAAAACAGAGGTGTGCTCTAACTTTCTTCCAGTCAGCGGGTGAAATGGTGCAGGTCCCAGGGACCTGCCTCTGCACACAGAGAATCTGGATTTATTTCAACCGGGTGGCACAGAGCCTGGCACTCCTGGTCCAAGCTGCCGCATGGACATCAACAGGAGCAGTGTACGCTTGCTGGAGAAGAGGTGGTGGACCAGCATTTCAGCTGGAGAACAGCTGGAACGACAGCTGTACCAAAACGGGGGGTTTCACCTGTTCTTACCAGCTTTGCGCTTCTCGCGCTCTGATAGGCACACTGCTGCCTGCTTCTGGGGGCTGCTCTGGTGAATCACGTGGCCGTGTGACAGCAAAATCTGACTCTTAGCCCGGTATGTCCGAACTGAAGTCGGTACCTAAACAGTATCGACCTGACCTCCTTGTTTTGGTGAAGCCTTTGATAGAGCTGCTGAAGAGAGCATCTTTCTCCCAAAGCCTTTCAGCTGTAGGTTTGAAGAGCCACTTGCTAAATCATAAGATTAGAAACTAAGAATGAAATAAACCGTGTATTTAGCTGCAGTAGTTTCTTGCTGGACAGCTATTTTTAGGTAGGAGAGATGTGTTTTCAGCAATTGCCTGTACAGAAATGCTCTTTTTTCAGAATGGGAGCAAAACTTAATTCTGCTGAGGTTTTTTTTCAATTTCTTATTTTTATTTATTACAGCAACGGTTTTCAAATCCCTATTTTACCAACCCTCCTCCGAGCAAAAAGCAGAGGATATCTCGCGTGGCCCATGGAGCCCAGTCGTCGTTTGGTGGCCACTGGCTCGCCTCCCGCGAGAAAGGGGCCTCTCCGCCGCCCCCCTCCACCACAGCCACCGCCACTCTCGGTCCTCTCCTGCTGCCTGCCGCACTCCTTAGCACTTTCGACCTCTCGACCTTCCAACCTCAAACTGCCAGCTCCATCTCCCCCAGTACCCCTGAGGGGCGAGGGACACAAGACCTGCCGGTGGACAGCTTCAGTCAAAATAGCAGTAGCAGTTACGAGGACCGGCAACAAAAATATACCTCTCGGACTCCTTTGGGAATCCCAGCGCCTGCCGCGGTGCAGGTGTTGCACCAGGAGCCCGAGAAGGTAGAAGAGCATAAGGAGAAGGACGAAAGCGAAATGCAGGACATTATGAGTGCAAGCGAGGAGGAAGACCTTAGAAAAGAAGAAACTGCCAAGCTGAAAACATCCTCCTGTTTAGATTCTGGTGAAGGTATTAATAAGCTGCTTTTCCTAACTATTATATGGGTAACCCTGCTGAAAAGGGGCCGGTAAAACCAGGGACTGGAAACACAAATGGTCTATTTTTTCACTTGCTGTATATTAAGTGCCTTGCCAATATCCCTATTTTATGGTCATGAAGATTCAATATTTTTTTTCTCTGCCATTGCATTACATTGTAACTGTTAGTTTAAAAATAAACAACAAAACCCAGAAGCTGGATTTGTTCTGCTGCAACCTTAGCTAAAATTAGGTTAATTTTTAAGAATTCTCACTCTGTAGTACAAAAATCATTAGAACAAAGAAATCTTAAATGGATTGCTGTTGGGCAGAAACTGGTTACAAGGAAGAGCTAGGTACTAGAAAAATACAAGGAATGGATGATTTTTTTTTTTTTTTTTTCTGGATTTCCAGCAAACTGATAGTTTACTGAAACTTACTCCGCTTTTTCCATCAGCAAATTTGAAAGTGCACGCTGAAAATAAAAACCTGTCACACGTACTGAGTGCATACTAGTTTAGTGAAACAGATAGATCAGACATAAATGTATTTTATCGTGTATCACAACGCAAGGTTCATTGAGCTCTGCCTTTTCTTGGGAAGTCTGAAACCTACATAAACTGGCATGTGGTTTGCTAGACTTTTGGTTTGAACTGTGCTGTAAGCTCCTCTTCATCTTAGCTGCAGAACTTATGACTTCAAAAGATGTAGAAATGGTGTACACTTAAAATGGCATTGAAAAGCTAAACAGAAATGCACACAGGATACTTGATTTCTTAACACACACACACACRMAATAGGGCAGAGTTCAGTTCCTTCGTTAAATCTGTGTGTTGTCTAATTTCAGAGGTTTGACTCGCAAATTAGAAGTCGGGTTTAGCCCTTCCCTATCACAACCCGGAGGTGTCTTCAGAGTATGCAGGAAGCCTCTTTGAAGTGGTGGTGTGCTGGTAGATAAGGGTGCTTTGAGATGGTCTTTTCACATTTACCCTGGACATACTACGCAGTGCTCACATGGCTTGGGATTGCTTTGAAAATATAAATGAATATGAATTGATAAACATGTGAGCATCTTTCTCCAGAAGCCAGTAACAAAATTCTGAACAGCTAGGGAAGGAAAAATCTGTACTACGTGTCAAGTTGGTGCTTACATTGAAGCTTTCAAATGGACTGAGCCATGCCAGCAAATGCACTTGTATTTTTGGAAATGAAATGCTCGCAGCAAAACTGTTCGCATAAGTTGTATTGTACATACTGTGACTATGAATATCACTGTTTGCATTTCTCTCAAGTTTTGTTCCTACTTTCACACCTCTTTTTATATTCCTATTATACCACGTAATAATTTTAATATTAAAAGCAAAAGAATCGAGTAGAACATTGCATGATAGCTCTTTTCTCTCTCCGTGACTTAAAGCTGAGATAGCATAGAGATGGCCAGGAATGGCTGAGCAGAAATTCTGTGTYTAAACAGTGGCAGTCTAAGACAATAATGAATATCAAGGATTGTGTGTTTTTTAAGCTTGCCATAAAACCCCAAATGGAAATCACAGAGATTGCCAAGATACTGAGTGTTCATTCTTGTTCCAGCTGACTTTTCTTTACGGGGGCTATTTTTCTTATTTATCAAAAAGATAGGGGGTTCTTGAAATATTCCTTTAAAAAGAGGGATTAGAGATTAAGTGTACTTTGCTTTCATAATGCCATTTAAAAGAGCAAAAGAGCGATTTACAAGTGCAAATAACTTTCAAACCCTGTATTTGCCATGTTAATGAGGAGCAAGTCTTTGTTGGAGGTTATTGAAGCCTGAATGCCAGTAACCCATATACAATGCTATTGACTTTCCTGCTTAGAAGAGCTCTGAAATTAAATCTAACTTTGGATATCTGTAATTGGCAGGGAGGGAGGGATAAAAACATGGCAAGAAAAGAACTTCAGCTTTCTACTCTATTTCTTGCTGGAACCTGGATGTTGAGAGAGAGATATCTATATCTATCTATTTATGAAGCTGTCGTCTTTTGTGCAGCTACATCTGTTGCTGTATAACTTGAATTGCTGTGCAGATGCCACACCRTGTCTTCAAATAAGAAAAGCTGACCTCGGGATAATACTGCGGTAGCTCAGAACCTGTAGAATAAAGTAGCTGTGCTCTCTTTCTAAACCCTGGTACTGCCTACTGTGGAGAAGGTCGTGTGAGCCCTATTATTAACTGAGAATAAGCTCTATAAGTAATTTACTGTGAGAATAAAACTCTAAAGGATTTTTCAAGCCCTTGGCTGTATTAAAAACCTGTTTATCACAAGTGTCAACATTCTGCTTTTCTGTAGGAATTAACAAAACTTGCACTGCCTCCACAGATCATCCTTCATCAACAAGTGAACAACCAGACTACTTAATGTGAGTAAAATAACGATTAAGAGTCTCTTGCCACTCGTTGAAGCAGTTGAAAAATCACCTATAAAAACTCTTGTTTAGCTACAAAATTGAAAATTTACCAAAATGTAATTTTAGAATAATGACAAGTTCCTTTAAGTCACCCAGCTGCCTTATTTGAGTACCTGCAAGCTTTAAACTCTGAGGTTGTCCCTTAATTATTGTGGGGGAAAAGAAGTGTTAAAAAGAATTTTTAATATACTTTAGAAGAAGACTTAAAACATTAATTTAATTCTTCTTCAAGAACACAAGAAAAAAGGGATATGAAGATGCACTGTTTTCTCTTTAGAGGTGAGGCACTACAGGAGGAAAGCTGAATACTGAAATACTAAATATGTAGATTTGAACATCTTTCCTGTGTTTTCACTGCTTAGTGCATCTAAGCTGGAAAGGTGGGGGGGGAAGATAGCAGGCTTTAACGTCTCRCATTACAAAGCCTATATATGAGCTAAGAGGAGTTAACCACCAAAGTTAATTCTAAAGCTCTGATGTAAAATGGCCACTGACTAGCTTGAAGCTACAGCAAAAAATCCAATTTCACCATAGAATTTCAGACCAAAGAACTAGACAAAATAGGAAAACCTCAATTCAAATTTTAAGTTTTAGCTGCTTAATTTTGACTACAAAGCCAGATAAAAATGCATTAAACCTGCATATGAAATTTTACATATCTACAATGACTGGCATATTGCAGTCTATAAAATTACAGTTTAATTTTATAAGTAAGTTTAATTCTAGATCCTTAACAAGTTGTCACACATCAGAGTAACGTGCCCAAAAGTTAAAATTTACCTGCTATATAAAAAATTTTTCATCTGTGAMAAGTATCAAAGAACTTGCTTTAAAATGAAATAGCTGTAATAACAGCATCATTTGGTTGCCTAAATACTTTTTTAGAGTATTAAAACTTTTCCATAAGGAGGATTTTTCTCCACTGTTGTAAAACAGAGAAACAGCCCAGTGTCTGGGCTTTTTCCCCCCTGTTTTATTGGTGGCTTTTTTTTAAAAATGTGAAAGTCAAAGGCGGCTGCAGTGGAATGACTGGGATAACTCGGTCAGTGCAACCTGAATTTCTAACGAAATGCTCTTTTTGTGGGGGGATGGGCACAGCGGGGAGCGATCTAAAGCTCTTTCCTCAGTTGGAAGTATGAGTTTGAGAAGGTTTTGATGGCCCTGCAGTGCTCACAGCTGAAATGAGCAACCACGGGAGGGTAAAGGAGGACGAGCCCGACGCTTCCCAGCAGTGCGGTTGCGCAGCATCAGCCGCAGCGGTGGCCCTGAGMCCCCCTTGTCGTATTTGCAGTGCAGGAGGGGAGGGAGAAGCCTGTTAAAACGCYGCGAATTGCCAGGTTCACCAACTTCTGTCAGAGGATTAGCGTCAGGCCTCCCCATAACACTTCGACTTTGGTGCATCTTCCATCTGTGTTGAAGCAGATGGCATGGTAGCACCCCGCATCATATTTAATACAGGACGTGGTGCTTCATGGAAAGAATGAAATTAAGTCTGGCCCCGGAGGGAGGCAGTTTAGTGCTTCACGTGTTAGGCTGAGAACTCAAACCTCCATGGAATTCCCAACCTCTGCTGGGTGAAAACGGGCAGATTCAGCTCCTCGCTGTCTGCTTCCCAACGAGCTGGGAGCAGTGATACTGAGAAGTAAGGTATATGGTTATTTGGCGTAATCTAATACTAAAGTTGGATGCCAATAGCCATTGCTAAAAGTTTAAAAAAACAAACCAAAAGCCTGCATGTAAGATTTCATAAAGTTGGTCTAGTTCTGACTGGGAGTAAAAACTTCAGTGAAGAATTCTCTGTGAAAGGAACAGCCTCTGGAACAATCTCACAGACAATCTACTGGCCACGGTGTCCTGGAAAAAAATTAGGTCGTGCTGTTTCAGACATCTGCCTGGTCATTACAGAAAGATTGAAACCTGAGAGCACCTGCAATTTGATGCCGTATAAAGGACTTTGATAGTTTATTCCAGCTTYTCTTCCTGTCTCCAAGTGGTACCTAATTCACAAGTATAATCACAGCTTTAGCATAAAGATACTTTCCATCTTAATATAAAGATTATGAGAGTAAAGCAACTCAAGCTTTTTAAGCAAAAGCTGTAAAAACAACACAGATTTAACGTTTCTCCCTGCTTTTATTTCTTCCCTCTCCACACACTTAGGTTGCGAGTGCTTTGCTGGGCTCTTGTCCTGTGCTAGGACTCTTGCTGTGGGATGTAACTGTGCATAAGCCAGTACTCCACACTACCGCTTCACAGATACCTCCCAAAACGTTGAAGGGYGTCTTTAGTTTTCTTTTAAAAACTGTCTAGTACTCTAATCAGGTGCATCTGGCCTGGGATTACACCACCAACAAAAGTTGTCGTCTGTGTTGGTTCAGACTTTCAACTTGTTACTGCTCGTTAAAATTAATCTAAGGGTGGTTTGAGGGGTTTGTCCCCCTGTGGAGGTGCCTGTGTCATCCAAAGAGAATCGGGTCTTTAGGATGGGAGGACCAAAAGTATTGGTGTGAGAGCGATGGGAAATGCTATCTGTCACTTGCATTGCCACTTCATCTTGGATTTGTATAATGAGCTTGTTAAATCCGCTCACGTTGATTTGAGGGAGAGGGGAATGAAGCAAGTTTCAATCACATCACTGGCTTCCAGCATTTATGGGTTTTGCCCTCCTGAGGAGGTGATGCGGTGGGCTGTTTTTAGGCTCAGACTTCTCTGCAGTTTGCTTTTGTTGCTGTATTGCGACTACCTTAGTTGATTGGACAGCAATGGAGCTGGTGTTCAGGAAAATAATCAAATTTTATCATTAACTATGCCTTGCTGTTAGGCAGGCACAAATGTAGCCAAAAAACTAAACTGCATCCAACTCCATAAATGCAATCCCTTCCAAAAATGTAACGAAAAATAATTTTCAAAAGTAAATATAACTTAATTAACCTGTCCCTTCATAGAAAGAGTTTATAATTTAGCAGTTTCTCTTCTCRTACTGAAGCTGATGCGTTTATTGGTCCTTCTGTATTGGAATGATTGCTAATGTTTTCTAAGTATGCTACACTTCTTTTTGCGCAGCTTCTGAATAAAAACTCTAAAAAGTAAAATATTAGCAAATAATGGTCACAAAAATATGGTAGATTTCCGTAATTACCAAAATGCATTCTCTTGGACACATGTAGAAGCAAAGTCAGTCACGTRGTTAACTGACCTAAAGCTTGGCTGTCTACGCTCGATACTCACTGTGAAATGTCCTTGGTGTAAAATTGCATATGTACTTATTTTTCCATTAGAAAATACATGGCGATAGTCTCGCGCGAGCAACGCCAGAGTTACAAGGATGACTTCAATGCAGAGTATGGCGAATACAGGTTCTTGCATGCTCGGATGGAGAGCATCAGCAGGAGATTCACGCAGCTTGACGCACAACGGAATCTTCTTTCTCCAGGGTCCAAAGAATATCAGGTAAAGAAGGATAAAACGGTGAAGGTTGTGTTTCATCTCCCTTTTATCCCTTCCAAAAGTCCACGTTYTCAGCCCAGGCAGACTCTTCAGTGTATTTATCTATTAAATTACATTGACGTGGTTTTAAAGTCAAGTTGTCAGGTTCAGTGTCTGAGACTGAGTACCCGGTYGCGTAGCTGGAGGCACCAGGCCGGCTCGGGCTTTGCTGACCGCCTCAGCGTCCTGGCGCGGTGAGGGGGTCCTCTCAGACCCGTGGGGGAGAAGGTGGGAAGCACGTGGAAGCCAGCGCCGCGATCCCAAGGCTTTCCTGACCCCACTTGCTGTGATTTTATACACGTAACTAAACCTACAGCCACAACTTACTCATCTTCCAGGTGGCTGATCCTAGCTACGATTTTAGCAGAGAAGGGGATTAAAAACCTGATATTCTGGCTTTCCAGCCCGGACTTCTCTGGTTTGGACATACAAATTCAGTATCAGAATTCTTTCACTCTGTGTGCACGCTGAGGATTTTTGGTTGCTTTTATTTATTTTTTGGCCAGATTGTAAATGTATTTGTGAGCAGGAGTATTTTAAAAACCCTGGTACTGCTCAGACAAGGGGAAACCTTGCAGAATTTGCATACATGCTCAGACCCTGCATAGGCTAGCTCTGATTTTTGTAGCTTGGCAAAACGCCGCAAAAAGTTACTCAGCCCTCAAACCCCACCTGTTTGAGCTGTCTGTGAACGCACRGCAGCGTGAGCAACTTCTCAAAGGGCATCTTCAAACACATGCTSCTTTTGTTGCCTGTTTACAGGTTTAATTGCAGATCTTGGGTGATATGAGGRGCTGGGGGTTGATTTTTTGTAATGCAGGAGAGTGGTGTGGCTCATGGATAAGAAAATACCTTGAGTAAAACTGAGTGTATTTTTACTGTTTTACATAAACTTGYGTTTTCTGATAGTAGTGAAATGCTCTTCATATTGTCTTCATGTCTTGTTTTTTTTTTTTCTTGAAGATGCTTCAGGAGAAAGTCTTAGAAGAGTATCAAAAGCTAAACCAGGTATGCGTAACACCAGATTTGTGGGAGGGAACCAAGACTGGCTCGGGGCTACTTTTAAGCAAAGGACATGAAATATTAAACTCTGCAGAAATGTTTTCATGCCCTAATTTTCTTTTTATCTTATCTTTACAGTCTAGCCCCAGCTACTATGAAGAGAAGTACAGATGCGAGTATCTCCACAACAAGCTGTCTCATATTAAGAGGCTAATAACGGAATTTGACCAAGAGCAAGCAAAGTCACGTCAGCAGGTCTTCTGCTTCGACCAGGACATGTGAATGAACTGAAGCTTATTTATTTCAAACTTAAGATTAGTTGCTCCAAGATTCTAAAAATTAGTATCAAACCTTTGCATTACACAAGTTTCAGTATTAGCAGACTTAAGTTAACTACTTTTGTTGTTGTTGATGTTGCTTATATGCGTACTTGAAGCTGCTTTTCCTGGTCCTTTCTTGTTTTCAAGACTTATGTTTGTCCATTGAAATAATTTTATCAGTAGATGCTGGGAACCCGGTACCTTTACTATGAAGTTGTGCACATTTGAAGAAAATATTGTAGCAAAYTGAAATGCTTTTAGATAAAGATAAGGCTGTTTTCTGACCTTTCCTGTTAATGCAAACTCTTTGCCTTAAATGGTAGAAGGTTTAGAAATTTGCACAAAATAAAAAAAACAACACATTGTTTTGGAGGGTTAAAGAGGCATGTATACGTGCTGTGTACAGCCCATTTTGTTACAACAGAAACTCACCCCTGCAACTTAAACCCTCCATTGCAGTGGTTGCCTTAAGGTGTTTGCTTGTGTGTATTTAGTGTAGTTAAATTATTAGGTATACTGCTTCCCACTTTGCTGAGGCACCTGGGAAGCACTACGTGGCCTACCAGTGTCTGGAAGTGTGTGCTTGTACTGTGTGCGTGCAAGACTGTGTGGGTGTGAGCGTGCCTCATGGGGGGAAAAAAAAAAGCTGCTACTCTACGTAGGCCAAACGCTCAGGTTAAAAAAACTGACGAGTGTTCCTGTAGGTTTTTCCTATAAAATTGCTACTTCTGCTGTGGAAGATGAGAGCATTTCCGTTTCAACAGTTTGTCAGCTTTAATAATATTGGGGAAATTGATACTTTACAAAAATGAAACAGATATATAGTTTTGGGGCAAGATTATAAAATTAAATATGTAGGTTACCTATTTATATACGCTATAAAGTATTTTTTAAAGAGAGAGATGCAAGAAGCTATTGCCTACATGAATTATATATTTAAAGATTTTTGTCCTGGGTGCCAGGAATATAACAAAGAACAGATGTATTTAACTATAAAATACTGTGATCACCARACAGCACAAGCTTTCATTTCATGCAGTTTTTTGGTTTATTTTGATGTAAACCATTGCTTACTTTATCATGTGGAAACACAGGTTATTTGGTCAAAATTGAGCAAAATCTTTGTGTGTCTTACTATGTTTGTCCTTTCAAAATGCTGCCAATGGAAAAGGGAAGCATTATGTTTAGAAAAGTGATTTAGAATTTTTGCCAAAATTTTGGTAGTATCACTAATGGACTTTATCTCCGRCATCAAAAAAACCTGTTGTGTATCACTGTAAACCAGAAAATGTTTGACTGCCAGAAAACATTCATTTCATGCCAGAAAACCCATTCAGGTAAATGGGAGCAATTGAATTTTTGCTGTAAATTTGTGGGTTCAAAGACATTACATTCATGAAGATGGAATAGCAAGCAAGGCGCATCCCTTTCTGCTGCGTGACAGCTTGTTACTTACTTGAGACCAAGTTGACTTTGGGTGCCTTGGATTAATACAGTTGTTTTCAACTCCACATTTCAAATGGCAAAATGAAGAGAAGACTTCTTGTTTCCCTTTAAGAGCTGGATTCATCTGGGTTTAATGACTGAATTAGCTCCTGAGCCTACACACGTGGTAATGCCCAGGTGTAAACACAGGGGCTGTTAGATTCACTGCGGTCCTGCTGCAGCCGCACTGGGTGGTTAGCTTTCGACCTAGAAACAAAGGGACTGTTCAGATTAAAATAATGTGAAGTTCCTGGTATTGGGACCCACTTTGGCAGTTCTGTGCTCTTTGCCTAGACTGTGTGCCCGGATCTGGCGTTAACTGCCGTCGTGGGACCCACAACGTTGCTACAACTCCCTCCATGTGTTGCGACCGTTTGTAGTGCTGTCGCTGTATAACCGAGACCCAGTGCAGTTAATGGATTTGGTTTTTCCCCCGCCTTTTACCATTGACCTGTATTCGCATGCATCTTCTGGTTTACAGGCTGTGTATGTGTTGCAGCTGGAGGTTAGTGCTGCTTCAGAGGTCCAGCGCTGCATATCACCCTCAGACCTGACAAGCTACTGTAAAGGCCTTAATTGAAGGTTTTGCCCATTTGCATCAAGCATTTSTGAAGCCTTGCAAGTATACGGGACAGCCTGTGTCTTGCAAAATAGTGCTGTAAATCTACATATCTCTTGTTTCCCTGGCGTTGACATTCCTGTTCAGCAGATGCTGAGAGCCCTCTGAAGTGGAGCCTCTGACTGTATTAGTGCCTTTCCTGTAAAACTGGCCTCCTCACTCAGAGAAACAAACGTCGCCAAACGTGGTGGCATCTTGCCTGGGGTCACACTACCACAGATCTGAAGCGAACGACTGGTGTAGAGAAGGGGCAACTGTGCGCGTCTCCTTCGTGGAAACTGTGAATCTCACTACAGTTCATAGAAAGTATGTGGTCAAAAGGGAGGCAATAACCCTTTCCAATTGGCTGAACAAACCATAGGTTAGGAGGGTTAGTTTCCAATCTTGCTAGGGCTTGAGGGAGAAAAACTGTGCCCAAAGTAATTCTGTTTTTGAATTGTAGATGCACTCTAAACTGTCACTTGAAGCAGCTCGCTTGACTGCTTTTAATTCTTCAGTTCACCTTATCAGCTTTATAAAAAAAAAAAAAAAAAGTAATATTCAAATCTTTTGGAAGTGGTTTTAAAACACACAGACAAGTGTTGGAAGCCAGTTACTTCAACAGGTTTTAAACAGAAATTGGGTTAAGTGTTGATATTTTAGCTTTCCTCATTTGTTAGCTTTTTTGAAATAGTAGTGTTACAACCAGTCTTTCTAGATAGGTAAATGTGGATTCACCCCAAAACCTATGGCTACTTTGAAGTATAGTTCTTAAGTTTACTATCGTTTGTTTCTGTACCTGATGGGGGGAGGGATGTGGCCAGCAATTCCATAACCTTCTTTTGCAGAAGGATATGAAATTGATCAAGGGAGGCCAGTATTTGGGAACACGAAGGCTTGAAACAGGGCTGTGAATCCCCCTTTCTGAGTATTTTACAACTTTTTCAATTGTTTCCATACAAAACTGTATTAAGACTCTGTACGTGAAACATCCTGGGGCATTTTGTGAATGAACTTGAGCCATTGTTGCCCCTCTGTTTTACACCCGTTTAACTTCATTAAAATGTTAACTTTGCCATCCTGAGGCTTCGGTCTTTCCTTGTCTAGGGGCGAGGGGGGGGTCCTCCTACATCTCCGCGGCGGAGCGGCGCAACGAACGCTGCGGTGGGGAGCGCGGGGTGGATGCCGCTGGTGGTCGGGGGTACGTCACCTCGCCGTCACGTCCCGCTGCCAGGTCACGAGGCGCGCAAGGGCGCTGCTGTCAAGGGTAGRGAGAGACGTGAGAAAGAACGTTGAGAAACGGTCGCCACTGAACAGGAGGTGACTTGTTCCGGCCTGTTTGAGCGAGCGTGCCGCTTCCGTTACAGCTGAAAGCAAACGTATRTACGTGTTTTCCCGGCAGGTTGTCCTCTGTTTCTAACTGCTCTCCCTCTTTTTGCCTCAAGTTTAGYGTCCTGCCTCTTTCACTTCCCTGTCCTATGCTGGCAGATGACCCATGTTCCTTGTCGTCTGGTGCTGGGGCCAGGTTCTAACCTAAAAGAGCAAAACGTTCACATGCTAAATTGCGTTTCTTGTTTATCTCACTCTTCCAAGTGGTGGACTCCTGTCTGTGCTTCTTTATTACAAAACACAGGRCATAGTCCTGGCAAAACACTTCGATATCCAGCAAATTGGTCTCTTCTCCCAAGTAACAAGCGATAGGACAAGAGGAAATGGCCTCAAGTTGCGCCAGGGGAGGTTTAGATTGGATATTAGGAAAAACTTCTTCACCGAAAGGGTAGTCAAGCACTGGAACAGGCTGCCCAGGGAAGTGGTGGAGTCACCATCCCTGGAGCTATTTAAAAGACGTGTGGATGTGGCGCTTCGGGACATGGTTTAGTGGGCATGGGTGCTGGGTTGATGATTGGACTCGATGATCTTAGAGGTCTTTTCCAACCTTAATGATTCTAAAAAAAAAAAAAATTTAAGCGTCCGGGAAACTGTCTCAGGCCAGAGGGTTTTCCCCTGCCGACAGGCACACCACCGCRCAGCAGCACTATCTCGGGTCTGGCTGTCGGCTGAATCTCCAGGGCTTCCTTTTCAACAGAAATTGCTGATCTGTTGCTCGCTATGTGTTGCTACAAAATGGTTGCATCACTCTCAACAGTTAATTGGTGGTTATAAATATGAAACTGATGGATGGATAAAGGTTTTTACAGGCAGATACCCTTATTCTGGTTCACATTACGCTGTGGCCATGAACTCTTTTAGGATGTGTGGTTTTCACATGCTTAACAGGCCCACGCATTTCTGGTTGTCATTTCGATCCAGATCCCTAAAAGCCAAACCAAAAACAAAACAACACCTCCCCAAACAGGAAAAAAAACTCCACCACTCTTTTTAAAACCCTAAAAAGCTACCAATCCAGTATGTTATAGTTGCCCRAAAGGCGGAAATCTGCTGTATATCCCTGTTAAAAATAATTTTTTAAGGAAATACATTCTACACCTGAGGGTTAGCACAGCAGGCCAGTGCTGAGAGCTGTAGCCATCAGTAGGCTCTGCAAAGCTTGGATCTAACTCTTCTAGCTCCTGAACTCCAAGTGCTCCTCTAGCATCTATGTTTCTATACAGTTTTCTATTTCAGCCCCAGTCCTGAAGCAAGTTTACATTTTCCTGAAAGCTATACGCAAAAGCTTAAAGTTTGATGTTGAACGGGTGTAGAAATGTGCGTATTTTTCATTACAAAGCCTCACGCAGAAGGATTAGCGGCGCAGCAGAAAGCGGGGGGCTGGGAACAGTGCGAGGGTCGTAACTCGTCCGTGCCCGGCTGCCCAGCTCAGTGCTGGTCACACATCCCAGAGCTGAGGTCCCTGCTCCTGGTTCTTCACTTGATGGCCAGCTGGGCATTTCCACTGAGATGTCCAGGTGGGCTTGCATCATCTCCTAAGGTGCCAAAGGCATCTCCATTAGAACCTCCTCTAAAGCCTGGTTGAAAATGCAATGTTAAGAAAGTGTGAAATTATTCYCTGGGAGTCACACTGCAAGATATAACTGTGATCGAGAGCTTAGTGGTTTTTTTAATGATTAAACTTTTCAAACTTTCAAACCCTGCTGATGCGTGGCAGTAGCTGGGGAACAAAGCAGGAACATCCCTGAAGGCCAGGAGGCTGCTTGAGACCCTTGGGACCGGGGCAGGGCACAGAGTCCCTGGGGTAAGGAGGTGACGGGGGGGGTTGGCAGCCTGACTGTCCCGCTGGCATCGCCAGGAGGCTGTCACCACTCCCCCGCCACCCACCAGCCCACAACTGGGGTCACCCACCGTGCAAAACAGGATTGAGCACCGAGCCTGCAGCGCTGGCGTGATGCTGCTCCCAGGAATGGGTTGGTCCCTACCCGCCGCTGCGGGTGACCGGCAGCCTGGCAGCGACCATTGCTTTAACAACTCCGTTGCCCCTGCCAGAGAGGTGGGACTGGTGAGAGTGGTTGAAAAAGGCCAGCAAGGAGAAGCACTCTGGAGTTCCTCAAAAAACACACTGGGGTATTATTTGTTCCAGGCTGGTTTTGGAGCCACAGGCGGGTGGCAGGACCCTCCTCAGCTTTACCCGTGCGAGAGCTGTCAGGTCGTGTGTGTTGCACACGCAGCTGGCAGTAAAACAGTGGATTTTCTGGCAGAATGATAAACGCAGCCTCTGCCAGCTCTGGTTCTGCTCGGACTGCCTCAGCCCACTGCTGAAAAAATAATTAGCATGCCACAGAAACAGCTAGACGGTAAGACATCGAGAAGATTTTTGGTGTAGGAAAAAGCAAATAGCAGCATGTACATAAAGAAAAAGATACCATGGTCTTCTTCATAAAGAAAAAGATACCATGGTCTTCTTTAGAAATTCTCATGTATGAACTTGAGCTTCTCTGCCCTTCACAGAAAATGGGGCTGTTGTGGTCCAGACGTCCAGCTATTTTTTCATGTTAACAGAGTGTGGCTGGGCATTTAAAAGAACTGGTGTAGTTGTTGATTGTGCACTTACTGCCCATAGTCAGACCCTGAGTCTTCATCCTGAGCAGAGAATAGTGAGAACTTCATGTGTTCATCTTCGCCTTGMAGCTCCCAGGTAAGTTTCCAGATTGCATGGAAAATCTTTCAGGTTAAGAAATACCCAGCCTTCTCGCCCCCAGCCACAAAAGTCAAAATCAGAGGTGGGTTTCCTCCAGCCAAGCCTCCCGGGGCCACAAAGGACTCGGCCAGCAGCCAGCACAAGATGAAGATGGTTGCAGCGATGTCCTCATCATGCTCAGCTGTGGCTTAGTTCCACCAGCCGGGTGTCCTGCAGACCACAGCTCTGTGCTCCCCCTCCCTGCTGRAGGCTCTGTCCCTCTCACAGCACCCTCCTGAGCGCACGGCTCCAGCCTTCTCTAAAGAAGAAAAGCGTCAAAGCCCACTTACACGCTCCCTCAGCCTGTGCAGAGAYGGAGACGTGCAATCCCGCAAGCCGTCCGCTGTGCTGCTCATACGAAGGGGACCCTCCTCGGACGAGTACTTACCCTCCGTAGAAAGCCACATGCCACACTCAGTCCAAGCCCTTGGTGATGCCCTGGGTGCAGCCAGCTCGGCAACCTTCCAGGTGCTCAGCGGGGATGGGGTGAGAGGAACCGACCCCCCCCCAACTCTCCTTGGGCAGCTGTGCTTCAACGAGCAGCCAGGAGCAGAGCAGAAAAGGGAAGGGTCTCGGTACTGGAGGATTTTTTTTTTTTTCCCCTCCATCACTAAGCCTGAACCTCCTCCTCCTTTCTGAATATGGCAGCCATGTGCAAGGCTAAGAACGGCTTCAAGACTTAATGAAATACATGCTTTTAAAATAGCCATTTTAGTAGTAATAACATTGAATACTAAACCCACACAGTAAAAAACTCTACGAGGACATCTCTTCATTGGAAAGCCAAAAATACCGACCTGGAGAGGAAGAATAATTGCAAGYCTTTTAAAAATAAAGCTTTGGCCAGAACTCAGTCTTCCACCCCAAACAACCCACTATACTTGGGTAAAGTGTCGTTGCCTTAGGGATTTGTCTTYTCTGTCTTGCAAATTGAGGCTTCTGGGGCAGACCAGGACTGGCTGACAGGTCTGCCTCCATGCTGACAACACTTTCCGCAGCATTTTCTAAGAGAGATTGTGGTCTTCTCCTATATGAGACTGCTAAGGACAGCAACTACTGTGTTACTTGCTGTCTACTAGCAGAGCTTCCCCTGCTACCACTGCTGTGAAATGGGCACAAACCGTCCCCAGATAACCCTTGATGGCTGAATACCATGTCACAACCCCAGAAGCAAGATGCCAGCTGTTATCACTGTGATCTGCAGCAAACGTAATGCCAATCCACTGCATGATTTCTAACCATCCATCCATCCATCCATCCATCCATCCATCCATCCATCCATTCCCACTGTAAATTGCTTGCAGTTGCACATTTATGTCACAACGTGGTCAGAATTTCACCAGACAAGCTTTTAGGAAAAAGAAGATGAGCAGGTTCTCAGAGATTTACAGTAGTGGCAGCAAAGATAAAACAGTCTTAACWGTGTCCTTGGCTGAAATGCCTCTTGCTTCCAGAACCACTGAAAAAGGCTGACAGACAATGAAAAATGCAGAGAGGCTGATGTTCATAAATTTCCGCCACCTCCAGCACAGTGCTAGGAGAACCAGCACAGGGTGAGACGGGCAGAACAGGGAACTGGAAACTAGTGACGATTTTGCAGATCGGGAGAGAAAGGACAAAGCAAGTGCTTGAAGAGAAGCAAAAGGAAGGTGGCCCCGAAGAAGATGTCCTGCAGTAAGGAGCAAATGCAGATAATGCAGACGATTGTGGAGCAATGCACACAAAGTTGTCCTTTCTAGCATCTTTCAAGGCCYATTGACAACCCAAACAATRGTGTGATGTGTGGAAACAATGGTCRCGTTTCAGAGCGGGCATGCTGTGTGCTTTCCTAGTGAAAGCATCTTCCTAGCTATCTGGCAGRAAAGGACCACAACTGCATCTGGAAGCATCTTTCCTGGCTCAGAAGTTTTGCTGGCATCCCAGATCAGCATCGTGGTACGGCCGGGGTGGCCTGTTGCTCATGTCTCATGAATGCCATGCCACTGCATCCAGCTAAGGAGCAGGGTACTGCAGGCACTTGCTCTCATTATACATGACCTGTTCATTTGTTCATACCAGTAACTTAGCTGTGGCCATAGGCACAATCCTGCTGGAGTTAATGAAATTCTTTAAATTTTGCACAAACAGAAGGATGAGACCAAGTATCATGCAGTCATGGGTCACCCAACAGCATCAGTGCCAAAGACCAGAGCTGAAGGGCCGTGGGAATTTTGATGGTATGAAAATAAGGGAAACACATCAACCATTGATAGAGAATCAGCAGACTGTAGAAGATGACCTCCAAAGCAGCGAGATCCTTGGGTAACGCAACACTCCACAAAGCATTTCAGAAGCATCCCTAACTCATTGCACCAGGACGTCACGCACAGACCATGTGGTGGCTCCAGCCAAAGTTGTCATGAGTAGAAGAGAGCACAAACAAGAGACACGTGGGTTTGGATGTCTGAGAAGGTGGTTACGGGATGCCACTGACCACAGTCTCTTGGGCTCTGTCTTCTCTTCTSCTAAAAACCTGCCCTAGAGGGGAAGGAGGACGAGATGGTCCCATCCTCCCCTTCTTGTAACTTGTGCGCARAGCATCTGATGCACTGACAGTGATGGGGCACAAGGGTGAAAAATACTCAGGTAAAGGCACAGCAGAGCAGCTACCTGCATGTTAGGTGGCTGGGATGGCAGCAGGGAAGGAGACGGCTCAGAGGGACCCAGCGCTGCCTCAGCCAAGCTCTTCACGCAGAAAATCTCAGTGATGGGGCCAGAAACCAAACACCCGTGGAGAACAGACATCTTTTCATCTTTTATCTAGGTCTTCCTAAAAGGGTAGGAGTTGTATTGGTAAGCACTGTGAGGAAGCAGACTGGTTACTAAATAGGAGATTTCTATCAGTCAGCATCCTGCATAAACAGATGCTTCGGATTGACTACCCGAAAAGATGCATAATCCTTCCATGCACTACAGTTACGTATGAGCAGGATATCAGAAACGCCTTCCAGAAATACGGCAYTTTATCTGCAGCTTCTGCCAATTACGGTTCATAAAAAGGAGTTTTCACTCACCACGCACTGTATCAGTTCACATTTTAATYACCAAATTTTCCTATGAATAACGGAGTCTGCACCTCTGTTCTCCTGATGCTCTGCTCAACCACCTCTCACATCAGTGAGACACTTAAAGTACATATTTTGGTTTTGAGTTTTTTTGCTGGTTAGGGGTGTTTCCCCCTCTTTTTTCCTTCCATCCTAGTCCCACTGCAAATCCACAAATTATGCTAGCAACATAAAAAAAGAAAAAAAGGGAAAAAAAAGAAACATCTTGTCCTTGCCTTTTGCAAGTGTTTTATTCCAAATGTTGCTGAGAGAAACATTAAAATAGGAGGACAATGATTCCCACAACCAATACTGAAGTTTTATATTATTCAGAGAGGGCTTATGTAGATCATCCTTTGCTGCTGCCAGATAGAATTGTGCCTGCTCATTGATCTCTTTGTGACCACACTAATTAAGAGAATTAGCTGAGGGCTTGAGTTAAAAGCTGTTGCTACGATGAAGCACACAGAGCCATGTCCTTACCCGGTGTGTTTTCTTTGACTTACAAAACAGCATACCTCAATTCCTGAGTGTTTCTGCTATTATGGCATTTTGAGATAGTGCAATTGGGAAGGAAAAGCAGACTGAAAACCCCAGCCCTTTTTGATCAGRGTTCTGAAACTCCTCAAGGCTTTTTGTCCTGTGGAAACGTGTATAGTTAGATTTAAGGTATAGCTGGAACAATGATGTCTCAACATAAAAATGCGTGTTAACTAATTAATCAATAAAAGCTAAAAGCCTGTCGTGGAGGATGCTGAGAGCTGACCCCACTTGGGTCTGCTGCAAATACCAGCTAGAAGTGGTRACTTTGCACCGTGGTGGTCCCCTTCTCCAGACACTGATCTTTGTGCTTTTAGGCTGAAAASGGTTTCTTTGGGTTTTCAATTATTGTTACTATTATTATAATTGTTATTATTATTACTATTATTATTATTCTCTCAGAGGGGCTTCAGGTTGCACCTGACACCCGGCACCTGTCTTGGTGATAAGGATGTTTTTCTAAGCAAATGTAGACGTTTTTTCTGTCCTCCTCGTGAACTTGGCAGTTCTGGGAAGGACTTGAGCAGGTTATATTCGCACCTTTTCCAATAGTGACCATTGCTGTGATTGCCTCCAGGTCTTATACGGGGCATTGCTGCGGGAAATAACCTCACGAACAACTTATGCACCACGGAAAGCAAATGGGATAGTGTGCGATGGTAAAAGTCAGACCTGAGTAGGCAAGTGATTTTATTTAAATTTAATTCCCCTCAAACCCCAACTAATTATGGAAAATCGGAAATTGTTTTTTCCTTCATTAGCATTTCAGCGAAAACTAGGTGTGTTTGCTTCCTAAAAAGAACCTCTCCATACCTTTCAGGGTTTTACCTTGTAGAACTTCTTGATTAATTCAGTCAATCCCCGCCATGGTGCTAAGAGCAAAGAGTCATCGATGAAGTTTTAGCCATATTACAGCAGGGATCTTGTGCAAATGCGTAACCAAGGGAAGGAAAGGATCGCTCTGAAATGGCAGAAAGCGGAAACCTTTGATAAGCAAATACTGACCACCGTGGAGGTCAACTGGTGCAAAGCAAACACGGAGCTCAGCCCGAGCCGATGCCTCGGCTGGAAGCAGGGCGATAATCTCSCCTCTCCCTGGCACCTTTGCCCCCGCGGGGTGACGTGCAGCAAAGCCCCTTGCCAAAGGCCAGCCCTGCCGTCTCTGCAGGCTGTCCTGGGACGGCTCCAACTCACTCTGCTCCACCTGTATCCAGAGGGCATCTCTTTTTCATAGAAATTGATGTCCACCCCCCCCGAGCACATGCCTGCAGCCTCCCCTCCCACGGAGCTGCTCCTGCACCGTAACCGTGCCTTCTGAAGCACTTGAGTGTTTTTAACGCCTTTATTTTCTTAAAATTTTAAAGTATTTTAACAACTTTTATAGTGGTATCTTCCCTTTCTTCTGCTATTTTTTGAGGGGGGGAGAAGGGGCCATAATCCACAGACTTTCCAAGCACCTTTGTGCATGCTGCCTCTTCCAGATCTTATTTCTTCTCCTTGTTTCCAGGCTGATGCTTTCTCTGCAAGAGTGATTGATTATTCGGGGACACCCTCCCCTGCTGAAGGTGACTGTTTCAGAAATTATTTTCTTCTTACAGATCACCGGGGACATTCACAGAACCGCTGTCGTCTGTGCGCTGACTTCAGCAGGACGCACTCATGCCCCGCTACATTTCAGAGGGAAAACATGGGGGGAAAAACCCACATAATTTTCTTTAGGCACAGGAAAAATTTTAATCGGAGTTTTCATCCTCCATAGGTGCTCCGATGATAGCCAGCCACAAGAGACAAATCAGTAGGAAGTCAGATTTCATTAATTCTAGTACCCACAAACCTGACTTTTTYCAACTCGGATTACCTCGTGTGTCAGAAGTGGCTAATAACACTTTTCCTTCCCTCCCCTCTTGCCTCAGCTGTGGAAGACAATAACAATTAAAAAAAAACAGTTATGAGGAGGTACCTTTGGTGGCACACCAGCCAGCATCCAGGCATCCACGTACAGCRCGCAGAAGGGTGCAGAGGAGACAACCCCTATCAAGGGGCTCRTGCCAGGGCAAGGGTCCCTTCTCCCCTGTAACACAACCCCCCTCGGCTCATTGTAGTACCACGGAGTGTTCAGCTAGATGTCCGATTCATCTCTTTGCTGGATGAAGCACTTTGAGAAGCACAGAGCAAGACGCAAACATACCAGAGGAAGAAGGCAAYAAGAGCAATTAAATGAAGATAGTCACCAGAGGAGTTCGAGAGAGATGCGCAGCAATAATCCCCCCACTCCCATGAGTGATGCTAGGGTAGCGTGCCTCCTTGAACCACACTGCCCAAAACTGGCACGATCCTTGCTAGAATCCAGCCTTTTCCTGYGTTTATGAGGGCAGCCGTGCGCAGGCTGGCATGTTTTCCCAGGGTAGGGTGGCAGGCTGCCATAACAGCATTTATCACTGTTCTTCATCAGGAATTAGTTGAGCACTGACTATCAAAAGGTTCAGTTTTCCCCAGGTATCCCAAAGTTCAGCTTGTTCCTACCCAAAGGTCTGCTGGCAAGATCAGTCTTGTGGAAAGCCCTTGCAGGAGGTTCAGGCTGTGGCAGAGCCAGGAGTCTTACAAAATCGGCTTTGATCTCCACCGGATCCCCAAAGCACCGAGGTGTGTGTGAGAACATCTGCAACGCAAAATTTGCCATGTTTTCCAAGTCTTAAAAAATAGCTCATCRTGTTGGATAGGCGAGTCAGTGCCGTCAGTCTGGCACGGTAATCGCATGCACATGTGCTGGGAGAGATGCTGGGCAGCCTGGCCCTTTTTTCTGGGCAATACTCTGTTCCTCCTGAGTACTTTTGCACTGACTCTGATTGCTTTGGGCAGAGAGAGCAGGAGTCTACAGCTATTTGGGGAGGCTGGGTCTGCCTTTTTCCTGCAGTCGGGGTAAAATTTCTCCAATTCAGAACGGGGCATTGCATCCAGAGCATTGGGATCTCAAATTTTCTGTGAAAGCTGCTTAACTTCTTACCCATAGGAAGTTTCCTCTAAGACTGACAATTTTTTGAGTCCAGCGCTTGCAAAAAAGGACTGCCAGAGCTTTTAAAAAAGCCATAATATAATAAAAAGAAAATAAGTTAGACTCTCTCGGGGAAGGATGGTTTGCTGAGTAGAGATCAAGCTGCATCTTGCCGTATGTCCCCTAACTCTCTGTGCCCGGATTTCAAAGCTGAATGGCCTACACCCATAACACACAGGTCGCCAGTTGCCCGCTGACATCCAGCCTAACTGTGGCAGGGCTGCATAAAAGCACTTTACACCGACGGTCCCGCTGTAAGCAAGTGCTGGAACTGGCAGTGCAATAGGGTGTATAGAGAATTAAATTGCTGCCTCCTCAGGAACAGCAAGCGCAGCTTCCTTGCATGCAAGTCTTAGGCCTTAGGAAACCTTGCTAAAAAAAATTCCAAATGAGACCCAAATCACGGTGCACAACATGGGAGCAGATCAGCCCATCACGTGGAGGTGGCTGGAGAGGAGGGGCCAGCAAAAGGACCGCTGTCGTGCCACTCGGCAAGGGTGCCTTTCCACCATCATTAAAAATGGCTTATCCTTGTCAGCAGTTCCTAAACATAAAACTCACCCTGATAAATATTTGCACACCTTGCCCTTCCTCCGCTGCGTCATGACCTACGGCACTTCACGAGGTGGTGCAGCTCCGCCACGGCCAAAAAGGAAGAGCCAAATCACGTAATTCATTTATTGCGCTTGGTCCTTCTGATCACGAGGACTCCTCCTGATTGTGCAGGGGCACATCAGACAGCGATGCCGTGGGTGACACCAACACTGCAGGTGGCTGCAGCATCCCRTCCCGGCCTCACGGGGGGTGCTTCGGCCCTATCGGCGCAGTGATGACGGGATTCACGCCACCACCTTCATCCCAACGTTGTGCTCCTCGTATACTCAGAGTTTGCACGCTGCTTGAGACAACGACCCAGGAACGCTGTATACTCCCAGGGGCAATAGCTTTGTCTTCTTCCTTTGTGGATAATGAGCCTCACAGAACTACGGCACCATTGAAAACAAAATAATTTTTTGCTTCTTCTCAGCAACCTGGCTTGGCTTAAAATAGGGAGCAAACTTTGATATAACATTGCCTCTCATGGCATCCAGGGTGCAAACCTCGACAGAGCCACGGCATTACGCAGTGTAAGAGCAGAACTTCAGAGGCTCTTCTTTCTGAGCCACCTGCTATACTGTGCCGTAAGTTAATGCTGCGGTTTGGTCTGCCTTCACTCCAATCTAAGTTTGCCTTTACAAAATATATAGCTCTCGCCCCTTAGCTTCTGCCTGCCTCACACCTCAGCCCCAATCCAGAAGAAACCAGATTTTTAATGGGTGTATGTAGCAGAGTACAAATTTGTAGGAAAAGTGACTTTAAAGATTCCTGCAGAATTTCCGTGGCTACTTTAGGCAGAAGATTTTTCTGGAAATCAGAAATAAACCAAGACTGGAAGAAATCAGAAATAAACCAAGACAGCGAGACGTGGAAGCACGGAGGACTGGGAAAAGCAAGGATGCCGGCGGGATGTCTGCATCGCGGCAGGAGCAGTGGCTCAGCTCCCCAGCCGAAAGGGAATCTGAAATTGTTGAAGTTGTATTGCCACGTCTTGCGCTGCAGCTTTGTATTTTTCACGTTTGAGGATTCCCAGCGGGAAGCGGGGAAGTGAATGTCAACACMAGCTGCGGCGATTGCCAGCAGTGCCCAGCCCCGGGACACCGGGAAGCTTCCCGGGAGAGAACACGGGGGTCTGGAAAGCCCATGGGTAATTAACGGCCGGGTCACTGCATGCGGTATCTCTTGTGCAACGGCGGGTACCCTGTTGTTCGGGGATAATTACAGATGAAGTTTGACTCCCAGATCTCAGTGACTATTTGCGTRAACATCTGCTGTTAAAACAAAGTTGAGGCCAGCCTGACGCGCTCCACGCGGGCTGCTGGAGGGGTATCCTCTATCGTGGTAGGTTGCGGAGACATGTCACGATAGAAGAGCAAAGAGAAACGTGRTTAAACCCCTCCAACCTTCACCACGTATTGTGCCAAACATAATTTTTCCTGCTGATTCCAGCTAAAAGTGAAAGGTAGACACAGGCACTGATTGTACCGCCTAATTATCTCCACGTTAAAGATGTTTATCATTTGATGCTGAGCGACACACCATCTCTCTCTACAGCAATTCCAGTCTTTAAGCAACAGCACAAACTGAATTGCTTCTAATTTCTGTACGTACAAAGTGCTTATCACCTTGGTAAGGCACAACTTTCCCTTTCGTTCAAAAATACTTRAAAATAAGTAATTTTCTCTGTAACACTAAAATCGCTGCATAACAAAAAATAAATCTCTATAATACTAAAAACAAAAAAAAAACCTGAATGAAATCCTCAGTGTGAACACCACCTCTCTCTAAAAGATACAGCATGTCTTCTTCCTTTTTGATGATGCTTCATCATTTTAAAAGAGCCTCTGAGGACACCTTGTGCCTCAGCTCAGTGGAGGATTATCGTGCCTGAAAGCAAAGAGCGAACCCTCGCCAAGAGCCTCCGCGCTGCTCGAATGTCAGAAAGCAGAACCGCGTCTGACCTCCGCAGGAMAGGTCTCCTAGGTGTGACCTCGGGTGGACCCAGCCTCTTCCCCGCAGGCACTGCGACCCTTCGCAGGCATCTGGGAGGACTGCACATACACCGGGTGCTGGGGCAAAGAAACCCGGGGGGAGAGGGATGCCTTTGAGGCGGTGCTGGGGTCCCTTGCACTAACATCAGACCGTAGGTGGACAGGAGGATGAAAGCAACCTGGAGTCTTCAGTCTTGCTGCCTTTTAGGAAACTCCACCTCTGAAGGCAGTTTGGGGAATTTTTGTGTTTGCTTCCGAGGGATCAAACGAGCCGGTGGAGGCGGGGAAGGCTGGGCTGTGACTAATGAGGGCTGCGCGGCAGGAGCGGGTGGAACTCCTCCTTGCACAGCGGCAGGTCGTCTCTCCGTGGACAGCTTCCCCAAAAACCTGATTTGCTTCCTTCTCCCTGCTGATAACGTCTCAGGCACAGGTCATTCCTGAAACTCAGATTAAATTTAAAATGAAAAAAAAAAAAAAAAGAAGTCACACTCTTTATACAGAGAGCCTGTTGTGAGCCACACAGCAATGATGCAACGGGATTTCTCTGACACATCGGGCAGATTTTGCTAGTATCAGCCATTTTCCTGACGCCCGACGGAGCTCTGCACTTCCTTCAAGATACACAGCAGTGGGAAAGGCGGGGGGGGGCAAATGACCAAAAGCTGGGGGCAAACATAGATTCAGCACCGCTGGGAGCCRAGCGCTGGGTCTGCACCCCAAGGCGCCGGGCTCTCCTCCCCTGCCTGCACGGCGGGAGCAAGGGGAGCGACCGTCCCCGGCCGCCCGTCACGACGGTCCAGGGGCAGTCACGTCAGGGCACGACGACAGATTCCTCACCCTAGGCAGGGTAATGCATTGAAATCCTGCAAAAGCTCCGTTGCGGTAAAGCTCAAACTATCTGAGGGCATACTCAAGCAAATTGGCATCTACATCCACTGAGATTTCAAGGGTGATATCCAGCCTCCTCATTCCCCTTCAGAAAGAGGGAATAGTCACTTCACAGGCAAACCTCCTGTTTTACTTCCCGATGAGACACCAGAAACACCTGGACGTGCCCCTCTGCATCACCACCTTCTGCTGCGATGCTTTAGCATCCAGGGGATGGACCCTCTTAAATCACTCTGCAGGTGCTTCAATAATTAAGGACCAGCAAAAAAACCCCCCACAAATGCAGGAGGGGAAATGGCTTTTCATATCCAGTTGGGGTTTTTTCATATCCAGTTGGGGTTTTTTCATATCCAGATGCTGGGTTTTTTTTCCACCCCTTTTTTCAGAAGTTCACTCAACACGAGCAACAAAACCACAGTGGCATTATGCTGTCAACAGAGCCTGAGGCTGGAAGATTTCCTAGCACACCCTCAGCACCGACTGGGATTTGTGGAGGTACCTGACAAGACTGGAGCCTGCCTACGGTTTCAACACAGGGGAGAAAAAAAAAAACAAAACAAACCAACTGCTTTCATGCTTCAAAAGCTTTTAAAGCATTTTGCAAATTCCTTGCGTGTTCTGTATGCACCTACTCATTGCTGTTCCTGCCCCAGCATCAGCGACAGCAGCGTTACCTGGATGCCTGTCCGGGAAATGCCTGTCCCGCGGCCGGCGCGCAGAACAAGGATCCGGCTCCGTCACCTCGTGGGAGACACTTACCAGCAGCTTCTGGGCCACTTGCTCCTCACCTGCCACGGCCAGGGATGCTTCTCCTGGGGCGGGCACCCTACGGCACCGCCTCGGGTCCGGGTTTGGCCAGTCCCAGCACCGCAGGAGGGACACGACCGCGGGCAGGAGATCCTTCGGAAACGTCTGGGTGAGCCAGCGCTCGCCAAGAGCCATGCGGGCGGAGGCACGATGCCTGGCGTTAGCCAGAGAGCAAGCCCTCGGAAAAACTGGGTCTGTTCTTGACAGCCTAGCAGCAATGGGAGGAGATCTGGCAGCAAGCGTTATTCGAAGCCCAGACAGGCAGAACTGACACATGCAAGCCTTGTTCTCACCCGTTTGTGTCCACTTTTTCTTCAGTTAAAAAAATCAGCGTAGGCTTTGGAGTATATTGATAGGATGCTCCAAGTTCAGACYGATTTACAAACACTGAAGGTGACCTCGCAAACACTTATGATCTGCTTTGTGAGGATTTTACAGCCTACTTTACTTGGGTAACGCAAGCGAGAACGCATTTGAAAATAATGTTTATTTTTAACTTCGGTCTCCCAGCTCCAGCTACAAAACGATTTGCAAATAACTTTTCTATGCTCCAAAACAAAGGAGGAGGGGACCATGTCTCCTTGTTTCTCTTCAAAATGATGCCTGTGTTAACACCAGGGCAGCACAGCTTCTCACTACAGAAAAAAAAAAAAAGTAGTCCAGCTCGATCATTTTACAAGAATTCTCAGAAATGTACAGTGCATAGTACTGTTAAATACAGATATGCTCTCCTGAGAAATACACACAAATATAAAGATTTATTGGCACAGAAGTCAAAAGGAATACTAGTTTGATATATGTGTTGTTTATTTTTCTCACAACGTTTTCCTTACTCTGCTCAGCGTAATTTACCTATTACAAATCTTATGGACCCAATTCTTCTTTTACACTCCAATAGCCTAGCTGACTTTGTGGCCGATGTGCATCAACAGGAGCAAAAGGATGCAGAAAGCCTGCGAGATAATGCAGTGACAGAGGCTCGCACAAGCTCCCAACACACTGCTGAGCAGCAGCATTGTCACTAGGAAATTGCTCTGACATTGCTAGAGAATTACAAAAGCCAGAGGAAATATACTGAATTCCAGCCCTCCAGCAGTCCAGCGCGATAAATGACTCCAAGCACCTCTCAGCTGCAATATTACCCAATTAAACAAATACTCCACCACCCAGGGAACATTATTACACTTAGAGAAACATAAAGACAGGAAACCTACTCCACAAGACAAACACGGACCAGAAACAGAGGACGGGAAATCTCTATCAGAAGCCAGGCCAAGGGGGAGATGCCTGGCCGAAATGATTTCCAGTGCCCCTGCACTGAAATCCGTGCAGAGACACAAAAGGTTAATTTGGGCTCCTGTCCTGAGCACTGCAGCCAAACAAACACGCTGGCGTTTGCCCAATAAGCAAACTTGAACAAGAAAGTCCTTTTTTTTTTTTTTTTTTACATATGTAAAACAAACATGAGGATTATTTACTCTGTTGAACAAACATGGAGCAGGCTTCCCCACAAATTTTGAAACTAATCTGCACAAAAGAAGCAAAGGTTTAAGTTCACTGGAAGGAAGGCTTGAGATCTGGCCTTAACACAGTGTCAACAGGGTAGACTCTGGGGATCTCCAGCTGATTTCTTGTGTCATCTGTAGTAAATTCCCTTAACCTCGCTGCACCTCAGGTTGGGGTTTTCTAAAACAAAAGTAACCAAACCCCTGCAAATGCTATAAAATAAATCTACAAAAATGTAGCACGTGAGTGAGACCAATGCCCCAGGATTTCATGATCATAACTAATAGACTTAAGATTGGCGAATATATATACTATTGTTACTAGAAAGACTTTATTTCTTTCAAAAGACAAACTGAAGTTTTAACCACCCTATACCAGGGTTTGTTGAATTCCTTCAGATAACAATTCTTCAAAGAGACAGTACGAAACTAGTACGTCTTTTGCCTCACATACCAGCCACGTTACTCAGCACTTAATAGCTCCTGCACAAGAATAGGTTGGGCTTGTGCCCTTTTTACTTACTTTTTTTTCGTCTTGTTTGTTTTCACCTAGTCCTCCAATTCCTGCTTCTTATTTGATGTGTCCTGCAGGAGACTTAGAGAAGAAATGAAATGTTTTTAATTACCTTAAGGTTAATACAAAAAGGGTCCAAAACAGTGCCGGAGCATAAATGACGTCTCCAACAAACCAGACTTTGCTTGTGTGTCATCTGCAACGACCTGCTGAGAAAACCCCGTTTTTCAGGTAATGTGTTCTGTGCCTGCGTGAAACCTGTTCAAGTCATCCCACAAAACCACTGGACTCAAGGCGTGCCGGACGGGGAAAATTAAAGCAGAAAAAAGTTTCCAAGGAGTTGTTTTTTTTTTTTTTTTTAAAAAGTACAATACAGTGTGCAAGTTCATCTCAAGGCCACACGCAGCGAATTATGGCTGCAAACGCATTGATTAGAAAAAGGCCGACTTCCAGCCAGCTTGGCCAGGCGCGTTCCCTGCAAGCTGTGGGGTGTGGGTGAGCCTCAGCCCCTGCCCGTGCCTGCTGCCCGCTGCCGGGAACCGGCCTCTTTTCCCCCACGTCTGCCTCCACAAAGACTCCAGCTTTTCCACCTGTTTTTTAGCAGCCTAAAGAAGGGCAAAGAACCCTAACACTTTTCCGCAGTGCAAGGTGGAGCCACCTGGGCCCATTTTCGGCAGTGACCTGAGATCTGGACTGGAGTGACACCGGGTGAACACTGCAGGACCTAAATTCACAAGGCACCTCATGGACCTTGGAACCTGCTATTAGATGTTCACTGGAAGGGTAACCGAGCCTCCCATTTCTGTTGCTATTTCGTGGCTCTCCGTGTGGTCCCTCCACTTGTACTGGGCGGCTGTCGTGGGCTGAGATGGTGTTTAACGAAGAACGGGCAGTGCACACGCACGCGCGCTTCCCACCGCCAGGCATTGCTCGGTGTTCACGGAACCCTTGACGTATGGAAAGCCTTACCAGTGAGAGTCAGCATCATCTCTAGGGAAGTCTCAAGCCGAGCAAAAACCTTTGCAAGTGCTGGTGAGAAATTCATGTGGCCCATCCCACCGAAAGCCAGGCAGGCTGCAGCTCTTCAGCGGYGAACAAAACCGCCCCACAACCTCCCCTCTGAGCCGGAATCGCTCCCTGCCAGCCTGCACCTCAAACCTCTGTTCTGCCATCATTCCAAAAGGGGTTTGACAGCGTATGTGAAGGATTCAAGTTGCTTCGTACCTTATCAGTGGTATAAACGTATTTCAAACACACCCCTGAATTACTCAGCTGTTTTTCAAGAAATCTCCGTTTATTATTTTTTTTTTCTGAATTAAGGCAGATAATGTGTACAATTCAGGTTCTGATCACTTGGCCTCATTTTTATTTTCCCTATATTAACAGCCTGTGTTTATTTTTAGTCACAATTTTCTCTGCATGGGGCGACACCCTGGTGGCTAACCTTCCCATTTGGCTTCAAAAGATCCAAAACATCATCCATTTCATTGCAACCGTCATCAAAAGAAGTTAAAGATTAAGCACGTGTGTACACACAGATGTGTGGGGAGGTTTTTACACAACCTGGTAGAAATATTTAGGTATTAGGTTTCCAGAGTTAGTTTCATGTGTCTAAATCTAGCATGCAAACGTGCAATTCAGATGTTTCAAATCTGCAGAAAACGTGTACATACTTGGTTTACAAATGATTGGCAAAAAGGCTTACCTGATTCAGGAGGAAAAGTTCATTCACGTTCAGAGTCTGTGGGTTTGTTCTTCCAAGTCGTTTAGGTTTGTTCTTATATTCTTGGCTCTCAGGCTTTTAGCTAGCCTAGGATACTTGAAGCAGTGCAGCCCCCAAGGCAGTTTAAAGGTGTGTTTATTATAAAGTCACAGGTAACAGGACTGTTAAAGACCATCCGCCTCTCGCTGCCAGGGCACGGGTACCTCACCCCAACCCCTGCTGAAGTTTTGACTATCAGATCTTTCCCTGTCTTTATTGTGGTGCTTTGCACCCACTTCAGTGCTCGTGGAAGCTTGCTTCATCTTCCTTCAGCTGCCATTGGGTTTTCGGTCGGKTTTTTTTCGCCAATTAAGCTAAATATTTAACTACTTCACTCTGTTTCTGGCGACTGTGATCATTCCTTCTGCCAGTCTCTGCACTTCAACTGACCCACAACCCCCCGAAATGCATCCTTAAAACTGGAAAAAGTACAGGAATTGAGACTTTACTATCATTTTTAGGAAAAAACATCAAATCAATGTTTTGATGAAATTTCTGGGGTTGAAATCGGTAATTGAAAAGAAGGTATTTGAAAAACAGCTTGCAGAGTTGTTTCACACAGTGAGGTGTTGGGGCTACCAAGGATGCTTTCTGAAACAGTCCTGCAGGGATGGCAATGTTCACCAGGACAGGAGGATGCAGATTCAATCCTCTCTCTTAAATCTGCATCCTTCTGGCTTTTAGGAGAGTATTTCATCATTGTTAAAGGCAATGTTTTGGCTGCAGAGGTGGCCCTTCACTAAGGAATCCAATAATGTTATGCACACTTTTCAAGCTTGTACAGGATCAAAACCTGTACACATATATGCTAAATACTATTAATGTTTTTACACACATTTTTGCACAAAGTTAGCACTACACTTCTCCTTCCCTTCTTCCTTACATTAATGATGCATTTTAACCCATTCTCATAGCAGTGGTTTTCCCCAAAGGAACTATACCTTCCCATTTTTACAAGAGGTGCGGTGTACGCAGTGAATACCTAAAAGTAATATCAGTAGCCCTGGTAGGGTTTCACGAAAGGTTAGTTTCTTCATGGCACTAACACCCAGAAAAAGTAACTCATGTAGAATTGGAGTGAGAGGTGAGGGATGCGCCTTGCACAAGCCCATCGATTATAGAACCTTGAAATACGTACAGATAAAGTCTACGCTTAACACAGAACAAGTAGCTCCGGGACACCCGTCACCAAATAATGAAATAGCCCTGCAGGCTCAGTAGGATTGCTCATCCCCGCAGTATAGACTGGAGCATTTTAAACCAAAAGCCACAATTTTTTCTCGGTTTCTGTACGCAGCCGAGGTGCATGCAGGAAAGTGCACCCTGGCAGACTCGCGCCACACATTCAGCATCACAACCACGGCCTCGTGCAGGTGGAACTCTCCCGCGCCCTGATTTTCCCCGCTGCGACCGCAGGCTCCAAATGTAAATATCTGGTGAACAGCATCCCAAGCCTCTGTCCCTTTGATGTGTCAGGTCTCTTTTCCTCGTTGACTCATAGCCCCGTCATGTTTCTCCACCTCCGCCCCTAGCTGATGCTATCTGGCAGTCATCACAGCAGGCAGATGTCTGCAGGCTATTTGTTCAGGGGTGTTTTTCAACCCTGGTGATGCCTGTCCTGACACTGACCTGTCCTGTATGACCAGCTATGAGTAAAGCCTTCCCGAGGCTCTCCACGGAGAGCGAGTTGCCAGCCTGTCATCTGGAAATACAACCTGCAATTTGAATGCGTGTGCGCACCACGTGCCAGGAAGAACRAACTTTTCACCGCTGGATTATAATTCTTATTTTCTTGTCTTATGGCACGGCAGCATTTATAGGTGGATTCAGAGGGTTAGAGCTCCAGTTAACTGGAGCTGATGCTGCAGACCATGACGTTTCRCTTATTTAGTAGCATCCCTCTTGTTGTTCACTTAGTTTTCACCAGATATTGTCCAGTGTCTGGCCAGGATCCATGTGCCTTTATTTTGTAAGAAAGTTATTCAAACAATACCATAAGAATAAATTCAGTATTGAACCCAGACAAGAAAAAAACAGCAAATATAAGTGGTATGCCCATCATCTCCCACTTCCACCCTGCTTCCTTTTTTGCCCAAAAGAGGGCTTTTGGAGGTTACCTGCCAATACACCTACACCATTTGCAGTTAATCAGATCAGAAAAATTCATGGTTTGTCCTGGTAGCTCTTCTACACTCAGTTTCCAGGCTGGCCACCACGCTGACTGCAATGACAGCAGCGTTGTCCGAAAGGTGAGGAAATCTCTGGAAGGGCAAAACCCCAAGCCAGGTGGAGGTGGATGTCCAGCAGTGGCCTCTGGAGATGGTCTCAGCGTCAGCCAGGGGAGGCAGAAGGGGGGCTGTGCCCCCAAAGGCAGCAGGAGCGACGGGTATCGCAAAACCTCCRGGTACCCCCGCAGGGCTTTTAGCTTTTGCTGGCTTTCCTTTTAGGATATTTTRAAAGGGTGATAAAAACAGAAGCTGACTTCTCTTCCTCGGGAAGAGAAATGCCTGTACCCAAAAATGGACACATTAAAGGAAATACTGCTTCAGTGTTCTTATCATTGCGGGTGGGATTACTTGGTTAACTTCACCCACTGTGCTTTCCCAAAACCAGTCACCTTTTAGATCTGTCAATCTGATGTACGCAGGCTTCAAAGGCACACGTAGGTAGTGCATAACCTTTGTTGTAGTTTCAGGATGGGAAATCAGGTCCTTAAACCAGATGACACCTATTCTGAAGGCTAATGCACGCCGACTAAAACTGACAAGCAGAGAAAAAAATCTGGGAAGAGCATCTGGTCTCAGGACTCTTCTGTTTTCCTATAAATAAGAGAATGAAAAGTAATACTGAAAGTTGAAGGTGAGGAGAAGTTGTGCCGCCCAGGACTTTCYGTGCCGTAGCAGGCACGCGGCCGGTGCCTGGCAGGCAGCTGCGGTACGGTGGTGCACAAAGAGCTGCCTAAACCCARCTGCCTAAATTTTACTTTCTGAGGACTGCGAAGGAGTGGATTGAGCTCAAAACGCATATTTTTCTGTGCACAATGGGTCAAGTTTCGTTCTACAATGCTGATGCTGCAGAAAACTGAATTTGGAAAGGCCTGTTTGGGGTAGGGGCAGAGCTCTTGTGCCTGCAACATCAGTTAACTGAAAAAAAAAGTAGCATGGGCCCTCGTGCTGGTTTTCCCCTTCCAGACTCATGAAAATAAGAAGTGGAATTTCTCCCTCTGCATTAAGCCTTGTTATTTTAAATAGCTAAAATGTGAGTGGGTTGTTTGTATTTGGCAAGTAGCCCAAGGTACTCACAGGGATTTCTCACCTGTGTGATTTCTCACCCAGTCCCGGGCTCCCCAGTACGAGAGAGATGTGGACATACTGGACTGARGCCAGCAAAGGGCTATGCAGGTGATGAAGGGATCGGAGCATCTGTTATATGAAGGAGGCTGARAGAGCTGGGACGGCTCCATCTGAAGGAGAGGATGCTGGGGGGGGGGGTCTTGCCCATGTGCATAAATAACTGATGGAGGAATGAAAACGATGGAGCCCGGCTCTTCCCAGTGGTGCACAGTGCCAGGACSAGAGGCAACAGGCACAAACYGAAACACAGGAGGCTCCGTCTAAACATAAGGGAAATATTTTGTTTGGTTGGGGAGGCTCCATCCTTGGAGACATTCAAGCCCTGATGGGACACAGCCCCGAGCAACSGGCTCGAGGTGACCCTGCCCTGAGCAGGGGCTTGGGCTGGGTGATGTCCAGAGATCTCTGTCATCCCGCGCAAATTAAACATGTGGAAAACGCTAGGGAGTCCCAGGCGATAAACCAATTTAGTTCAAAAGAAAGTGGAGCAAGGCTGAGCGTTTTTACAAAAGCTGAACTAAGTATTAGACTGAGTGTGCCCAGCGATGGTGTGATAGGTTGCGTACGGTCGTTTACCACCCCTGTAATAAAGCAGCTTTACGTTGGTGAGTGGGTGGTATGAGMGGGGCTCTGCCCGGAGGAGGGATGCTGCGGCACTGGAGGTGGCCGTGGTCCCCCTGAGCTTCTCCCTTGTGGGTGCAATGTCACGGCCACAGCTCGACACCCGGACTTTGGGCACGATTTAGCCCTACGGGGCTGGCTGCCCAACCCTATCTTGTGCCACTTTAAGTCTGTGAAGGATTGCAGTCTTAAAATTTTCCCTCTGCCAAGTTTACAAAATTGTACTTAACTGTGTCATACAGTATGTGTGTTGAATCCTTTTGATTCCTTTRATATGTTCCCTAAATACATTTGCAACATAGGTCTGCTAAAGTAACTTTTCTGGACCTTTTTTCAATTCTGGAGCTGGTTCTTTGAACACTTTTGGTTCTGAGTTCATGCCTGGGGTAAAACAGAGACCCTTTGGGAACTGAAGCAAGGCTGACAAGCCGTTTAGGCACTTTTGGAAAATGTAGGCAGGGAATCCCACCCATGATGGGAGTTTTGCAGGTAGAAATATGTACTCACAAAACAAGCAGGTTTTTTTTTTCTGTTCGGGGATGGGAAGCCTGTATGGCAAMAGGACGGATCTCCATTAACTTACCTGCAGGTTTCCTGATGCCGGTACTGTCCCGCCAAGGGGGTTTTATCATCCTGCAGCGGGTGAGGTGAGGGGCAGGAGAGGCACAACCAGCCCTGCGTAAGGGAGAGAGGCAGCAGCGGGAGCTGAGCATCAGCCCATGAGCAGCTCCTGCAAACCTTGCACCTAGCCGAGTGCCTGCCTGCTTTCCTACGGCTACTTTGCCCAGCAGTTGGGATTTTCTGTAAGAACAGAAAGTAAAAGCAGTGCTGCTTTAAAGCATATGGTCTGGTGAGGAGATTACGTCCTCCTGGGGAGGAGTTTTTAGGGAGGAAGGCACTGTGCAGCTTATAAATCTCTCGGACCGAGATTGCGGCTGCCCCCTCTGCCTGCGGACTCGCCGGCGAAGGGCAGCGTTCCTGCTCGTCTTGAAAAAGCAGCGTGGCTGGATGCGTTCGCGGAGAGCAAACTCAGGAATGGCCAAGTAACCCTGTTCGTAAAAGGCAGGCTGCCCTTACTGCAGGAACGCCATGGAGATTCTCAAGGAATACAACTTCGTGCCTGGAGGCCTGCAAGTGTTTGATATTACTGGGTGGGAGGACGTCGAGGATTACTTGCAGCGAAGAGCAGGGCAAAGAACTGTAAGTTCTCTCGGTTTTATTTCGGAATTTGTTGATCCTTTGTCCCGGACGCCCCATAACCTGGCCAGCTGTGGCAGAGGCTGCAGCGAGGTCTCCTTTCCCGGTGCTTTCTATGCCAGATCCCAGGGAGGAACTGCACCCCTCTCCCATCTTTAAAAATGCTCCTTGTTCGGATGACTCCGCTCCCCCTGTCGCTGGAGCCTCTGCAGGGGTCCGTGCTGCCGTGCCGAGGCGCGCAGCCCGCTCCCCGTCGCGGGGACCGGGTGACCGCAGGGCTTCGCCCGCTGCCGGCTGCTCCCGGGGAGCCGCGGCAYCTCCCGGGACGTGTTCTACCTCCTCCAAACCCCTTTGCTGTTGTAACGTGCAGAAGCACAGAAAAAGCCTGATGTTAAGGTTCGTGACTCCGCTGGCTAAAGAAGGGCTGGTGGAGAGGGGTACCTTCATGTTTCTAGGCGTCTGCTCTGAAGCTCCTTCAAAGATCTTGCTACGACGCTGCCCGAGGCAGCACAGATTTGCAGAGGAGCAATAACATAGAGCTGCAGGTTTGTCTGAATTTGGACACTTGCTTTCCCTGTAAGCAAAAAAAACATTTGAAATTGCATCCTTGCAGCTGGCCCTGAAGTAGATGCTGCGCTTACAAATTTAGCGGCCGTTTCTTTTAAAGCTTGATGAAATAATTTGATCTGTCTTAGGGAGCAACRTTTTGTGCCTGAGTTTCAGGAATTAAATTCCTCAGAAGCTCAGGGCAGGCAGTTCAYCCTTCAGTGTTAGCTCTGCCTCTGYGTAATGAGCACGACTTTTTTTTCCCCTCCCCGACCTACCTTATGATACCAAAGTCCGACAGCCTCCGTGAAGTGGAGCAGAAGGGAAACTCTGGGGACCTGCTGTCCCTGCCGCCTGGGTTTCAGGGGGATTTTTCTGCACTGGCTGCRTATCCAGATATGTGGCTGGACTCAGCCCAGGGAAAACCCAGACTTGTACTTCCACTTTYGGGACAGCGGGACTGCCAGCTGGCCCTGACGGAAAGTGTCCCTGTGCCTGTCCCACGTGGGTGACGGCAAAGCGCTGGCGCTAGTGCTGTCCGTACCTCCTGTAAAGTCCTCGCTCTCGGAGTCACACCTCTTTACTGGCTCGTGTCTGGTCCTGCCACCTCAATTTTAGCCTTTTAAGGGTGGCAAGAGGGACCTTATTTCTTGCTTGACTCCCTGTCCCCATCCTAAGTTTGGGAACGGGGAGGCAGTACGTGGGCATGTCTGGACTCACCCACCCTCCGAGGCGGACAACCCAGGATGGAGGTCTTGCATGGATAGAGGGGAGGCACCTTGAGCCTTTGCTGGTCCATCATGGACCAGATCATCAGCAAGGAGCCCAGCCTCACACCCCAGTTTTGGCGGTTGGCATGGGGTATGTGGACAAGATCATTAAGTCCTTTGCTCTCTGGGGGCTGTCGGGCTGTTAATCTGCATCTCCTGCACGACGCTTCGCCTGGCCCCAGCCTGGCACGGTGATCATCATAGAAACATAGAATGGTTTKGGTTGGAAAGGACCTTTAAGGTCATCTAGTCCAACCCCCCTGCCGTGGGCAGGGACACCTTCCACTAGATCAGGGTGCTCAGAGCCCCATCCAACCTGACCTTGATGATCCATTGACAGCCCGGGCTGCTCCTCACATGTCACACAGGCCCGTGCGAGGTGTCTTGCTCAGCTTCTTGGGGAGAGCATGCAACGCCCAAGCGTCCTGAGGCTCRGCCCTCGGGCTGCTGGAGCACCCCGCTACACTTTTTCCGCAACGATTGCCAATTAAATGCCTTTTATGTTTCTTCCCACAGCCCCAGCCCTCGGTAGCGCTGGACGGTTTTAGGAAAGCCTTGTTAATCCCGTTACGCCTTCCCCRGCCCCCACCCCGCCGTGTCAGCCCTGAGCTTTGCCATACGCTGCCGTGTGCCGGTGGCCGTCCCTGCGGAGCGCAGGCAACCTCACAGCCCTACAGCCGAGCATCCGCTGAATCCCAGCGGCAGCGTTGAGCAGTGCTGCGAACCGCAAGCGGTGTCCCGAAAGCAGAAGTGTTTTCCTGGCAGTGGGGGAATTTGGGAGGGAGGGAGGGAGGGAGGGAGGGAGAGGATGGCCAGCTTTGTTAATGAAGCAACAAACTGAAAGCAGAAATGGATTTCCCATCAGGAGGGGGATTGATAGGATTAGGAGCAAGAGAAAGTGGAAGCCGATTTCCAGGCTGAAGAAGAATGGTGGGAGGTTTGCCAGCGAGAGAAGTCAGTTACTRGAAGCAGAAGGGAATTTCTCAGCAGTAGAGGGATGGGGGAGAGGGCTGGCTGGCATTAGTGAGGACGAAGGGGTGCTGCTGAGGACAGGGTGACAGAAGAAGGCTTGTCTTAGCCGCTGCTGGGGTTTYGGGGATTTGGGGTGATGGGAAAGCTTTGTTCACCAAGCTGGCCRTGCAGGATGAAGAGCAAACTCCACTTTTCCCCGTAGTATTTTAAGCCTGTTCTTGCCCGTGTCTCTTGTCTTCTGTCCTTGAGCTGTTACCATCTCAATGATTTCACTTCTGCCTGTGTTTTCATTTCTTTTTATCTTCCCTGGCTTTAGYTGGGATGCTTTTTCCCAGCTCGGCAATGATTTTCACTTCCCTCTGTGGAGGGCGGCACATGCATGCCTTGAGGAAGTCTCAGATGCTGAGGTTCAGTAATTGTTCCTGGTCTTCAGGAAAGGGTATTTTTTCATTTGGGTTTTTTTTGGTTTTTGAATTTAGGTCTGCCCTGATTGCCGCTCACCTTGCAGCCAGGCGACCGTTGTGAGATGGGCAGGAAAAGGGACCAGCACCCGCAGGAAAGTAGCGGACGGTTGGGGCTGTGAAGTAGGAGGAGGGCAAAAGGCCAGAAACAGGGTACGTGGAGAAGGGGTTGTGCCAGTGTCGTGGTTTAACCCCATCCGGCAACTAAACACCACACAGCCGCTGGGTCACCCCCCCCCCGCGTCCGGTAGGATGGGGGAGAGAATCGGGAGGAAAACCCGTGGGTTGAGATAAAAACAGTTTAATAAYGGAAATAAAACGAAGTAGAACAGTGATAACAACAATGATAACAACAACAATAACAGAATATACAAAGCAGGCGATGCGCAATGCAACTGCTCACACACTGCGCGTCCTGGACGAAACTGTGTCTCCCAAACAAGCTTGCGTGTCCCGAACAAACTCGTGTGCCCTGAACACCAGAGCCCCCCGCCCCCAGCCCCTAGTTTTATACTGGGCATGATGTCACACAGCATGGCATACCCCTTTGGCCAGCTGGGTCAACCACCCCGGCTGTGCTCCCCCCCAGCTCCTCCTGCACCTGGCAGAGCCTGGGAGGCTGAAAAGTCCTCGGTGCAAGCACCACCCAGCAACAACCAAAGCATCAACGGGCCATCAAYGTTCCTCTCATTRCCAAACCCAAAACACAGCACCCCCTYCCGCTACTGGGAAGTTAACTCTGTCCCAGCCAGAACCAGGACAGCCAGACAGGTAAGTTTGCTGTGCCAAGTGACTTTGATGGCAATGGTGGCCATCAGGCGGCCGGCAGCACATCCCACCCGGCAGCTTCACGTGCCTGGGGAGCACTCGGGAGGACCGTGGGACTCCTCGGCGCTTGGAGAACCTGCCGCGGGCACACGCATGGTCCATACGCGTTGCAGGTCTCACGGAGCTGCTCACTCGTTGCTCTGGGATCATGTGTTTGGAGCCTATCCAGTGCTAGCCTGGACTGTGGTTTCAACATCCTGCAGCCTCTCTAAAATGCAGAGTATTCCCCTAGCCCTTCTTTTCTCGCAGCAGATTTTCAGGCAGACGGTGCGTTGGTGACAAGGAGAGGAGGATTTTGTAAATCACAGTCTCCTTGGTGTGAAGTCTGCTTCCCAGGCAAATCCTCTCCCCGGTCTTTGCCTTCAGCGACCCAGCTCTACTGACTAATCCATGGCGTTGTTTTTGCCCAGGTCCCTCACRTGTTCATTGAGAGACACTGCATCGGAGGACTTTCCGACCTGAAGAACACGTGCTGCAGGCTCCCCAGAGTGCTGCCGCAGATCGGTGCCCTGCGGTAGCTGGAGGGTAAGTCCTGGGGAGCTCTCTCTGGCCAACAGCAATGGTTTTGCAGTAGTATAGACAAATCTGAGTATTTTTAATGAAGCATGACTTGATGGAGCAGTGTTGTGTGCCATTACACAACAGCAAAGTGTGAATTCGTTTCTGGGATTCCCAGTTGCAGTATATACATTGGGACTTTCTTCCTGCATATGTGAAAGAAATGTCACCAAAATCTCTGACAACACAGGTTGCAGTTGCCAGCCTTTGCCAAGGATCTAGACAAAATGGTTCTGCTCGCAGATATTTCTTTCTTTTTTTTTTCCCCACATCAGAAGGAGCCTGTTGCTCTAAAACAAAGTCTCTGAAGTTTCAGCCTGGCTGCCTATAGAAGGTGGGCTTGTATTATATTGTCATTAGCTTTAAAGTATGTCTGGACACTCTGTTGGGGACCCACCATACTTTTCTGCTACTGAGGAGCGTGGTGACCCTCAGCAGGACTTTCTGAGATCCTTGCATGCAGGCATGGAGAAATGCTGCAGTAGGCAACCGGTCCGACAGAACAYGTGGAGACAGAAGACGTTCGTGCAGGTCCCTTACAGCGTGCTGTATCTTCTACACAGGGAAATGGGCTGCAGAAGATGAGCAGAGCAGGGAAGAGCTCTTTAACATTTAGGCTAAGGTGGTTTAGGGCCCTGGGTTTGCAAGTGCACCTAAAAGGACTTCCAGGACTAAATGCTGGCCAGTTGGAGGAGAACCAGGCATCAGAGATACCTCAGTCATTAAAGGCCTGTGTTGGGTGCACATTTCCCTAAGCCCCACCTTCAGCAAAACCTATGCAATCCAGAGTTTGAAAAAGAGTAATTTGCAAATTCATTATKAAATGAGTTCATCGTGAAACAATTCTGACCATTGACTAATGTCTGAAGGTAGCCCAGACACTGGACTGCAGACACATCTACGTGACATTGGGTGCATTAATTCCTGCCAGAGGAGACCTTGCACCACCCAAACCATACGATACCCAGAAGTCCCAGTTGCTCATCACAGGTATGCTCCTTTCACATGCTTGACAAGCATTTCRCAACATGATGACCTCTAAGAGTTCAATCTGAAATTTCTCTTCACCCTSCGTTCTAAAGCCATGGGAATGAGTTTCCCAGTCCCAAAGCAGAGGTCTGCTGCTCCYGAGTGGTGGAAGAAGGGCAAAGAGGGCAGCCTCAGGCACATCTTGGCACCACCATAGTGGTGCTCCTGCAGAAGAGGTGACGTCATGGCCTTTCTGGCTGCACAGCACGCACCCGGCTCTGCAGACGTCAGAGTGAGGTCACGACAGAGTCTGGCCACATTGTCTGGAATTTTAAGGCAGATTTTGCTATTACTGGCAACGAGGAGCAAAGACTCCGTGTAGCCCTGTCAGGAGGTATCTGCCCCTGGCAGCCCTTGCCCCACACGCCTGCTGGTATCGTGCTATGGTCCATAGCTCCAGTAATCTGCCTGGTGCTGGAAAAGGGTTGTACATGTAAGATAYGTAAGGATTATACGTAAGACCAAAAAGATTACAGAACAAAAAAGGAGATTATAGGGATAAGGAGAGGAGAATCACAGAATCGTTCAGGTCAGAGGAGACCTCCGGAGGTCTCTCGTCCAACTCCTTGCTCCCAGCCGGGTCAGCTATGGGATGAAAGCAGGTTGCCCAGGGCTTTATCCAGCCAGGTCTTGGAAAACCTTSAAGGACAGACTCTGCGCAACCTCTCTGGGAATGTTTCACTCTCCAAATGGGCAAAACTTCTTCCCTTGCACATCTGCCATCTCCTGCCCTCCCACCACGCACCACCCTGCAGGAGCACTCCCGTGGTCACAGCCCAGGTGCTGGTGGCCCCTCCTTGCTGCCAGGGCACGCTGCTGCCTGGCATTCACCTCCCCGAGACCCCTCCCCAGCCACTTTTTGCAGAGCTGCTCTCCAGCCAGTCGGCCCCAGCCCGTATCACCCGGCGAGGTTCTTCCTGCCAGATAAAACTCAGCTCTAGCTGAATTTCATAAAGTTCCTGCCCACCCATTCCTCCACCCTACCTTGGTCCCGGGCAACGTTTCTGAATTCCTCCTGCGCAGCCTGTCCCTGCTGCCACCTCCGGAGTGCTGCCCTTCTGCCTTAGAGCCCTGCCGTGCATCCCTCCCTCAGCCACCACGCTCTCCTSATACGGCCACTTGTTTTCTGGAGGATCATGTTTTGGACAGAGGTCTTTTGGAGGGGGGAGGTTAGAGGACAGGACAGAGCAGCCTAAACTCCATGTCTCTGGTAACAGAAAGGCACAGAAGAAACGGAGCAATAACCTAAACGAGCAGAGCAGCAGCAACCAGAGGTGAAGAGCAGGACGAGGCAGATGCTGCGATGGACCATCTCTGGTCCTCACTGCACTGAAAGGCGGGTGCAGGGGATGGAGGCAAGGAGAGAGTCGTGTCTTTTAGGAAGCCTCAAATACTTGGCTTTTTGCAGAAAAGGAGGAAKAGGCGTTGGGGCAGCCAGCCCCGCAGAAAGGAGGCCGATGGAGGGTCCTGCTACCTRCACAGACAGACGCGGCCGTGTTCGTGGGTGCAAGTGTGCGCAATTCAACTGCTCTGTGTGCTACACTATAAGGAGCTTGGAACCGTGACTTGTGTCAAACGTACAAGCGCTCACGTGGCTGAGCGCTTGACTTTACGGAGTCGGACGTCCTTGTTTTCCTTACCAAATAAAACTTGTTAGTTTGGAAAGACGTTTTGYAGCAAAGGTGGCTGGACTTACGCGTATTATATATAATGCGTGTGTGTACGCACAAAAAATGTGTGCKTATATACAAGCACACGTGTATGTCTGGATACAAGTGAAATCCAACGGTATGTATGCACATGTAAAAGCACTCTTTAAAACATCTCCAAAGTCTGTTCTATAATGGCATTGTATTAATCAAGGAGTTCCTAACAGCAGTCATCTCTACCCTTTATGTCCACTGTATCTGCTTTCAGGAGAAAAATGACCAGGGGCTACGACCCCCTCATTCTGACACACACGCTGCGTGGACCAAATTCCTTGCAACTTCCTTCTGCAGGATCAAATGCACCTTTTTGGCAAACGCGGCTTCTTTTCCTTTCATTGGTGAGTGCTTTGATACATCAACATCTCTTCRTCCTTTCTGTAGCTCTGGAAAGAAGTCCAGAACATGATCTGATTCAGCCCAATAAAATACACTTGCTCTACGGGGCTGCGTTCACTGTTGTGGCTCTTTTTCTGCACACATCCTAAATACCTCTTTTCTCTCTGTAAGCTTTTTCCTACCTGTCTCTCCCAAGTGATCTCCTGGAAATTCTCGATGTTTTCCATGCCCTGTAAAAAATGTCATTACGGTGGTCTGGGCTGGAGGTATGCGCTGTCCACTGCGATGTTGGTATCCTGCAACGCAGTCTTAAAAATAGCCACTGCAGCCTGTACACGCGTCCCCGGCCCCTTTGGCTGACGTCTCGCGGCCACTTCTCCGAGCAGCACTTTTTTGGCGAGGATTTCGCTGCAACTCGGCTGCTGGCAGGAAGCGATCCAGGTTTTTCGTTTTGCCCTGTAACCATTCCCAGCGAAGAGCTGCCTTGGGGCAGAAAACGCCCGGGGCCGCGCAGGCTGCCGAGGGGGTTGCTGACTGCGGGACCCCCGCTGAGATAGCAGGGGCCAGATTCAGACGTGAAGCAAACGGCGCTGTCGGGAAGCGGGCTTACGGGAAGCGCACAGCGTGGCTGCTGCCAGCACAAACTGGGTGAAGAGCTGCTCTCAGTTCTTGGCATTAAAATAGCACGGCCTCAAAAAAAGAAGTTTAGAGACTSTTTCAACTTGATGAGGAGGCAAAAAACCTGAAGTATAAAACCTTTCTGAATTCTTCTCACTTCTATTTCTCTCGTCCTTTTCTTTCCCTCCTTTTTTTTTTTCCTAAACAAAAAAAATTAAAAGCTTGTCTGTCTTTTTTGGTTTTTTTTTTTTTTGAAAATTCCGTTAAAACCCACGGAATTGAAGTTGTTGGGTGAAGCTGGGATGAGGCAGCACGAGCCCGACCCCACCGCCGCCGGCTCAGCAAGAAGCYGTGCAGCCTCTTCCCACCGTAGAGCTCCCCAGCGACGCCAGCTGGTCCTCCCTACCCTTACCACCCGTCAGGAGCGAAAGAGAAGAAATCACAGGCTTTCTCCTACGCTTGGAAATGAACGGGAAAGGCAAAAGCTTTRTTCTTGGCAAGTCTGAAGTCCTTTACCTCTTGGCAGAATGACAATCTCGTATTTCAGCCAGTTCTAGGTAACTTAAGCTGACTTGTGCAAATTTCTGCAGATTCATGTTTTTTCAGCATATCTCCACTCTCTCCCAGGCAAAGGGCAGTCCTTAAATAGGAGAAGTTCAATGCAGACGTTTCCTAGACTGCATGACAGACTTTTTTGCAGCTATTCTCAAGCAGAACCGGCTGCTTCCAGTCCTTACATGCAGCTAGAATTGCTGCTGGATGAAAAGTTTAAAATCCATCAGCAAAGTTTAAGTGTATTACCATCCAGAAACAATGTCAGGTGAGGCTACTGTAGGAATTTTCTCATGCATGGGCACACCATGCACATCTRGAGGTAGGTCAGAACTGCTGTGGGAGGGTGTGTTTTACAGAATTTCGGAGGATGGGCAGTACCTCTTGCTGCTGATGATGATGATGAGAGAAACTGCTCAAGAACAGTTAAAACTTCAGCCACAAATTTCTATTTTTAGTGCTCAGAAAAGTCATGCTGCTTCCCTTCTTGCTTAAGGTTTCAGAGGAGAGTTGTATTGGGGGAGCTTTGCCAAAGCTAAATTCTGTGCCATAAATTGAGTACTCTGGCGCTGGAGGGTCTCAGTGAAGAGCTGGAGTATTTGGCCTCCAACAGCACCTGATACACGACCCTTTCCCAAGGAAAGGAAAGAGCTTATCCATGTATTGCACGCTGCACTGTGATAGGAAAGCAGAAATACCTAAATACAGGCGTTGGGTCTAAAATCCTTAGTCTCACGCAGTATTGCAATTTTACCTCCTATAAAGCCTTAATGCTTCTTGTTTGTGTGACACAGTTTGAATTTACAGTAAATCGCTGCTGGTGGACATCTCCTCCAGTGCTCGTGCTTGTTTGCAGCCTGGGAACCACAGGGCGCAGCTTGGAGATGATTCTGGGTGTCACCAGTTTTACAGTTAAGTAATAAGTTTGCATTGATAAGGCTTAGCTTACCAATGCTGATAAGTTAACATTAACTTATCAATGCCGATAAGTTAAGCTGAGGTTTCTTGGGGATCTGGAACAAGAGGTTTATCTGGGTGCATGACAAACGCACAAGGAGTCGCATTGAACTGTAATTGTCAAAATATCTGGTTGTTTTTCCTGGATATTCGGATAGTTTCTAAATAATTTGCTACAGATGAGGCAATCACGATATTAATCAGAATTCCTAATAGCCGGGGGAAACAAGGGGTGGTGAATAAGGCCAATGCCCATTCTTACCTTGATACAGCACACCGGCCGGTACCTGGTGCTTTAATGAGCCTGTTGGAAACCAACAGGTAAAATCCACGCTCTGCAATCTGACGCGCCCCGCAGCCTCATTGATAAATGACTCCAAGAAAACAAAATCTCTCCCTGCTCATATGTTTCACCCTTCAAAAGAGAAATGCCCACCACCAGCCAACCAGCTTGAGTACAAACCTCACCTGCCTCTCAAACCAGTGACTCACTGGAAACCAGTGGTCAGTGGGCTGAAGAGAAGAGGGATCCCAACATCCAGAGGCCATACAGTAATTTAGAAAGAGGTGCAGCAATGCACCCCAACCTGGCAGGTAARCCTAAACATAGATGTGCACTTGCCACGGGCTTCGACTTCTTTCCAGCAGGGTCAAAAATAAATTCTATTAGTTTGCTAGATCTTAAAATTCATTACATGGTATGGATTTTGTGCTTAGATTAGATGGCACTCAGATGTGTTCCTACTTAACAACTTTTTGCTTTAGTTTGTAGATAAAACTAACAAAAAAAATGGTAGGGAAGGAAAGCTGGATGGTGATTTTGAAAGAATTCTTAAAACTCTGAGAAGTTTGCAGTCCACACACAGAGCTGAAACACTGCTTTAAATGATAAATATACATAAAGAATGTCACCCACGGAAGGAGACTATCATGATATGAACTATGGAAATGTGGATAATGCTATGTTCACCTTACTGAAGGAGCATGTTCAAACATGCAGTTTTTGGAACTCTACAAAAAGGTAATTACAGTTAACCCTGTTGCGGGGCAAGGGAAGCTGTATGAAGATCGCAGAGGGATGTTTTGCCTTTTCCCCTTGAGAATTCACCACTCGGAGCATTAAGGGTCCCGTGGCACTAATGCCGGGCTGCAGGTACCAGGGTGGGCTGCACTCCTCCTCAGAAACCACGGCTGCTGGGCAAATTCAGCACCATATACACCTCGCAATTTAGTATTGAATAAAAGGATGAGATTAAGTATCAGTATATAGTGACCCATCTTGCTTTTCTGAATTTGAGGCACAAGAGAGCTGCGTGCTAACAGGTGCTCTGGGTTGTGTTCATTTTTTTTCCATACCACTAAGTCAAAACCCATCCACCCGAAGGCAGAGGATGCTCTCCCCATCTCCTCACCTCTATTTGAACTTCCCTGCATCATCCTTCCTACCTCTGGGGCTTGAGATCGGAGGCACTGTGAGTCACTCTTGGCTCGCAGCCCCCGCTCTGCTCCTTCGCCCTCTCCTTCAGTCCTCGGACAAACCAATCACTATACCATTTTCCTTCCTTTTTCTTGGGCTGCTGGAGGCTTTTTGCATTCTTCCCCAATTTTTGCTTCTGTGTTTTTCTTCCGTGCTGCCTCTTGTCCCTGGTAAGCCAAACCGAATTCCAATTCTCTTTTAAATCCCTCTTCCAGCGGCAGAGGCTAACATTCAATAAATACCTCCCACTCACCTTCTCGCCTGGCTTCTCCTCGTTTCATACCACACCTCCCCACCTCCAGCACCGCCTGCCCAGTCCCAACACCGGCACCCCCCTTGCCCCCTCTTCGAAGGGCCTCCCTGCCCCGCTGCCCAGCCTGCAGGGAGCAACCCCTGGAGCTGCCCTCAAATCCCTCCGGCAGCCTGGCTGATCCCGGCCACAGGAACACCCGCCTCTGCCCAGAGAGCTAAGGGGGATGCAGCAAGGTAAGCCTGAGAGAATTTGGGGGGTTTTAAATGAAGAGAGCGGCGCAGGTCAAAGCAATTGCTCTGGGAGCTGCACCCTGTGCATGCCCGCTCTAGGGAGTTTTGCTGCCACAAGCTCACAAATATTTGGATTTATCTGGAGTTACTTCCAGCATGATGTAAGCCTCTCTCCARTGTCAGCAAGCACTAAATGCCCAAGTTTTTCCTAAGGGTCTTAAATACCGAGGGCCTCCTGCCTCTTCTCCAAAGGCGTTGGATGTAGCTGTCATTTATAATTGCTCAGATTCATCTCGCCTCGCTATCTCTGAGCAATAAGCGTCGTAAGGAGCCAAGAAGGCACAGATTAGGTGCKCTTTGCTGCATCACTAAGAAGAAAAGCAATGCAAAGCACCTTATSGGTTTTCATTTTTATTTTTTTTACCTTGCTGGAAAGAAGACAAAGCCCGTGGCAAGTGCAGATCTATGTTTAGGTTTACCTRYCAGGTTGGGGTGYGTTGCTGCACCTCTTGCTAAATTACTGTATGGCCTCTGGATGTTGGGATCCCTCTTCTGTCCCCTCTGCTGTCTGGGAAGCGTGCTCCCAGCGGAATGTGCCTGTGAGTGTTTGTGCCCTGGCAAGCCGGGATGGAACGGTCTTTTACCACCCCTGTAATAAAGCAGCTTTATGTTGGTGAGTGAAAGATAAATAATCTTTAACTTTTCATCTGGAGATCMTAAAGTTCTTTAAAGATGAGATATACCTATCTACATCTTGCACATAGGGAGTCTGAAATATAGATCATTACACTGCTTTTTCAAGATGACTAAAGAAAACATTAGAAAAGAATGAGTAGGAAAGTAGTATGTATTGAAATTAAATATAAAAAAGGGTAATTTCCTATCATTATGGCAGAAATTAAAAATTTTAAGCATAAATTAACTGGGTAGATAGGCAGGTGAACCCCCTCCTTGCCTACCCCCCCTTCCCAGGTGCCTCTGTACAACAGGTATGAGGCTGTGGATGTAGAAGGCCAGTCAATGACTGATGTGGTTGATGGTCCCTCTACACCAGAGGTGTTGCCAAGGTCAGAAAAGCCTACCCCCAGTATCAAGACCACTTCCATGAGGAAGAAAAGACTGGTTATAGCTGTAGGTTACTCCTTTCTGAGGGGAACAGGGGGTCCAATATGCCAGRCAGACCCTCCTCTTAGGGAGGTCTGCTGCCTCCCTGGGGCCTGGGTAAAGGACATCACTAGGAAACCTCCTAGCCTGGTACGGCCCTCGGGCTATTRCCCATTACTCCTCTTCCATGTGGGTGGCAATGAAGCCGCAATGTGGAAATACCCCAAGGGATGTTCCTCTAAGAAAGTGACACGGCCGCCAGCCCAGCTGAAGTGCCTCYGCACCAATGCACGCAGCATGGGCAACACACAGGAGGAGCTSRAAGCCACCCTGTTGCTAGAAAGCTACGACCTAGTTGCCATTACTGAAACTTGGTGGGACGAATCCCATGACTGGAGTGTGGTTATYGATGGCCACAGGCTGTTCAGAAGGGACAGGCAAGGAAGGAGGGGCAGAGGAGTGCCCTCTACATCAAGRAATGGATAGGTCGTGAAGACCTGTCTCTGAAGAATAGCCATGAGCAGGCTGAAAGCTTATGGGTAAGAATTAGAGATCGAGGCAACAAAGGGAACCTTGTGGTTGGTGTTTACTACAGGCCGCCTGATCAAGGGGAGCCTATTGGCAAAGTCTTCTTACACCAGCTACAGGAGGCATTGYACTCGCAGTTTCTCATCCCACTGGGGGACTTCAACCACCTCAACATCTCCTGGAAAAGTAGCACGGCGAGCCGTAGGCAATCCAGGAGACTCCTGGGATGCACTTAAGCCAGGTAATAGACAGCCCTACCAGAAGGGATGTGATACTGGACCTGATGGTCACCAACGCAAGTKAGCTAATCAGTGACATCAAGATTGGAGGCAGCCTGGGCTGCAGTGATCACRCACTGGTGGAGTTCGCAGTCCTGAGGGATACGGGTCAGGCGAAGAGTCAAGACCCTGAATTTTAGGAAAGCAAAATTCCAGCTGTTCAATGGAACAACTGGACCCCCTGGGAAACTGCCCTCAGGGACAAGGGAGCAGAACAGAGCTGCCAGATCTTTAAAGGCACTTTCCATAGAGCGCAAGAGCTCTTGATCCCCMGGTGTAAGAAATCAGGAAAGGAAGGCAAGAGACCAGCATGGAGGAGTTGAGACCTGCTGATCAAACTAAAGGGCAAGAAGTAAATACACARGCAGTGGAAGCAGGGACAGGTATCCAGGGAAGGGTATAGGGACTCTGCCCAGATATGTAGGGATGGAGTCAAGGAAGGCTAAGGCACGGCTGGAGCTGAACTTGGCAAGGGATGCAAAGAATAATAACAAGGGCTTCTATAGGTATGTCAGCCAGAAAAAGAACATCAAAGAAAGCGTATCTGCCTGAGATGAACACAACTGGCAAACTGGTAACAATGGACGAGGAGAAGGCTGAGGTACTCAACAATCTCTTTGCCTCATTCTTCACTGGTAATCTCTCTTCTCACACCTCTCGAGTGGATGGACCACAAGGCAGGGACTGGGGGAGCAAAGTCCCTCCCACTGTAAGTGAAGATCAGGTTCATCACCATCTGAGGAATCTGAATGTACATAAGTCTATGGGACCTGATGAGATGCATCCCAGAGTCCTGAGGGAATTGGCTGATGTAGTTGCCAAGCCACTCTCCATGATATTTGAAAAGTCATGGCAGTCAGGTAACTGGAAAAGGGGAAACATAACCCACATTTTTAAAAAGGGAAAAAAGGAAGACCTGGGGAGCTACCAACCTGTCAGCCTCCCCGCTGTGCCTGTGAAGATCATGGAACAGATCCTCCTGGAAGCTATGCTAAGGCACATGGAGGACAGGGAGGTGATTCGAGACAGCCAGCATGGCTTCACCAAGGGCAAGTCCTGCCTGACCAACCTAGTGGCCTTCTACGATGGAGTGACTACATCAGTTGACAAGGGAAGAGCCACGGACATCATCTATCTGGACTTGTGTAAGGCCTCTGACACGGTCCCCCACAACATCCTTCTCTCTAAACTGGAGAGAGATGGATTTGACAGGTGGACTGTCTGGTGGGTGAGGAACTGGTTGGATGGTCACATCCAGAGGGTAGTGGTCAACGGCTCAATGTCCAGATGGAGATCAGTGACGAGTGGTGTCCCTCAGGRGTCTATGTTGGGAACGGTACTGTTTAATATCTTTGTCAATGACATAGACAATGGGATCGAGTGCAACCTCAGCGAGTTTGCAGACAACACCCAGCTGAGTGATGCGGTCAACATGCCTGAGGGATGGGATGGCATCCAGAGGGACCTAGACAAGCTCGAGTATTGGGCCCATGTGAACCTCATGAGGTTCAAGAAGGCCAAGTGCAAGGTCCTGCACCTGGATCTGGGCAACCCCTGGTATCAATACRGGCTGGGGGATGAAGGGATTGAGAACAGTCCTGCCGAGAAGGACGTGGGGGTACTGGTGGATGAAAAGCTGAACATGAGCCGGCAATGTGTGCTCGCAGCCCCAAAGGCCAACCGTACCCTGGGCTGCATCACCAGCAGCGTGGGCAGCAGGTCGAGGGAGGGGATTCTGCCCCTCTGCTCTGCTCTGGTGAGACCCCACCTGCAGTGCTGCGTCCAGCTCTGGGGTCCTCAGCACAGGAAGGACATGGACCTGTTGGAGCRGGTCCAGAGGAGGCCACGAAAATGGTGAGGGGGATGGAACACCTCTGCCATGAGGAAAGGCTGAGAGAGTTGGGGTTGTTCAGCTGGAGAAGAGAAGGTTCCAGGGAGACCTTATTGTGGCCTTTCAGTACTTAAAGGGGGCTCATGAGAAACATGGGGACAGACTTTTTAGCAGGGCCTGTTGTGACAGGACAAGGGGGAATGGTTTTAAACTAAAAGAGGGTACATTCAGACTAGATATRAGGAAGAAATTTTGTACTCTGAGGGTGGTGAAACACTGGCACAGGTTGCCCARAGAGGTGGTAGATGCCCCATCCCTGGGAACATCCAAGGTCAGGCTGGACGGGGCTCTGAGCAACCTGATYTGGTTGAAGATGTCCCTGCCCATGGCAGGGGGGTTGGACTAGATGGCCTTTAAAGGCCCCTTCCAACTCAAACCATTCTGTGATTCTAAGAAGCTACAAAAAATATTTCCAGCGTAACGTTCAAACCTTCTAATGCACATGGGTAAATGATCACATGGGACTGACTAGAGAAAATGTTTTATTTTGTAAAAAAATTTTACATATTTTACATATTGAATCTAAAAACATGTACATTAGGCAGGGTATATTAAAAGAAAAACATACAGGAGTTTTAGCACATGCTTAGTAAAATAGCTTTTCTTCCTTCTAACAGTTTTTTTCTAATCAAATACACCAAGATCTAAAAGACAATAGCAAAGGTTTTTTAACTATCATGTGGAAAACATTATTAGTGCGGAAAGCTTTCTTTGTTAGTCTCTATAAAGCTTAGTGCTAGTTTGGGAGAAGCATACACATATATCTGTACAGCAAGAATTATACAGTGCAATCCATTATTCAAAAAATTGTCTTCTAAAAGTAGATTTTGAGAGTTAGCTCTACTGAAGGACTCGGGAGTCTAAATTCCACTTAAACCTAAGTCTGAAACTGTAATCCCAAACCCTTTAAGACCTGCCTGCGCGCACCTGAATTTGCCACCAGCCTCCTTCTTTGACCCCAATGCTGCCGATGCCCTCGGAGTTTGGGAGATGCTGGGACCAGTGGAAGCCTTCCTCCTCAGRCATTTTACTTTTCTCAAAATCGACGGCTTAAATAACTTTTTTTTTTCAGCAGGTTCCTGATTTTTACTTTATACCATAGCATAAAGGGCTTTTTTTTAATACCATAGCAATTTTTACTTTTTACCATACAAAGTTATTCATAAATACCAAACTCAGCACTGCCCTAATTCCTGACTATCCATGATGGATATGGTCCTAAAGCCTCCACTAAAAAATGTTACCAACAGCAACTCACCAAGCGTCATGATCTACTTTCAGTCACGTTTCTGATTGCTAAAGTATCAGTTTTAAAAATAGCTTTAAGATAAATACATTTCTATGGAAGATCTTCATACAGAATAAAAATAAGTATTTATAATAAGAATAATTCTAGAATTTAAATTTCTCAGATGATCTATGTCTGCAAGGACAGGACATCTGCACCTGATACAGGCGGCATTATGGGGATACTCAGTAAAACGGAAAGCTGTTTTAATGTCTGAAGTATGCATTAATCTGTGAATAAATATTAAATATTTTTACTGGCTTCTCTGTATAAAACCTGTGGTTACCACTGACTAAATTACATAATAGCAAAATATTTCTCTTGGTTGGATATAAAGTGTTTGTATTTCCATTAAGCCTATTTTTAAATGCCTATAAAACTTTTTCAGAAAGTTACAAATAGTATTATGTTATTTGCTATCTATACTTAAATTACTGGCAGCAGGCTAACTTCTAGCAAAAAGCCTGGGAAAGCTCTCAAACTATTAAAAACTTAGGACTGCATGCAACACAGACAAACATTCATACAACTGTTGTATCAGTTTTGTACAAGAAGTCAGTATGAGGCATATAATCCACACTTTTGATAATTTAGCTGGCTGCTGGTAGAAGCACATGCTGTGACTGAGGATGTTATCAGGTGTCCAGGCAAGCTGTACTTCAGCTGTATGGTCATTTTTGTTCACGACTTCATGCTTCAAAAACCTCTAAGTTTTATTCGTATCTACCCAGTTAACTTATGCCTAAATTTTTAAATTTCTACTATAATGATAGGAAATGACCATTTTTCACATTTAAGTTCAATACATATTACTTTCCTACTCATTTTTTTCTTTAACATTTTCAGTTTTCTTTGGTGATCTTGAAAAAGCAGTGTAATGCTCTATATTTCAGACTCCTTATACGTGAGATGTAGATAAGTATATCTTGCCTTTTAAAGAACCTYAGGATCTTCAGATGAAAAGTTAAAAATAAAGTGGTTTCTCATTCTTACATAAAACTAACCTCAGAATTTTGAGCCTGACTCAGCCAGCTGAGTCACAAGCTCTTTCTTTTTTTTGTCCGAAAATAGGAAATACCCTCTCAACCTCTGCAAAATATCACCARAAAAAAAAAAAAAAAATCCCTACAACTCTAGCATGGAATTTGAAAAGAACAATTTACCTATAGAACCAGATTGAAATATAAAACCAATTCTTATAAGCAAAAAAAAAAAAGATTCAGGTCCAGCAATTTGCTGTTCCATCTTCTTCTCACAGCTACAGTTTCCAGGTACTTTTGAGATGGTTTGCTGTGGACGTTGGGGAAACGCTAAATAATTTTTTTCAGTGTCTTCTTTGTCCTTCTAGGTTCAGGCTACGTACCAGAATTAAAGGCAGCTGGCAAAGCAGAATTACAAGTACAACAAGATTGATAATGAAGGGTTTAGTTCCTCGATAAGATTTCACTTACGGAAAAGTATCTATGCTCAGATGAATACCCTTATGTAAAGGTTTGGTTTATTTTGCTATTTATGTTACTACATACTTATAAGTTAGTGGCACAACAAATAAATTATTTAGGTCATGAAAACTCTCAATAGCATCTGCAAGGGTCCTCCTAGTCATAATATTCAGGGTTTATCTGTTCTATCCGAGAAAGAATCCACATGGCCATAAAATATAACCAGGTTTGTCTCACAGGGGGTAGCTTTTGAGCACATGATGATAATTCAGTTTAAACTGAGTCCCCGCTGGGAAGGGTCGAGCTCAAGGTCCYGTCACAACGGCCGCCGTTCCTCATCGGACTGCCGAACCCATGGGGGTCACCTCCCTCCACAGCCAGCACATCAGACATTTCTGTGTCAGCTACCAGTGGGGACCTAGGATTACAAGACGTACTTTTCCCAAAAAAGTCACTAGTGCCAGTGAGTTTTGTCCCACAAAACCTACGAGTGGCTGTCAACCCCCTCCCCTATCCTCCCAGTCCCTACCAGGACCGTATGGATATGCTCTGAGCGGACTTAGTTCTTCCTGACTTTTTTCCTCAGGGGGAAAAATACAGTATGACCCCACTAACAAAGGTGTTCTACAGATTACTAAAACAAACTTTCTGCTGCGATTTCCTGGGAAGAAGAATTATCTCATTTTTCAGATTTTTGGGAGGCATTAGAGAACACAGAGATGCATAGATATTCCTCTGGAATTAAAATATCCACTCAAATGACTGTAAGAGTCTCAGTAAAAGGAACTAGAGACTTGACTTGACGTAGAAACTGAATAGTGACTAAAATGCGTATTAAGCCTACCCTTCATTTTGCAAACCAACAGACRCTGCAGAAAATTTTTGCATTCTGAAATATTTAAAGAACTTACGAGTTGGCTTCTCAGCTTCCCTGCACTGCTACTGTGCTCCTGTTGTACACAGATTTACAAAAAAAAAAAAAATCTGTTTTCAATGGATTCTGTTTTAGCRGCCAAAAATAACCATGAAAACCAATAAAATAACCAATAAAGAAATTAGAAGGGGCACAGATGGCAGACATGACACGGTCCTGTACTACGTGTAACCCCCATGGGTGTGAAATCATGGTGCATGAAAGAAATCTTCATGATACATTTCTCAATGCTTTAAGGACAAAAGTAGAGTGTTTTATTATCAAAGCAAGGAACATTATTAAAAGTGCACTACAGCATGGCATACAGTGTTCCAGGGGAGAGCAGGGTCTGCTTTTGCTCTTGACATGATGTTCATACTCCGTATAATTCCCGGTCTGAGATTTCCCAGTCGAGATGCACCTTGCGTGTGTTCAGCCTTCTCTACATTACTGTGCAATGGCATTTCTGGGAGTGGACATAGTTCCTGTAATCAGCAAGCTGCTTCAGGTACAAATTGGAAGGCCACCTGTGCGTCTCCACAAAATTGCGCTCCTCCACTAAACAGAGCAATAAAGGAACCACATGTAATATCCAAACATACAGCAAAAGTGCACAGGCTGCAAGATGCCTTTTAAAATAGGTCAAAAAACATTAAGGATATTAATACAGCTAGAAAAGCAAAGGTGAGTGCTGTCCATTTTGCCTAGATCATAGAATCATAGAATCATAGAATCATTAAGGTTGGAA
>JASVER010000149.1:371046-416152 GCA_030449065.1 Oceanodroma leucorhoa
ATTCCTGACACAGGCCAGGATGCCGTTGGCCTTCTTGGCCACCTGGGCACATTGCCGGCTCATGTTCAGCCGGCCGTCGACCAGCACCCCCAGGTCCTTTTCCACCGGGCAGCTTTCCAGCCACTCTTCCCCAAGCCTGGAGCGTTGCCTGGGGTTGTCATGACCGAAGTGCAGGACCCGGCACTTGGCCTTGTTGAACCTCATGCAATTGGCCTCGGCCCATCGATCCAGCCTGTCCAGATCCCTCTGCAGATCTAGATCTTACTGTATTGCAGATGTAAAAGTTACCACAAGACCTTCCCTTGCTACTGAGTTAGCAATAAATAAATTACTTAATAAAATAAACACAATGGTCATTAAAGAGATCAGAGAGATTATCCTAAAGATGAATATTCTTTCTTCTTAGAAGATAACCAGATGTGGTAGTCAACTGCGASGGTTTTTCTATGCTGCAACAGTATAAAGGAGGGTATTCCAATCCCTATGGCAATAGCTTGTCTCAAGATCRTTACAAAAAGCAAGGTAAGGAGAGCAATTAAGAATTCAGTAAGATTTTCATCTTTTCCTCCACATGGTTTTTGTCACTGACAAAATCACGTAATGGAGTTTTTATCTGTATTATCTCCATGAGTGCCCTTTGCCTTTGCAGAAATACGCATTTTCACCCCCCTGCCCCAGAATTTCCCCAGCCAGCCCGCAGCAGAGGCTGCCCGGTCCCCTCGGGGGCTCAGACCAAGGCGGACAGAGACCAAGGCGCAGCCGGGAGAGCTGCGGCCGGGGGAGGGCTGAGGCCAGGGAGATTGCAGCGAGGATGGGGAGCAGGCAGCCCGCTCCCCCTTGCCTTGTGCAAAACGCGGGGCTGCTTCCGAAGATTTGGGCTGTCGGGAAGTCACCAGAGAGCCGCTGCCTCGCGCTGTGTTGCTCTCCCTGAACCTCGAGGTGATGCTGTGTGTGGTGTCCTGAGTGGGAAAGGTCAACCRCCCGTAACTGCTGCTGCCTGGGAAGCGCGATCCCAGCGGAATGCGGCTGTCGGCGTTTGTGCCCTGGCAAGCCGGGACAGAACGGTTTCACCCCACCTGCTTATATTTACYTATGTGCTTTTATTTCTTTCCTCCGGCTTGCTCAGTGCAAGCTCGATGCAGCAGAGCATGTCGACCCCTCAGTTAACCATGTGGAAGGGACTCGAAGGAAGGAGAAAAGCAAAGGGCAGGCTGCCGGGCATGTGAACACCAAATCTCAAAGGATACCAGTCTGCTGGCGTGGTGCCCCTTTCCTTCACGTCAACCCCCAGGTGCTTTCCAAAACGGCCAGCCTGGTATCAGCCACCCACCAGAGACTTCAGAAATCTGTCCGACAGCCAACAGCTTTAGTACRGCTCTGCATCAGCCCGGGATGCTCCACCAGTGGTGGAAGCACGGAGGAAACTCCAGGYGATGGCACAGCAGACGTCTGGCGTGGTGATATTGTACAGCTCATCCCCGAGTTACTCGGGCGCTGTCAGAGCATCTGCTGACAAACGCTGGTAACTGATGCTTATCACAAGCATCCCTGCGTAAGTTTCACGACAGGCTCATGYGCAGCCTGATATCCATCAGGATAACTGCAACATGGAGACAGAAGCGCTATGATTATTACTTTCCACAGCAGAAATTAAGCGATATTGATAAACTGATATCCCRCTGGGGAACTGGAAAACGGGTAAGTAGATGTGCCTAGACTGAGACCTGCGGTGATCCTAAGCCATCGGGTCTCTGTGGCCTCCTGCCTCACCAAGGGGAACCTAGAGGCAGCCCCCACCTTCATCAAATGGAGAGGACAACCTGATTCCTGCAGCTTCAGGAGAACCTCAGTGTGGTTGACACCAAAGCCCTGTCACAAGGAAGATGCCACAGGGTGTTGTTGAACATACCCTRACACCTGAACCAGCAGAAAGGGAAGCAAAGCAAGTCCATTGTGGACCAAACCCACTGGTGGGTGACACCTGCCAGCACGGGTGCCCTGCTCTTTCRTGTTTAATCCAGATAGGGCTATACAAAATGGACATTTCAGAAGAYGCGTAAATGGGCTGCTGGAAGACAAATTCCGTGTCCAAACAAAGCAGGGAGGGCCTAGCTCTCCTTTCTTTGCTCGTAACGATTACAAAGTCATGCATCACCACACATACATACATGAGCCTTCCAAATGAGGAAAGAGKACCATTAATGTATTTTGGACCAAACAGAACTTCGACTCACTGATGAGAAAAATCCCCTTCTGGAATACACTGGCCTCATACCAACGGTCTGAATACAAATCATGGGTCAAAGAGAGGCATCCATCAAAATCACCTTCATCAGGGTGATGAAAAATCCCATAGCCAATGAGCAAAACTTTCTAGAGTTACATGTCAGGAAACAAATATACTGTTTGGGAAAATAAATATCGGTTCCCTGGAAGAACCTGGGTTTATTTACTTGAATGGACATTAGTTATTTGATTTCAAGAGATCTGCTGGAGAGTACTGTCAGAATCCTATTTTCTTCAAAGAAAACCCCAACCCTTAAAGAGCAGGTATTGGAAGTGACTCATTACCTTGATTCAAATGTACAAGCTAAACAAAATCATATACATAAGGAGRAGAGGTTGACATATGATGACCAAACTGCCCTAGTCAATTCAGTTATGGGTGAGAACCTGGCCATCAACACAGGAACCAAAAGACAGGGGGATGCGGTTGCTGGCTATGCTGCTCTTCATGTGTCGCGTGCTGGTCCCACAGTAGGGTGGTGAACCATCCAGCTCAAACAGAGTCTGGACTGGACTAGGCTGTATAGCCTAAAGAAGTCCTAATCGTCTTCTGATGCAGAAGTAGTATTGTCCAGTACCTCGCTTCTGATCTAAGCAGAACTGGAAAACATTTCTTATTTTAAAAGTAGTTGATAAATTACCTGAAAGATCTTGAAATTCAGGCTTTTGACTGAAGATGAGGTAGTTAGTGGCAATAAAATGAAGAAGCCAAGTTGAAAGGCAATCAGAATTGTGAAACTGCAAGAAGAAAACACAAACAACASTTAATGCTATCATGTCTAAAATACMACCACTCCTCGCRTGTCAAAATATTTCAGATTTCCACTGCCAGCATAGSAGTTTACTAAATAAAGTTTTGACTGTAGGAGATAACAAAGGAAAAAGTAATTGATGGAAATWTGTAAACTGATGGAGACCCAAGAAYGAAKGACAAAACTSCCTCCCCCAGCGGTGTGACCTAACCCCTGGGGCTCCTTTGGTCATCAATCTTGAAAATTTTTGTCTTCTGCACAGTAGCAGAGCTTCAGAAAAAGGAAGGTTAAGGAGCATGGCATGTTGRTTTTCTTGTCTCCTCTTTCTCCACAAAATCCTGTTCATGTAAGACAATATCCTGCATGAGACTTGTAAACAGTTCCGTTTTTATTTTCCTCTTTTGTTTTCCAAATCTGTCTTTACTGTCTTTCTTTTTTCAGCCTCTACTTATGTATTTCACTCAATATTCTATCAGGTTAGATCTCCTCTGCCTCTTGCATACACTAGCATTTTCTTTTTGACTAAAAGAGGAAGTAATGCAGCTTCCCTTGCCTAAAACACATCTTTTCTGGCAGGAGGTGCCATTAAGCTGAATTACTGCAACGTGTCCTTGATGAAGGAAATTGCACAAATTATGGTATGACTGCACATTCTGCAATAAAAGGCTGAAGAAGGCCTTTTTTTAGCCAACCTTGTGCCACCAGATATCCCTAACCAACAGATTGCACGTCAATGTCTGTCTTTGGGAACASAAATTATTAAGATCTTAAAAATCTTAACAGTTATGTTTTAAAAACAAACAAACCCCCACTAATTGGAGTCAACATATATATTCTTATTTGATATATACAACACATGCCTTAGCTTTTTTGAGCAAGCTGACAATACTGAGACTTGTGGACGCCAGTTCCCTGCTAGGCATGCTCTGAAGCTGCGTGATGATGTAAAGCTCACAAATATGCTGGAGTCTCATTACTTGGTACATCTCTGCACAGATCAAGAGAGACATAGCTTGGAGAATACTGGCTGAAAAAGAAGAAAACAGAGGTTACGGGTGTTTTACTTCTTTGACAGGGTGATCAAAGCCACTTTTCATAGTCATCTTTTAAACACCTAACGACGAACACAAGATCAAACCACTGCTGATCACCTTCTTTTATTTTTCATTATTACTATAAGTTTGCTACATCACTCTCTTTTTTCAGATAAACTATGTAATTAACAGGAGAAGAGTAGTTAGTACTTTTTAGAAGGCAACTGTAATAAATTGTAGTTAATATCCTATATCTTGAAGATGCTGAGTCAAGTGCTGCTGGTCTATTAAAAGTAAGTGATGATTAATAAAAGGTTTTATCTTTCTAACTTCTCTTTCAGAGAAGAACCTCTAATACACGTACGAGCAAATATAGTGAAAAGGTCAAAGAGAAAATGGAGCAACCATATGTTTTAAAAAATCTGACATATTTTTGGTTGCATATTTAAACTGATGGACAAAGAAATGTTAAGCTGAAAAAAGAAACATATGAAAAACCTAAGAATAAGGTAGAAAAATGTGAGAAGAAAACAAAAGCAAAAATACGTATCACACCATCATTCATTCATTGTATCAAAGGAAAAATATCTGTATTTAAATCATATTTCATATTTAATATGTAGATTTTTTTCTCATTAAAAAAGGCAAAGGTTAAGACACAGAGAATTCTTTAGCTCAATTTTTTCTTGCCAAATACTCCAGCTGACTTTTTTTTTTTCTGGTTTTGCATACAAATAAGATACCCATGTGTACAAATAAGGTATTCTTGCAATTTAACCTTGTTTATATTAAACTTAACAAAATATATGCTAAACAAAATGACAATTTTGAAATAAAACCCAGAATTAAGTTTAGAAAGCAATATTATTTTGATGTAGAAAGAAAATTCCAAATATTGCAATGGACCAGAAATTAAATTTCACCATCTTTTGAGTCTCGCTATGTAAGCACAAAACAGTGATATTTGTTCTGCTTCCAGCTAATTTTACTTGAATAAGATTCATTTATTTTTTTATTGCACAATATGAACAAGATCTCTTTCTTGAGACATTATTCATGAAAATATTGGCATTTTTCAATGAAATAAGTCTGCTACATTGCTTTCTATCAATGCTCCACTGTGGAAAAATGAGTAACAGATATACATGTATTTTTAAATTTTCTTACCTGGGCAGCAAGAGTCAGTATAAAGATACTCTAGAAAGGAGAGGAAAGTGTCTTTGGAAACCCCATACACTGGAACCAGAATGTTATTTGCTTCTAGATAATTGCCATTAAACATAGCTGCCATTACCTCACAGCGAGCTACCAGAACTGCTCTGTGGGCTGGTACAGTTGCACCTGCAGGACGCAAGACAAAATACGTGATTATTTTGAACACACTGTAATGTCTTGATTTTAAATTTTATTTTAATTTTCTTAGAAGGCCTTCATTTCACTGAACGTGATTTAAAACAATTCTAGAGTCTTTAAAWTTAACGGTATCCAACTGATAATTAATGCACACTCATTTTATACCAGTCAAGATGTTTACATCTGCCTAGTAGCCACCAGCAAACAAAGAGAAATACCGAATTTATTATGACAACCTGCTCCCAGCACCCGGTGCTCCGAATAGGACAAACTTTTATCAGCCAAAACCAGGCTTTCAGCTAGTATAAAATCTGACACCGCTGGAGTTACACCAGTTTACACTAACTGAGCCTCTGGCCCATTGCATAAATATGCAGTGCTGTGAATTATTATGCAAATGAGTAATCTGTGTTCATCAGYAGCCCCATTGGTAATGAATGTGCGTTCCAGAAGTCAAACTTTCACATAACCACACAAAGCAGAGAAAGGCAAATTATTGCAGATGAAATTGCATTAAATCCATTAAGTATGAATTTAACCAGATTAAGTATTTTGCCTAAGTGAATCTCCTGAGGGTTGTCTTATGAAAATCACGCTGAYATATTTTTTCCAGAAATCTTTCCATTTTGTGATATTTGCAAGTAAATAATTTACTTTACTACAGCATTTGTAAGACCTAACAAGGTTAACAGCCCAGCGCAGCAGAGGTTTTACAGGCTCTTAATGAAGACGTTAACAGCTTGGGCTGCCAGCCCTGGCACTCAGACTCCGGCAGAGCCCCGCTGAACTCTAGTCCTGTGTGCAGAAAAGTGCCAAACAAGTGCCAGGCAGGACAGCAGCCAACGACAGAATGAGAACTTACACTCAGATATAAACGTTTTAATCAAAATTATAATAAACAAAGAGATCAACTGACACGCAGGATAAATATACCTTATTTATATATAGAAGTTACTGTCTTAATTTCCTCCTTAACCACAATCCTGCCACCTGCCCAATTCCTGGAAGACGTCTGGCACTTTTTCATTTCTGTTCTATTTCTATTCACCTGTGCTTCTATTCCAAATTGTCTAAGCCGCATACAAAATTTATATACTTCTATACAGAGAGAACATTTCAATGGTATTACATATTTACGCCCATAACACGAGCAATACATGACGCAGACGTGATGTAAGATACGCATGCAGTTTTATATGTGCGTGCTGGATATTTACCTACTAATTAGGAGGTTCAGTCACGTTATGAGTCTTTACACAGACATAATGGGCTCCCATTTTCAACGGCTCCCAATTACTTTTGTAAGCTAGAAAGCGCAAAGCAACCCCCAATATTCAAGGAATTAGTTGAAGACTTAAAAATGTATTTGCCTGATCAATACTAAAGCCTTCAGTTTCTCTTAGTAATTATTTAATTTTTATACCATTATAGTGGCTGATGAATTAGAGAAAAAGGCTTGGAAGATTATTATCAAGCATCAGGAAAAACATTTTAGTAATGGATAAGCACAATTTTTAAAATACTTGTCAACCTATTCAGCAGTAATTTTTTTCGGTAAAATATGTGGTGGTGGTATGGTTTCATCAACTTCCCACAAAGCCTCTCTCAGGAGCRGGACACTGAGATGAATTGTTCATGCCATTAAACTCAGCACCAGTATTTTGTTCTCATTTTCAAAGATCTTTTTGTTTTTTTCTGCATATTAAACAGAACATCTAGAAAGAATCTTCTTGTCCTCGTGTGCTTATGTTTGAGGGATTAATGCTTCACATTTGGCTCTGAGATTTAAAGCTGAAAATAATTAAACAATTGTCTAATCCTAAAAGACCATTTCTGCACAAAGGGTGGGCGTGGACAAACTGAGAAAATAATTAGCATTTAAAAAACATCTCATTCTTATTCTCACAAAAGCATGCAACATTTTTTCCCCCCTGTATCTTTATTTTTAATGGTGAATGCATTTAATTTCCAGAAAAAATCAACCGTGACACTGCAACATATTGGTGCACTCAAGCACATTCTTTGCAGACAAAAAGGGAGCCAAAGATGGTTTCACCGGCGCGGCTCCTGCCCGTGCCTTTGCCGAGGAGCACTGGGCATCTTTGCGAGCAGAGCCACCTAACACCAACAACAACCTTTGTAACTTCACCGTCTGTTACGGACAAGTCAGCACGGAAAGCCAGCCTCTGCTCCCCCACATCTTTTTAATCCTGGCCACAAAGAGGGCTAGATAATTACCATCATCTCAACAGACTTTTTTTAAAAAAAAAAACAAAAAAAACACCTAAATTTAGATGTTTCTTTTCACACTTGCCGGGTTAAGCAATAGGTAGGGCTAACCCAGGCGCCTGCAAGGCTGAAGGCTGCTTTCACAAGGACTCACCGATGATACGGGAGTTGCAGAGACCTGTGACTAAAACACGAAGCTCCCTACGGGAGCACCTGGAAGGGCAGCAAAATTCAGCAGGTGTTGATGGCGCCCGRACTAGCAGGTCACCAAAGCCCCAGCACGTCTCTGCGCGTTCCTCGGTATGCCCACGCTGGGGGAAGAAGGGCTGCGAAYGCAGCCTAAGGAGGCACGGGAGTGGGACGTGAAGTCCCCGCCAGCTTCTGGAGGGTAGAGAAAGGCAGATCCACAGCCAGCACCAGCCTGAGACGGACGGTGGGAAGGTGGTCAGGAGTCAATAACCAGCATCTCTGGTCTTTTCGCTGCGAGTGTAGATGTGGCCACGGGAGCCCACGCTTCTCCGAGGTCTGACGCTGGGCAGAGCCCGCGGATATGGCCCAGGGCTTGTGCAGGTGGGAACGTGAGCGAGATAAATAAGTTTTAAAATAAAATCACCATCCCCTGCGGTGCAATCCTTGGTTTAGCCTCGCTACCTTGGTGCTGTGCCACTGCAGGACCCTTTCCTGCAGCACATCCTTCATTTTGCCAAGCCTCCGAGGGGTGCGTGTCGATCAGAGAGGCACAAAGTCTACCATGGCTCAGCCCTGATAAACCACGTTGAGAGCGGACGCTGCTGTAAAGCATCCACAGGGACAAGCGTTAGTTCTAAGCAAAAACTGCTTTCCACAGTGGTAGCAAAGCGTATACATTTTCTTAGTTTTTACGCAACAGAAAATACAGCCACCTCCATTTCCCRCTCTCCTGCAGGATAAATGCTGGAGGCGCAGCGGTGCCCATGTCAACAGGAGCAGAGGTACCGTACCTTGTATTTTGAAGATGACATCAGCTAGGACAGGCGTATTGAAGAACAGCCTGAGAGAAGTATTATATAGCCGTTTTATCTGGTGAGATCTGTAGTCCTTTACAGTGCTCAGCTGCAAAATAAAGTATTAATAAAATGCTGTCATGTATAGAATAAAAGATTACAAGACATCATTTATACGGTGAAACTGARTAACAGCCTTCCGCTTTCTACTTTATGTTCTTTCGCTAATGCTRCTCAGCCATGCCTATCACACGTGCAATCCTTTGCAACCATCTTTATTGTTTATTTTCCTATTTCCCACAGTGCAGCAGCCCCAGGGCGTCTCTGTCTCCTACACTCACACCCCAGCTTTCGGCTCGGTGCTCTCTGACTGCTGACAAAACTCCCCCATCCAGCACCTCTGGGCAGGTTTGACTGCACCATGAATTTTCTGGACTCCAAACTTTTTTATACGTGCCCTGTTCGGAGCCAGGGCTGCAGAAATACAACATCTGGGGGGTCTSGGGGGGAGCGCTGACGGGACACACATCCACCCCCCGGGTGCGGTGCCGCGTACGGAAGCGAGGCAGCCAAAAGTTGTGTGTTTCTTGAYATTGCCCCGATATTGCCTCCACAGAGGCAGAGGGAGCTCACAGGCTGAAGCACAGAACTTCTCTCAGAATAATCTGGGCATGCCAGTGCCAAGACCCTCCAAAGCCCAGTACTTCCAGTTAGTTTTTCGGTTTTGTTTTTCTTACTTTGAAAATGGAATCYAAAGCTACCAAAAGGAACAACAATATCAAAATCATATTGCTAGATTGTGATAAGTGRAATTCAGATGAGGTTGAATTTATGGTTAAAATTTTATCTAATTTCTATAATTAATTTTTATCAAGAAAATCACAATTCATTTCTAGTCCTCATGTCTTCGAAGAGAAACTTTTAAATGTTACATAAAAGTATCCCAAAGGCATAACAGAACTCCAGAAGAAACTACAACAATTCAGGCTTATTATCTTAAACGTTTTCAGGACTTTCTAAGTCCAACCCTATGAATGTTTTAGCTGTGGACACTTAGGACTGGCAAGCCTRCAGCTGAGCGATCAGAAGCTTAAAACAGCTAAGAAACTTTCTGATCTTTACATTATGTTCTCTCAAGACAGTCCGAGATTATTTCCCATTTAAATTGGCAAAAATACTTTGTGCAAGTTCTATGGTATCAGGGAATGTATAAGCTCTATCAGCAAATGGCTGTTAAAACTAATTCTATATTGTAAYTTTTTATTAACATAATAATGTGACAGAAATTACATTGTACTGTGAAGTCACCTGCTGAATTAAATACATTGAGCTATAGACAGATTTCCACATCACAACAMTTTTTTATAAGAGAAACCAACTCTCCTGATCTACTGTAGAAACATAACTTTTGGCACATATTCAGGAAAGCAAAGCTTTCCTGGGCAGCCTCTATTACATGCGAATTAGGAACACATAATCATATTGTTAGACAATGTGCAAAGCTGTGAATATGAGTAATCCTTTTAGGATACCTACTTGTGTGCTTTCTACCGACTACAGTAATTCTGCACATTACATCAGCACCTCTGAGTTTCTATTTTGTACATGCCTGTGAACAACCCACTGATAAAGTAATAAAAGCTGTGTAAGCCAAAGTGAGTTTAAAACAAAGACTGACAACGAAACCTCATCTACAAAACAATCTCCCAAGAACTTAAGTGACTAATACCAACAGTTACCCCAAGAGAGTTAGGTGTACCTTCCCTGGAGTTTTCAGGATACATTTAACTTTCTCAAGCACTTGTTCAGTTTTTTCTGGATCCTTCAACTTCTTTTTTATATCCTCTTCTAATCGTTCCCACTGAAAAGCACCTGTCACAAGACCAGGTAAAGTTGGATTATAAATCAACAAGGCACAGGCCTTAGCAGGTAGAGAAAATATGACATCAATGCCAAACAGATCCAGCAGAAACTATATTTTTTGCACATAAGTCAGCCAGATCTTTGTGGTTAAGAAGGGCAAGATGCAATTCTTGCACAATAAAAATTCCACGGTACTTTTACAAGAATGCAATAAAGTACAGACAGATCAGGGCACCTCCTTTGCTTTCAAAATCAATTTCTGGATTCCTCCCAGTTCAATCACTACATATTGCAGGTAGACATTCAGAAAAAAATCCTGAATGTTTCAATATTTATGGAAGTTCTTTAGCTTCTGCTCATATTGCTGGTTGCACGGCTTTGCAGGTGTCTGAACCAGAAAAGCTTCATGCACAGTTATATTCTGAATGTTGGTAGCTAAAAACAGCACAAAGTTTGCAGTGGAATTTCTTTTTTTTTGTTCTTTTCAGAGTCAAAACCATGATACTGTCTTAGGTTTCTCAATAGCTTTCTTGGGGAAAACTAAAAGTGTCGACCAGCGTTAAGACAAACACGGTTTATCCTTATGCACTTTGCTGGAGAAAGCCTCAAAGACGCCATGGGGCTTTTCGGTAAATTCCGTCTCTGATCCCCAGGGCCATGCAGCGAGGAGGAGTCGGAGGCAGGCAAAGCTCAGGGAAAAGCTCCGCAGGTCGGCACGGCCCTGAAGGCACTCGGCTGCAGAAAAGCACACGCGGCGTCCGCAGCTCTGCCAGCTCCTGGCTATGCCACGTGGGTGGTGTTTATAACCCCTCGGGCACAACGTCACGGCCCTGAAAGGCTGGAAACGATGACGCTGCCTCATCATCTGATCTATTCCCAGCCCATGCCTTGAACGCCTYTGAAAAACCTCGTCATCTCTCAGAGGTACTAAACGGTGCAACGAATTTTGGCCGTGCCCTTCAGGCTGGGAGCTGTGACTTACAGCAGAGTTTCCTCTACAACCGTACAAAGTTTCCCACCTCTTTGGYTGACATAAGCAAAAGTAAAATTGATACACAGAAGGCAGCAGACGCACTTATCTTTCACCTGCTGAAATTCCACCTTTAATCCTCTATTCATGTCATCAATAAATAAAATAATCAATCCATTCACACTGGAAAACTTCTGCATCTGTTCTTTATGTTTGACACCGGTTTGGAAAGAACTGCAGGGGATGTTTTCAGTGTACAAACTCTAACTGAAAGCTGAGTCTCCCTTGTGTCTTYGCAAGCCGGTGTTCAYGTCCCAGMYGCTAAGGCAGAAGTCCTTTCCATATGTCAGGAAGGTATCAGTCTACAGAGATTGACTAAGTTTCTTTATRGATGCAGCTCTAACAATATAATTAYTTGGGGCTTTTTTTTATTACAGTTAAAATCAGAATGCATCAYTAAAAGCCTGCTAATTCTTTTGACAAATATAAAATATATATTCTTATGTTGGCATCTTCCAAAATATTTTATAAAGAAAAAACAGGTATCAAGTAATTCCAGAAAAAAAAAATTCTCTTTCACCTGAGGATTCCTAAGCAACACTTAAAAAGATAGAAAAATATCGATGCCATTTCAATAGACAGCTGGGATCAGGCAGGTGCGGTCACTGCCTGTACTGAATTGGTAGCAAAACACACGCAACGTACCAGAGCCCCCTGCACTCCAAACCAGTGCTTTCTCTTCAGCAGCACCATACCCAGAAGAGAAATGACCTGAGTTTTCTTAAGGAACCCTGCACTCTYGTCAATGTGTTTAGAACATGCAACCATTTTAAGTATTTTAAAAGCCTGAAATCTGAAACTGTCTCAAACTCTAGATTTTTTTTGGCAAAGCTTTTGAATATTAYTGATGTTAGCTTACGGACCGTGCTCAGTAAAATACGGCGCTTAATTTMTGTTCATTAGATCTGGAATGACAACAGATTTAATTTTTATTAAATCTAGGTGAAGGGCTTCTTTTCACATAGACGTTGTTTGTAGTAATCACACAGGATAAAACAGATGTAGCAACACGACGGGACATCATCTCCCGACAGCAAAGGCACGTTCCTTAGGGTGATGCACGTGCTCCYTCATTAGACATCAGCCGTACGAGAAATGAGTGGCCGGGCCCGTTCCCTGGGGCTACCTGAATAGATGAAGTGGAGGATGTCCGGCAGACAAGAGCAGAAGACGGAGTCCTTCACCACCACCCTCACCGGCGGGACGCAGGGTGGGACGCCRCGGGGGGCCGGGGGGAAGGCGGCCCCCGCCTCCACCGCGAAGAGGCTCCGCGCCGTCCGCACGATGGAGGCGTCGCGGACGTCGGCGGGGCTCTTCACCTCGAAGAGCAGCATGAAGAGGTGGCTGACGGAGCAGAGGATGATCTTGTGAGCCTCCACCACCGTGCTGAGGTCCTCGGGGTAAAAGGCCACGTCCGCGCACTGGCAGCAGCAGAGCAGGTTGTGCAGGTCCGCCTCGTAGTGCGAGGCTTCGCCCTTTAAGATCGGCATTTTTTCTGCGAAAGATAACGAGTCGGGCTGTAGAACTGAAGCGAGTATTAACCACAGGACAACTCTATTCCCAGAGACCTGATCAAATGCAGGACAATTTTTGGAGGACGTATTCGATAAGAAAATTTCTTATATGCCTTTTGAATATGTTTAGTAAAATACTCTACAAATGGAAATACTTGGTATAGTAAAATAAGAAATTTAAGAAATACCTAGCTTAGTAAAAAGTGTCCATCCTTTTACAAAACCTCTTTAGGCACTTAAGTTTGAAAGAAACCTTGCCTGTGAATCCCAAACCTAAAGGATCTGAGTAAATTTCTAGTACATGTGAGAAGAGACAACTACATAGGTAGCGGTAACTACTTGTCAGCAATTATTTCACTGAATAAATGAATCAGATGCTCAGAAATCACGTGCAGGAAACCACGTGCAGGGGCATACACCTCTCCCTTGTTTTATCTGCAGCAAATAAAAATATTACTTGATGATACTGTAGAATAATAAAGCACGAAGTAATGGTTTTCTTTTATAATTTTTTTGTAAAGCTTTTACATAAAGCTTTTATTAATTCACGTTTGCATTATTTCATCAACTGCACCAGAAAACCACTCCTATTATTTTTGGCTAAGAAGTCCATTGCAATATTACATATTGCTATACAATTCTCCCCAAATTAATTAAACCATCACTAAAAGATGATGCAACTAGAGCAACATAACCAGAATGGCTGATGATAAGATAGCACAGCTCACAGTGATGATTACAAAATGTTAATTGCACAGAGAACATGACACACATAACGAACGATACTAGAGACCAGACATGGGCGAGCACCTGGCTGTTCAAGCTGAGGTGGCTGAACTCGATGGCACTTCTGCGTCTTTTTCCTTTTCTTCATTTTTTCAGATGACTTCTGATTCAAACTTTGGATCATAAAATATTCCAGCTAAAACACGAAATGTATTTTTAAAAAATCCTAGTTATTTAAGAACAACCTAGACATCAAACTAAGGAGAAGGACCGAGTGCTGTATGCGGGACGGAGGCTACTGCCACTATGAACAGTCACCCAGGTCACTGAGCCCCAACACTCCTTTACCGGCAGAAGGTATACCAAATGTAGTTGGAATTACCACAATTTAAAAGGCTATTTATTCAAATGATGGTGGTTAATTCTCTTGTCTTTAATCTTCCCAGAAATCACAGGCACAAAGATATTCGATTTATCAACTTCCATAGATGCTAATTACAGAATTACGGAGAAAAATAAGACTTGATGGATAACGATCAGGTGCAAGTGATGGAAATAAAAAAAACATATACAAGCTCTTCACCACCACCATGCTACCATGTCCTCTGAAAAATCACATTACAGGTTGATCTTTGTGGGCAAGGTTCGTTTCACTGGGACAGACTGCAAGTCTCATCACTGCAATAAAAATGTACCCGAGAGGAAATGATCCTTTTTACAGGAATGAAGAGGCACAAAGGGTGGTTCAGTTCGAGCTAGTGCATGTCTTAAAAGCTTTTATCACCCAAGGYGTTACTGTAGCACATATAGTGCTTTCTAAAAACTAGAAAAATACTCTGACCGGACGAGTTGTTGAGTGGATTCCTTATTTTTAATTGGGAATGATGGAGCCAATAAAAATTGGCTAACTGTTGTGCCAGATATTCCAAGTTACTATCAAATCCCATGGGAACATTCTGTACTTATACACCAGGGACAACAACAGTACAAACCATGTGAAATTAGGGTGCCGAAAGAACTACATTTTTTTTGCTCGAGCCCAAATGCCACTGGAAAAGTAACCAAGAGGTTCAAAAAAAGGCTGAGCTTAAAACACCTCATAAAACTGAAAATGAAATGTCAGTGTGAAATAATTTTGTGAAGAAGACAAATAAATCTGAAAGACTGTATTTAGAAACTGATCAGTGGGCTTCGCTGTCTTCAGGAGAGTGGAAAAAGAACAAGCTCATTAGAGGTGGGACATTTTAACAAGTCTCCGAGCTTCTGCCTCATTCAGCTTCTCTGCRTCTGACCCCAGCTCTGCTCAGGGTTGCAAACTGCGTCATGACTGCTAACTGAGCGACCACAAGAATATGCTAAAAAATCAGGTAATTCAAAAACCTTACCTATCTCACTTTACAAGTACAGCAGCTGTGAGAGTTTGAGCAATTAAAATAAAAAAATATCAGGATATTATGGAACAATTCAGGTTGGAAGGGACCTGTGGAGGTCACCCACTCAGGGCATCTGCTCGAAGCAGGACTCATCTTCAAAGTGGGATGGGGTTGTCAAGTGCCTTGTCCAGCTGGGTTTTGATTATCCCATCCCAGCAAGATAAAAGGACAGGAAYAGGAGGGGAAAAATTATTGCAGTGGGTAGTATGGCTTTCCTAAACCTTCCTAGAAGGYAGTTAAAACTGCGCCAACCCCAGTACTGCCAATTCAGCTAGCATCATAGAATCACAGAATGGTTTGGGTTGGAAGGGACCTTTAAAGACCATCTASTCCAACMCCCTGCCATGGGCAGGGGCATCTTCAACTAGATCAGGTTGCTCAGAGCCCCGTCCAACCCGACCTTGAATGTTCCCAGGGATGGGGCATCTACCACCACTCTGGGCAACCTGTGCCAGTGTTCCACCACCCTTAGTGTAAAAAACAGTTCTTCCTAATATCTAATCTAAATCTAGCGACAGTGGGAACTCGGTGGGAGGGCTCGTGGTCTGCCTCTGCTCGCCCTCCAAAGCCCTGACCTCGGCCGTGCGCCTCCCGGGTGAGCCACCCTGCTTTCCACCCAGGGGTTTCTCACTCACCACTCCTCCAAAGTACTTCTGTATGTAGAAGTCATTCAGGGCGTGCAACTCGAGGTARGTAGCTCCCAGGTCCTTGGCCAGCTGCACGCCCTCGGGGGTGGTGACACAGCTCCTCCCGTCCGAAGTGCACAGGGGGCAGGTGCAAGGCACTCCTGGGGTAAAAAGCCATTGCGGGCAAGCAAGCCAGAATACTTACCTTCCTAATTAATGGTAAAGGTGTGTTATTTAGAAAAGAACAAAAAAGGGAAATGGAAACACAGTGATTTTATAGTGAGACATTTATAATTACTGCAAAAAAAATGAACTTATTAACCAGTTCAAAATACTGGCTGCTATACAGAGCTCAGCTTACATTACACTACCGTCATTTTACATTCAGTTTTGTTAAGGTACGGTCAAGCAGGACTTCCAGAAGTCGGGTTTGGCTTAGGSCCTCCGTATTCTTATATGCACAGGTCTTGCACTAGCCTGCAGGTGCTACCATTCATTAATGTCACTCTKAAAATTGTTTAATTATTGTGGCTTGTCCATGCAGGAAGCATGAACAGTAACGGAAAGGAAAAATTTCCATTGCAGTCCCAGCTGTTACGGGCATGTATGTACTGCAGATATGTTTTCATTACCCATATTTTACGTAATTTTTTTTTTAAGTCAAAACGGGTATTTTTGAAGATTATGCTAGTTAACTGACARAAATCTGTTAGCCACCCTGGCTCAACTTCGCTTCACGCCAGTAAGAACTTGCCGGCCATGGATGTGCTTTCAAATGTGCCGTGCCCGCTCTACATTAATTTCCTCTGCTCAGACCTATGGACAAAATGTAATAACGCAGCTTTTTTTTTAATTTCTTTTGGCAGCACCATTTGCTACTACAGAGGATTAAGATCTTAGTAATTCGTATGAGCAAACTGCTGTGTTCACACATACCTCCTAGAAACAAAAGGGCTCTGTGCCTGCACAGCAGCCTGCTCCGGCAGGCCCCAAAGAGAGACGGAGGCTGGGGAGCCTGACTTCTCCCACGGCCACATTATTTAGGGAGGAAGACAGAAGAAAAAAAAGTGGAAAAGAAAAATGCCGGTAGTGGAGTCACTCAGATGGGTGGTGTCTTGTGCTTAAATAAAAAGTGCACGAAAAGGTGTTGGGGAAGACAAACGTTACTTTAGAGAGACCTTGCCTTTAGAATGGCAGATTTATTACCCCTGTTCAAATCAGAGCAYAAAAACATTTTATCATTATCAGTGAATTACTACAGGGAAGAAAATAAAGATTTAATTGTTGTAGAGCTCTTTAACAGTCCTTTCTCAATCACTGAGCAAAAAGATATMTAAGTAGACCCTAGCAAAACTGAGCATTACGTCCACAGAAGACACACKTCATATAGCTTAATATTTCTTTGTACATTATAAAATAAATGTGTACATCTACYTCCATCACATCTCTTACTCATAGCAGGAGGGATGCTCAGAAGTACTTGTTTTAGTCAAAATCATAAAGTAAAAGACAACTCACAGGCTCAAGTTTTGCATTCATCGTTTTAGGAAAAAAAATAATTAAAAATCAGGTCCCACGACTAAAAAGACCATAYGAAAATCAACAAAAGCACAATGCAAAACATTTGGAAATAGAGAACAAAGTTTGTATGTTTGTTGTATCGGTATCTGTGGTATTCCTTCTGAACTTTATTTCCCTGACGTAAACAGACAGAAGTTACTAACATCTACCCAAACTGTGAACGTGTTCTCACCAGCATTGCCCTCGTCGGCTGCTGGACACTTTGTAAGCCCACGTGGTCCTTCCRCAGTCAAGAAACTTTGATTTTCATATTGATTAGACAGCAACAACAACAACTTTGTGCTAGCTAAATATTGAGTGTAAAATCGATTTGCGTCATTCTCATAGCAGACGCCTGATCAGCCTGGACAGGGCATCGTGCGAACACGTGTTCGCTATACCATAGCTATACCATAGCTACTCTGCCGTGACAGGTCAGCTCTGTCGGTGCTGCAGCATGTGGCACTTTGCGGTACCCAAAGTGCTGGTATGTCTGTGCATCCGACGACATCCCAGAGAATTTTGAGGATTTTCCCACCCCCTCTCCAGTGGTTGCAAGCTGATGGACTTGGTTTTAATCTCATACACTAGAGATATTTTATACCYGAGACATGACCAGAGAGAACTCATAACCATAGGGTTCGTCTCATACGCTCAAATGTAGGCTGCTTAACCCAAAGCAYGAGATTTAACCCCCGTGCATGGTGGCTCCACAAGAAGAGTCGTTGCAGAAGTCAAAGCAGGATAGGACGCCYTTCATCGCAAGGGTTAATTAGGCATGATGTTCTTGCCAATACACCAGTCTACAGAACCATAATACATGCACATATTACTGTCATCCTGACACATTAATTGTTTCTGTTAACAGCYTGGAAAAACAATCAGCTTCTACTGAAATTACAGCATCTCCAACTTCCAAGTGAGATTTTAACTATTACTACAGCAGACTGTGTACATACCGTTTTTTCTTGCACCAACAGCAGAAATTATTACTGGAAYCGAACAGTGGTTTAATGCTTTTTTTATCATTGGGACATAACTGTCCYTTAGTTCTTGAAATGAAGTCTTGTCATTGACAGAGTATTTAATCACAATAATATCAGCTCCTCCRATGAGACTGCGAGAGGTGTACCAGTCACTGTCAAATATATCCTAAAGAGAAAAAACACCAATCAAGAATTTCCTGTCTATAAAGGAAAAGGGGAACTATTTAACAGTCTTAATGCAAAACCTTACAAAAGTATTTTTAACTGATAACTTAATCTCTTATTTGAAGACGTGAAACAAAGAGCAGAATTCATGCTTTGTAATTTCCCTGTTTGGAGAACAAGTTGTTCGTTACAATAAACAATAAATCTCTTTTATGCATTCAGGAATTCTTCAGGAAGAAAAAAAAATAGGGTTTCTCTAGCAATATACTTTGCAGGAAGAAACTTTACTGGTTTAATTACTTAACTTTCAAATGTTTTYATTAAGGAAATAAAAGCAGCTTCCGAGGTAGAGGTTTGCAGCAATTCATATAAGACCATTACTTATCACAACATTTTTGGGAAAGGTTACACAGAACTATGCTATGTACCTATGARCCTTTAAATACAAGTTTCATCAGTTGGATGTGATTTTTATCTGCTTCACAAGAGCTTCCACGTAGCTTTAACAAGTGTTAATGTCTCYGGGACAAGGACATTAATCACATAATTAAACTTTCTTTTTGACTTCACATTCAATTTGTCATTGTTCTGTGCTTTAAGTGTAAGAYTTACACTCTAAAATTATTTTGTGTCCTGTTAATTTACAGCTGTGCTGTAACCACATGTAATATACTATTATCACTTGCATATTTGTCATGAGAACGGTAATTTCACAATTTCTGCTTTACCTAAAGGTATCTCATAAATACCAATGAAAGCCATGGCTTTGCACATATGCTCAACTGAAAATTCTTGACAGAAATCTGGAACTGGTCCAGAGAACTGAAAATCAACTCAAAAAACTAAAATACTATGACCTCTTGGAACAGAGAGACCCTATTGTGGCCTTTCAATACTTAAAGAGGGCTTATAAGAAAGATGGAGAGAGACTTTTTACCAAGGYCTATAGAGACAGGACAAGGGGCAATGGTTCTAAACTGAAAGAAAGTAGATTTAGATTGGCTATAAGGAAGAATTTTTTTTTTTATGAGGGTGGTGAGACATTGGAACAGGTTGCCCAGAGAAGTTGTGGATGCCCCATCCCTGGAAGTATTCAAGGTCAGGCTGGACGGGGCTCTGAGCAACCTGGTCTAATGGAAGATGTCCCTGCCCATGGCAGGGTGTTGGAGTAGATGGTCTTTGAAGGTCCCTTCCAACCCAAACCATTCTGTGATTGTAAACAGTCCTGTACAACATGAGGCAAAGCTAGAAGAACTTGGGATCTTGGGGAAAAAAATGGAAACAAGCAATGATGAAATAAAGAAGATGTGGAAGACAGGAGTAAGTGAGCACAGAAGAATTGACAAAAGGGACCCAAAGTTTGGGTTGGGGATGGTCAATGTGATTTTTGAAGAACAGGTCACAGAAATAAGACCATTACAGATGGCAACCAGAGAAATATACAAAAGATTATTAATAGCAACAAGTTGCTTGCACCGTCGATGTAATTATTTTTGATCACTTCAAAAGAGTCATTGTTTCAAATCTGTGGTGAAGTAGCTGCAATGCTTTTAAGTACAAGAAGTATCATGAACTTGACAGACATGTATCAGTCGGCCAATATTTGCCTAGACTGTCAGTGCACATCGTACCCAATTTAGGTCTTGTCTTTACAAAGAAAAGTCAGGAAATAAACTTAAGGTATAGTAGGTATTGCCATTAATTTCTTTAATAGATGTTCTTGTTCTGTAATAAGAAAGCCACAGAAAATTAACAAATTATCAAGAATAACTATTTAATGATTCACCATGTCCACAAGAGCTTTAAGAGCACTGCTCTTGGTATTTGTTTTTTCAGTTCAATCAGTTACTATTATAATCCCAGGCTAAGGAAAGTCTCCCCCAGCATTTATCAGAATCATTTAAGCTGTGCTAAGAATATAAACTTAACACATAAACACAGGTTTAGCACCTGTAGCAGTACGACTACCTGCTACAGTGCTTTGAAACAACCAGCTAGATGGGCATTTGCAGAACCTGATCACATAGGCAAAAATTGAGAATTTTCAGGGGACAGCTTTAATATGTTTTAGCTGATGAAGGTCTCAACAGAGAATTTTTAGTAGGGTTGTCTAGATTTAACATGACRAAGGCTTAAGAGAAAAATACGATGCAAACCAAAAACATAATACAGAGTATTTAGTTGTTCTATGCAGGCAGACAGAAAGCATGCCTGTTCCTTTGCAATCTTCTTCCAGTTGCCTGTCTTCAAGTTCAGCCCTGGTTTACACATGCCCGGTGCAAATGAGCCCCAGCTATGAGCTCGGTGATAACCAGCAGTACCACCGCTGAGGTCTAGAGCACGGGTGCACAAATACACGAGTTCTGCCACCAGTTTAAGTATTAATAATAAAAAATATTTATGGAAACTTCYTACAGAATGCAATACGTATTTTCTAAATGTTGTGATATGTTTGCACACGGTTTGTAGCTCCCTCCATTTTACAACGGAGCTAAATGTCTAATGCATTATGTCACCRTTTCATTTCGCAAAACAAAGATTTTGGGAAGGTTTGGTGAATATGAACACAGCCATGCCCAAGGAAAGAACCGACTCTGACCCTCATCCTTAGCTTCAGCGTAAACCTAGCCCTGACCCACAGCAGAGGACAGGGCTCCTAGATACCAAAGCGCACCGAGCTGTGGCTCCATCCTGACGCCAGCCCCACCAGCAGCAGAGGACAGAGCACCAGGTATCTGACAGACACCCAGACACGCACCCTGCTCTGGCCCCAGCCCTCATCCAGGTTCTCCGAGGAGAGCATTGCCCAGTAAAACATCAGCCTGGAAGACCCCCCATGCCCTAACCCCAACCAGTGGCAGCAGCTCTGATGCTCTCCTCGTCGATGAGAGTCTCCACAGAGTACGTTGAAGTAGACTGGCGTTTGTCTGCGTGTGCACGGTCATGCACGTAACACAACAGCWGCTTAAGACGTTAATATCATAGAGCAAAGAAACACACAGAACTTTATTTTTTTCTAATGAAAATAATACTAATGAGAAAAGTACTTGTATTTTGGAAAACAAAATAACAACAAAAAGAAAATACGGCCATTACCTCGTATGACTCCCCTACCCTTTTTGTACTTAGCCCAACTTGCCAAACTCCCATCTCTGCAGGGTGGGGAAACCTAGCAAAATCCTTACTGAAAACAGCCACACAGGTGTGCAAATACACCTCTTTCTTTAACTATTAGGGGAAAGAAATCCTACGGAGACGTGGTGCAGGCTGTACCAGCCTCCCAGGTGTGTGTGGTGGCACGTTGCGGCAGGTTTGTGGAGGTCTCTGCCCTGTGCCACCGCTGTGAGTCTCTCTTAACCCTGCCAAGAAGGATTTTACCAAGGTTTATGAAGTTCTGGTGGGGATGGACACCACTTTCCCAAGGCAAGAGCCAGCCAGGGGTATGTCAAGAAATGAAAAACGCAGAATCCGCCAACCAACGTCTCAGCACACCCGATTTCTGTTACTGTTCCGCAGTTTCCCTACGCCCTCACACACTTGATTTAACACCCCCAAAAGCCCATTCTTGAAGATGGATGTTACACTTAAAAACACAGAAGAGAAAGACATGTTCCCGGAGGTCCTGTTGCAATTATTTTCATTTTGTACCAGCGTAGCATAGCCTGCTCTSTGCTGGGAAAATCCTCCAAAACATCTCTGACAATGAAGGGTTATTTGCCCAAGGCATCGCTGAGACAGAGCGYCTGGAGCCTCAGCCAGGTTAAGCTAGTTAAATTGGTTATCACTTTTAGGGAAGCTTTCATGCAAAAATGGCAGMGGGAATTTATTCAGATGATGAACAACAGTTCAGATTCAGGAATAACCTTAATTCCAGGCTCCAATTATGAAATTTATGTAGCAGCTACTCCTCATCACGCTTCCTGCTCTTGGCACAGTACATTTCCCAAGACAGCCATTGACAAAAGGAAAAAGTAACTGTACAGCTAAGGTTATTATAATATGACCTTATTAATTATAATTATATTCCTGCCGCTATTCCTCTCAGGACTTACTAGAAAAAAGCTTCATTCTTTCCTTGCATGTCTCCATTATGCATGCCTCATAATATATTCTTGCCATTAGTAAATCATACTCCTCAAGCACTAACGTTGAAAATAAAGCCTTCAGAGGCAATGAAGACGCGGTTTTCCTACACAATCACATGACCCCTCGAGAGGACAAYACTTGCTTTGTTAAAAATAATTTATGAATGCCTTTATGGAATGGCAGCGAAATCCACTGTGCCCYTCCAATGCCCACACTCTTCCTAAAAGCTGCTTGTAAATGTCCCCGTGTCCACCCAGCCCAGCCCTTGAGCTGGGGCAGCAGCAGAAGCAAACGCTCTTTGTGGGGACAAGGGAGCCTGCCCACCCCCGAGGACCATTCCCCTGGGATTTCCTTGGCKTCCAAGAGGGCTGCGCTGGGAATATTGGAAAGTTCATCTCTCTCTAGGATCCATTTACAGACCCATTCTTCATTAACAAAACCAGCGATGGTTTCCACACCGCATACTAGAGCATCCCTCAGTTTTTCAAGGTTTCTCTGCAATTTCTAATCAGTCAGGTCCACAGCAGAACAAATTTTGCAGGTGTACTCTCCATAATGTTAGTGGCCTAAACTTACTCAGCTAAGTAACCGGCCGCATAGAAAGAAGTATCTTCTTCAGAAATCAAGGAAATTCAGACCACAAGCCTGGAATGCCACTTTTGTTTTTCACTTGAGGCTTTCAAACCAGCTCCAACTGGTTGAGCTGATCCCCCCCCAAAAAAAAAATAATGAAGGCTAGCATTGTCCTGTGCTGTCCTCTCATGAAGTAATTTAATAATATTTGTAAAAAGCAAAAATAAAGAATACTGTAGGGAAAATAATTTACCAGGATACGATCACTTGTCGTAAACCACCAACTTCCGACAGCCAAGCTTAAAAATGGGAAAGGATGACATACTAAAAAATGAAAAGTTGCAAGCTATGGTTTTGTACTGAAGCAGTAATTTGACTTGATCTCTAAAAATAATAAATAAAATTTAAAAGTGGATCACATTCCTTTACCTTCAGACATGTTAAGGGCTGGCCAGCCTAGCCAGCTCAAGGAGCACAAGGATGTTGATGCAGGGAAAAAGCCAGATAATTACACCATGGGTGACACCATGGACACAAGAAAGCTTACAGGGTTCGAAGAACTACTACTGTTGGGGCAGAAAAAAAAAAAAAACCAGGTAGAAAAACGTCAAAAGACTCAGGGCAAGAAATTGTTGAGAGGAAGAACTTTAAAAAAATAACTCACAGAATACCTTTCCAAAATCGCAGTTAATGTATTTGAGCACTAGTGAGTCCCGTGGAGGTCTGCGGCCCCGTGCAAGCCCCCAGAGCGGGCACCCACCCCTCTGCCAGTGCCCAGCCCAGCGCAAGCCGCCCTCCAAAACCCAGCGGCTCTGTTTGCTGCCTTTGTAACGTTCCTGCTGCTGGGAACACGACCATGTCACCGATTCTCTAGAAACCAGGCAGTTTTTATAAACTAAAGGAAACCAAAAAATTCCTGGAGGTATTGTTCCCTGAGGGGGGGGGTGGGTAAAAACAAAACCAAACCAAAACAAAAAACCCACCAAAAAAAAAACAACAACAACAACAACAAAAAACCCCACCAAAACCAGGTGGCTCAGAGAGGAAAAAAATTAAAAAGGACAGCAAGACCAGAAACACTCTCGTATCCTTATAGTACTGCTCCAAACAAGAGAGCAAAGAACGAGAGAGTTAACGCAGGTAGGGGACACTCACAGTGAGGTTTTCATTCTGTCATTTCTTTTCCAGCATCATACTTAAATGAATCATAATATGAATTATAGCTCCTATGCTATGCTTCATTCCGAAGTTGAGGAAGATTCACTTACCACCAGATATTACAAATTTTACCTGACCTTYTTCTGCAGTTTTTACTTGTACGTATGCAGAAGCATAACAAAATTCAGCATGAAGCGGCTAAAGATGCAAACTTCACACAAGCGAATAAAATGGCAACTCAGTCCCCAAGACTGTCAAATCTGATATAGAGTGCTAAATAAAGCAACTTTTTCCAAAGCGACTCTTAAAATCCATCTTGCAAATTACTCCTTATAAGACACTAGCTCCCATACTGAGGTTTACCCCCCAAAAAATTAGAAAAACTGGGACATGCTAGTTCAACATACTTTATGAGAGCAAAACTTGAGCATGCATTAGCAACTGACCAGCTATTCAAATCACAATATTCAGTATGGATGTTAGCACACATATACATTTTCCTTAGTTCTTTATATCTCCTCTCATMCTGGATCTGCAATTTTTATCAAAATGTTTTCCAGCCACAGGGACGTTGGCCCACTTGTGTGTCTGTCCCCTGCACGTGGGAGATATCAGCATCCAGCTTTGCAGATACGCAAGACACAGCAGCCCATAGTGATATACCCAGCTACTGACACACGGAGATCAACGCGGTTTCGGAAACATTTTGTCCCCAGATTTTGAAAAGTCTATTCCACCCCTATCTCTGCAACCCCATGTCATCTGCGTTAATGAYAACATCTTCCCCAAAGTCAGCACCTCCGTCCCGCACCCTGCAACTGCCCCAGGAAAGAGAGCTTCTCACAACACGCTGCCCATGTTTTGCATGTTGGCAAACACGSATTTATCCTTCTAATTTTGTAAGCCGAGCAGTATCAAAGACTATAGTACCCGCACAGGCGGTGAAAATAATTATGGAGCCGCTGTGTGAAAACAGCAGTCCTGCAGCAGGTTGGAAACACCGTTCTCCCGTGTCTGTCTAACATCTGATGGACATTGCCTTGGGTAATCATGCCCAAGGAGCCTTGCTTCGTACCTCTCCAGTTTGGCAGCCGCCTTCAGTAACCCACAGCTTATAAAATACGCGCTCTCACGGCAGCGCTGCTGCTGTTTCACCAACCACGTGCCCAGCAGGATGATGCCACCGTGGCAGCGGTCACCGCATAGTCCAGACCCTCCACGTTTCTCCAACCCGTCAGTGCATGAGCACTTCAGCAGCTGCTGAAAAAACCTGCCGCAGCCTTTTCAAAGAGACATATAGTAAGATGCCCAATATCATAATATCATCATCTTCAACCCAAGACACTTGAGCTGTTGATGCCTCCTGCAGACTCAGGAGAGTTGAGCGGTGTCCGGGGCTGACAAGACACGTGCAGCAGCAGACCGAAACACGAGCAAACACACCCTGTACCACCATCTATCTCACAAAAGAAACCCCCCATGCACTGGGGAGCTCTACTTGGTAAGCTTGCGTCCATGCTGCTTTTCCAGACTCATGGCTGTAGAAGACAAAGAGCAGTTTGCAACCCTTGAGTTCGGAGACTCACAGCTATCGACGTATTCAGTTGCCAAGTCTATGTCTGGGACTGGCTTGCCTTAATCATATGGATTTAATCTAGATCAGATACAAATCTCAGGTAAAATGCAAATCCACCTTTACATTATGCTCAGACGATAGAGATGGAAATAATGCAAGGCCCACCATACCACCACCTCTAGGTTTCAGTAACATGCCACAAGAATCCTTTTCCATGAAGAATATGACCTATCGACAGCAACCGTACTTGAGGCAACGCCAGTCAACGTTTCGAACTGTCATGTACCATTCCCCCAGGCTACCAGAGGAATAGTCCTGAAAGGACCACCATGACGTAGCAAACCTCAAGCATCCAGGCTATGGAAAACAATCCTGTTCTGCCTAACCCTAGCAAGGAGACAGCTTCTTCGCTCAGAACAAATAACCTCCTGCAGAGTCCAGTCCAGCTATCTGAGGTGTCTTCCACTAAGCAAAAAAAGCCAATTGTTCCTCATTATTCCCAGTAATAAATCTCCTGCCTCCTTTAGCTGAGAAAGCAAAAAACAACAGGCCTTGGAAACATAATGCYGCAGACAATAAGAAGATAGCTTTTCTAGGGCAAAAATTGTAAGATCTCCAGAACTGAAAAACCTTGTTTTGTAGAAGAGAAAATGCAAATAAAACGACATAAAGAAATATGACCTGCATCTCCGATCTAAGTCCTTTCTTCTGCCCTTCTCCAGCTATCCCTGCCTGCCGTCCCCCCTCCCCTACCAACCCCCAATACTCTGAAACACCCTTTGAAGTCCTACAGCCTTAATTTATATTCAGGAGCTTTTACTCTTTGCTACGCTCAAATGACTTCAGCAAACTGCATGTGCAGGTCACATGCGGCTTCAGAGATTAAAAACAGGATCTCCCAGTCCATCTCAACCGGTGTCTGTAAGCACAGCTGACAAAAAAGCATGAGAAATAGAGAACAGAAGGATAGCTAAACCGGATCATTCCATTTTAAGATTACAAACTTCTGATCATGTACTTCTGGAACTGTCAGGATTCCTGCAGATTGCAAAAAAAAGTTTCCCTTACAGGACTGCAAAAATCAATCTAAGGACAGAATTATGGAGCTGAAACTGATTATTGTTTTAATTTCTAAAAGCTGCTAAGCTTGATATTTTTTAAGACTACTAAGTAGTCATTAAATATATTTTAATTTAGTTATCAGTATCATTTCTTACATAATCATTGATCTGCTCATACTCATAACTGTTATCTCACTTATTAACAAAAGCACTGACAACCTGGAACAGTGCCAAAATCCCTTTTATTTACCTTCAAATAAAGCAAATAATATTAAAATGTGGTTATTCATTATAACAGAAGTAAACTGACTCTATATACTGTATTTTGCAAGACATCAGATCTTATAATCTGTAATTTTTCAAAGCTGGAAAAGTGACTACCTTATCATTTTTACAGAAAAAAAATGTGATTTGTTTTATTGTTGATAAATATTTGGAAAGAGTGCTTATGATGCAGTGTCACAAAAAAAGGGGTTCTTGTTTACCTCGGGATTATCTTCAATAAAGTTTGCACTCAACAGCACAGTTGAAAATATCACCTTCCTACAGAGGAGGTGGGCAGTGGCTTATTAATGAGAAACTTTCTGTAGCACCTTYGAGACTTTGCAGCATTTGCCTGGTTGCATTTTACATGCCTTTACTATTTGTAATAACTAAAACATGAATAAAATCCCACAATAATGATAATAATTTAAAATTAGGATATATTTTCATTTGATTAAAACAGCTGAGGCTGTTAAGTGCAGTTAGAAAGATTGAGACCGATCTCTTACCCAGAGAGGACAGTCGTGTACCACCAGTYTGACATTTCCAAACACGCAGGCTTGATACTCGGTAAAAACTGGGTTTCCAACGTGACTGGCAGACAAGCTGCTGTCGAYCTGGGAAACGAGAGCACTTCTCCCGAGATAGCTCCAGATCAGGCTCGGCTGCTGATTGTCCTCAGAAAACCCATCTCTCTCGTTCCCAAAGGCCACGATATTAACTGACCTAAAATAAAAAATAATAAAGACAAAGCTGTGTTAACAAAGATGAAGGGCAGGGMTAAGAGGAGGGGAAAAAAAAATCCCCTTAAATCAAAACTGACATATTAATCCTTCCGAATCCTCTTCCCTCCCCGGATTTTAACACCCACCCCCCCCCCGTAATCAACAGCAAGACACATACATGATCTCAAATCCACCAGCAGGATGAGCGCGAAGTGGGACAGAAACCCGGAGACGCCGCTTGCATTACAAACCCCGGCTGGCTCGGCTTCTCACTCGCGGGTGTCCGCGCTCAGCCTCGGGACCTCGGGGGCTCCGGCCGCATCCCCTCGCCTGCGGCCAGCCCGGCTAAACTTGGTGCCGGCTGCTCCGGCCGATGGGCCGCAGCCGCACGCCAGAGCTGCAGCAGCAGTATCAGCAGTAGCAGCAGTATCAGCAGCAGTATCAGCAGCAGTATCAGCAGCAGTATCAGCAGCAGCAGCAGCAGCAGCAGCAGCAGCAGCAGCAGCAGCAGCAGCAGCAGTAGCAGCAGTAGCAGCAGCAGCAGCAGCAGTATCAGCAGTATCGGCAGCAGCAGCCCAGGCACCGGTGGCTGCGCTCCCCGGCGGCTGTAGGTGAACCCGTGGCGTCAGGCGAGCGGCCGGCGGCGGGGTGACGGCCACCGCATCCTGACGTCAGCCGGCCGGGCAGAGCCCGCGCGGGGGGCAGAGCGAGCTGACGTTCCCGCCGAGGCGGCGCGGCGCGGCCGGGTCAGCCGGGGCGCTGGGGCAGAGCGGGTCCGGCCCCGGTCGGGGGGCGTCCGCGGGCACCCGCCTGCCGCCGCCCTGCAGGGGAAGGACCCGAGTCGCAGCCGCAGCTCCTCTGCTCCAGGGGAGAGACCAGCACCGGCACCAGCACGGCTGAAGGAGAGCAGTGGACCACATCCTCTGTTGTGGTTTTTTTTTTTATTATTTTTAGGTAAATAGTATCTATTTTTTCAATATTAGGCTGATAACTTCTTAAATGTATTAAGCTGATGATAATTTCTTCAATGCCCAAGTAGATTTTTTAGCGCTCGTGAGCTATCTAGAGCACTGTTTGCAAAAAGGACGCTCTCTAATTATAATAAAACAAACACAAATACCTGGAACCAAATCCATTCTAAAATGGCATCTTCTCTGTCAGATACCACCGTACACATTAGAATAAAAAAAAAAAAAAAAAGAGTAAAAATATTTTAGGCACATTTCATGATAAACAAACACCCTCTATTATGTGAACACATGCTGCTGTTAATCCCACAAGCAAGAACTCATTCAACACAGGTCTTGATACGATTATCCACAGAATAATTAACAGACCTTTCCTGAGACAGTCGATACTCTAAGAAAGGTACTATTCCATTACTGACAGATGTGGGAGATGACAACTGATGTCATTGCCAAAGTTTTATATTAATTTTGTATTGATTGGCTGGGCCATTTTTAAAAATCATAAGTATCTGCTGCATATCTGCTGCATATCTGCTGCATGCTAATGAAGTCAAGTACTACCTTTTATATTTTTATTATAAACTCTGCAGGGCCTACTGAAATAAAAAACCAAAAGCAAACGTATAACAAACAAACAAAAAAACAACAGAAAATTTACCAACATTTTTGTTTCCCCATGTTTTATCACACTCCAGTTTCTTCCAGCTTTTCAATCTTGCTTTGCTTACAAAACTAAAAGACAAATGACAGAAGGGGTTTTGGTTTTGTGTCCTCAGGAAAAAAAAAAAAAAGTTTGAATCTGTGTTTCTTAGGTGAGTTAAAAAAATGTAGGCAATCAAAGGAAGCCACTGTTCTTTTCCCCAGACTGTGATGTATTGCCTTCCACATCCAAATCCTCAGTAGAGTCCGAACACTGGATATATGAAGTTCATGTTGTGGGAGCCAACATGCTCAGAGACATCACACTCTTTCAACCTTGTCTATTAATGTGCTTTTTAAAGGTCACTGAATATCCCTCTGAATCCTTAAATTTGAACTGGTAGYGGTCAAGATGTTGAAAACGAGGAAAGCTTTGAGAGAAAAGTTTTTTACAACACTAGTGAACAAAACCTAGTGTGGCTAAATACAAACACACACACACACTTTTACACACACACAAATATATATATACATACACATATATATTTACATACATATATATATTACATACATTTACATATATATATACACATGCACACATGTGTATATATACAACACACAGCTGTAACACCAGCTAAAACTGGGCTGGTAAATAAGGCAGCCCTAGTGAGAAGTGACCTAATTAACCCAAAYTCCAATTAGCATAGCTGAGTCATTGCGGAGGACCTAGCCCTGCCCCAGGCTGCGAAGGGTAGGGGTACCAACACAGATGGAGGGTCGTGGAAAATACTTATTTTCCGCTCACTCCTGCCTTGAACCAYCTGGGAAACTAATTAGGACTGCAAGGAGCATTAATTCTGGCAAATTATGCAGATGGTGGATGTGGGATTCATCTCACCYGATGAACAGCACTTAGAGCTTACAACACTAAAATACTGTACTGTTTTAGTAACACTTCAACAATCGGAAGATTTAAAACAACATTTAAAAAGCAAGCATTAAAATTGGATGAAAATGCTGTCTGTTCTCCTGTGAAAGTCGGTCCATAACCCCRTTTTTGTCTGCATTGCTGAGGGACTGCGTAATACATTTCAAACAAACAAACAAAAAACAGAAAAGGAAATTAGTTCACTTTTGCGGGATAATAAACATCACGAACGGAGAAGTTGCTTGACGCCGTTACCTCAGATGTATTCTGCAAGTTACGTGGACACTGCAAGGGAAAGCCATAAAAGATTGTTTAACTGGGAGAAGAGGATTATAGAGGATTGCTTGACTGTTCCCTGTTGGGCAGTCTGGAAGCTGAGTATCCTGTGATCAGCAAACATTTCAGACAGCAGGCATTTGCCATTGCTGCTGACATACAAACACAAAACTGCAGAAAAGAGAGTCTTTGTCAGGGTTCAGGAAACAATGGCATATTTGGTCTTGTGCATTTTACACCGGAGCATTATTATTTTGTTTCAAATTATTTCTGTTGAAGCTTTCCAGTGAGTRTCTCAGATAAAGCAATGAAAATAAATACCCAGTCTTTGCTGACAAAAGGGTAATGGTAATTTCCACGGCAAGGAGGTAACTGCAGCCAAGTCAAGGAGGAGGACTTTTTCCTTGTGGAAGCTGTAGCCTTACTTGCAGTGACTCACATATGACTAACCGGCCCGTATTTTCAGGACAGATCCAATGCACTTGGRTTCAAAGTCGTTGCCAAGCCCACTCGTGAGCTGAGCCTGCACGCCGCTGATGTTATGAGCAGCATGAGAAACTACGTTGTTCTAGGAGAGGTAAATTTCCAGGTTTTTTTCAAAGATAGAAGGTGACTCCAGATAACAGCAATATGTTAAACAGAGGTGTTTCCTCCTAACCTTGCAAAATATAACCTGACTTTATTAGTGCTCATCCACACTACAGAGATCGCTGCTGCAAGATCTGCCAGCCGGGACCTCCTGCAGGGACGAAGCGTGAGCAAACAAAAGGAGTTTTTCTTTTGTCGTAGCCATCTGCCACATTCGAACCAACAAAAGACCCCTGTGGGTGGGAAAGCGAGGAATGAACGGCAGGACAGAGTTAAAGACCACCGATATTTTTCAGTACAACTCTACCAGAAAAACGGTGTAGGGTTGGTCATGCTTGGAAAAACTTCTCCCCCTACATGAATACCCGAGCCAATTTCAGAGATGGCACAGGCGCTCCTGGCCAGAGGTTACTGTCCCTCCAGCCCAACAGGYTTCACTGCTGACGGCTTTCCAGAGRTCACTGGTRGAGACATCAAGGAAAACCAGCACAAATCCCCAGGATTTTGTACCGAGTTGTGGAATCGTCATCCTTAGAGGCATTCAAGGTTTCGCTGGAAAAGTCCTTGCGCAATCTGAGCTCATTAGATGTGCTTGGAGTGGAGGCTGGGTTAGGTGACCTCCAGAGGTCCCTTCCGACCTGAATTATTCCCTGACTCCACGAATCCCTTCCCTCCCGGAGAGTGACTGCTAAGCCCCCGTCCTTCGCTTCCTCTTCTTACACCAGCTTTCAACCCAAAAACCAACCTCCCGTCCAATCTTGTGGCAACTTAGTTTCTTTACAAAGTTTAATAAGCTTTACGAAAAGCTTCTCAAAGGCTTTTTGAAAATGCAAGAGGATTATTATGCCCACACGACCCCCTTTATCGGCATACTTGCCGTCCTTCCTCCAAATGCCCGTGATGCAGGACTTCACCGGAGCCTCTCCAACCCCTTCCCAACGGACTGCGTTCACCTGTGTGCCTCTTGATCTCATTCTTTGTCACAGACTGTATCATCTCACCAGGAATGGCAGCCAGCCCCGTTGCTTTGGCATTCCCCAGGCCCTGCTAACACAGTTTTTGAATATACCGGCAGCCTCTGACAGCACCTCCAATGATAGACAGACCTCAGACCCAGTTCTGTGGTTTCTCATCCGAGTTGTTGGGGAAYGCTCTTGTAAACGTTATCCACTCCTGGACACTTATTGACATCTACTTTGTCTATTTTTTCTAGTATTACTGTATCAGATCAAGTAATGTGATATCAGCCCAATATTGAATCAAAAGTGTGACGGGGGTGGGAAATGATCTGATGGGAGGAGAAGGAGAAAGAAAAATGRCACTTTTTTCAATGTAAACCAGATCCAGCTTGTGGCAGAACAGAGCTGTGAAAGCAGCCACTGAGCTGTGGAAAGCTGCGAGCACAGTGAGGGTGAGCCGCGGATTACCAGAAGCCAGCTCTGCTGCTGCAGAGGTCCAGTGGAAGGACTGCCCTCCGGCTTGCTGCCTTCGGCGGCGGGGGAGCAAGCTCCCGTGCCACGAGGAGGGGACCCCTCTGCTGCCTACACGCCTCAACCTGCTGCAGAGACGAAGGGCTGAAACAACACTACGTGCTGCAGAAGAAGACAGCCCGTTCACAGCGGGAAGAACCCCCAGTCGTAGATGTTCAGCTGCACCGTGTAATCCTCATGTCGTTGTTTAACAGGAGTTATTAACCGCATTAGCACGCAGGTCAAAGGATCAAAGAAGTATTTTATGTGTTATTTCTGCTGTTTTAGAAACAGAAGGCATCTCCCCGAGGTGGGCAGGGACCATCACGTCATGCAGAGGAGCACCATCCCCAGCCCGCACGCCCAGGACAGCCTGCCCTGGTTCTCCTTGCCAAGGCTTGTTGGCTTGGCCAACAAGGGGAACAGGAAAGGGGCAAGTGCTCCACACCAAAAAGGTGGGGAAGGTCTCTTCTGGCATGGCCCGGCCAGACGTACCGATCAAACCGCTCCACAGGTCTCTGCTGCCTGGGTGGCCCCTTCCACAAGGTGCTTGGAGAGGCATGGGACCGCCTTGGCAGAAGATGCTGCTGTAGTTTGGGGGCAGGGAAGGGATGGCCTGTGATCAGCATGTTTTGAAAGTTCTGGGCTATTTTAATCCACTTTATGATCCCCTGGATAAGCGCTTAAGACCGAGTGATCCAGCACGTGAATTCTACAGGGAGAAGTGCCTCAAAACTACTTAATGTGTTCCTGCAGAAGCTCTGCCCTTTGCCCCCCCCAGTTTTGTTCAGTAATGTATAAAGTTTCTAGTTTTTCTTACTAAAAACATGTAACAGGGGTGCAGATAGCATTCATTACGTCAGGTAAATGAAAATGATCTAATAATGTCAGCTAAACATGTGAGTTAATGTGCATTTTAAGAAGAGAAAATTAAAGAACAAAGATCATACCTAGATATACAAATATCTACCATATAGTATATGTATAACAAAAACAGTCATTCATCTATCAAAGTCGTAAGTTCTCAATGAGTCATAAATAAAGCTTCGGGAGTAAGTTTCCTGTTTAAAGTTACCTTCTAACTCTTTTTATACAACTGCACTTCTCCAGAATTAGAAGACAGAGCACATAATTGTTAATTAGTTTTCCTTATACAGACATTAAACATCTTCCAAGGGGTCATTGGATGGGCATTTCCTATCTGAAAAATTGTTTTCATTTCCAAAAATCCAAAGATCCAGTTCAGATCTAGGCTGTGAAGTGGCTGTTTGTTTGTTTGTTTGTTTAGTTATTTATTTTATTTCTGCTTTCTTATTTTCCCTTCTGTTATCATTTCACAGACATTTAATACTCCTTGCAGTTCTCACTAGTTCTCAGCCTCCTCTGCTGTCCATATACCTCTAACTACAGAAGCGTGTATCAAGGCAGCGAGAGGCAGGATGATCTGTGTGTGGAAACTGAATGTTTTTCATGGATTTGAATGTTGCCCTTACTGTCTTCACTGTAATAGAAAATCACTTAATTTCAATCTCATAGCCTCGCACATTCTTCTGCACTCTTATATTACTTTTTCCAAAACTGGAGCACACTCTCAAGAGGTATTTGGCTGCTCAGGAGCCTTTGCTGGGTGGTAAACTATATATGCGATGTGAGAAATGGCACATGATAAAAGGATATAAATGAAAACGTCTTTATAAATAGATATTTTTTTTTAAGAGCAGAAGCCAGAGAATTACCATTTTCCTGCCTCAGATCCTGGGTATATAATGCATAGTCACAGAAGAGTTCCTGTTTTGGCTGTTGTCTCTGTAGGAGTGTTACTGAGGTCTCGCCTATTTTTACGAACAGCCTATTTTTACAAAACTAATAGGAATTTACAGTCACCTTTTCCACCATCATTCCACTACAGTCAAAGTTTACTACTAAGGGCTGACAGATGGGCAGGTATGGACAACACGACTCTCTAAGCGTTGCTGGCAGTCACTCCCTCTGAAGAGGGGGGAGATGGAAATTTACAGCACTGTGTCATTTTTTTATTTTCACAACAGCTTCTTGGAATTTTTTTGTTGTTGTTTTGGGTTTGTTTGTTTTTTTAATTTGAGGTGCACATCTGCACAAAATACCTCACCTCTGAAATAACTAAGGAGGACCAGGACATATTTGGTAAGTATTCAAGTAAAAAGTTTTCAGTAAAAAGCTGACATTTCTGAATGCCAGCTCTTCAAACTGAAACGGAAACCTTGCCTTAATCCATAAATCAGTGTTGTAATTTTAGCTTTACTTTCTCTAAGTTCAGGTAAATAAAAGTAACCACAAATTACCTCATACTTGTTGTTGGTCTAGAGTTTGCACAGATATAAACTGACTGATTAGAACTAGATGTTTTCTGGTAACTAGGTTCAGTGTTTATTGCTTTATTAATAGTATTGTAGTTGCAAGAAAAATGAGGCCAAAAGGCCAGACTGGTCAGTGTGAGAGATGGTCTGCTCAGAAACAATCAAAATAGATTAGCATTAAGGGCCTAAAATTTTCATATTGAAAAAAAAAAGAGCAAGAAGAGGAATTTTGCTGTATTATAGCAACATACTATTCTTGATACTGCAGAAGAACTAAAAGAATTGCCCAACAATTTGAAAAAGGAGCTGGCAAGCAATTGCAAAGAAAGTTGGTTGAGCTGGATGAAAAGAACACACACACAAGTTACATACCTGGTTTGTTTTCCACTTCGTGTCTACGAAAGTCTATCAAACATTGCAATCAGTAACTTGTCTAAACTTCCTTTTTTATTTCTTGCATTTTCTTTTTCATGGCAGGTGTGGTGCTTTTCTGATGGCAGTTTATGCATTACAAATCTGCTTCTCTTCAGTTAAACTCGTAGTAAAACATCATGATTTGTTAATATAAAAGAATGCGATTTTGTTTGAATTTCATACATCTTTATTCCTCCTTTCTTAATGTTAACTTTTTCTCTACTGAATCGTAAGAAAGAACAAAATTGGTATTGTTTTCAAAAATCATGTTCATAGCCTGCTAACGATGACATCTCACTTCCCAGTTTAAAACTGAAGACAGAAGAAGCATATGACAAATACCATCAATTTTGTTGTGGCAAAGGCCCTATTTTTGCCTTACTTTCACTTCAGAGGCACTGGATAAGTCTCCAAATGATTAAGATGCTCTGACATTCCTACAAGGTAAGTATAAACAGTAATTACTAATAAAAGGTGACATTTCAGGATCACATTTGACACTTTGTTTTCTTCTCTGAAAATATTTACCAAAAAAATCAGGCTTTTTCTGCAAGAGAAGATTTGGCAGTTCTTGGCTTGTTGGTTAGGTTTTTTTTTCTTATATTTGAATCATAAGTAATCTTCAGTTTTCTACAGTGGAGAGTCTTAAATTGCATCGTGATTTCCAGTTACGTATTTGGCAGCAACTTAAGCCATAGTCTTCAGTGTAGATTCGTATCTGCAGAAATCTGGCCGGGGTTGCCTAACAATGCCTAAGAAAAATAGGAAAGTAGGGGCATGATGTTCAAAAAAGACCAAGCAGAGCAAAACATTTGGGAGCAAGGTAAAACAAGCTATAAAGAACAGAATCAATTGTATGTTCTCTTTAATAGCAATATTGGTTTTCTATAAGCTTCTAGGTTTATAGACTTTCCCATGTATTTTACAAACAGTAGTTTACTCAACAACATCCCTACAAGACAGTTTTATTCTCTTCTTTGGTTTACTTTTGACAAAAATGTGTTCTGCTGGGACGGAATATTCTGGTTTTACACTTAGTTTCCCCCTCTGAAAGCCAATGCTCAGTAAAGTCTGTGTGCAATGATTTATGCAGCTTGAGCTTACTAACAAAAATCTTTTCAAGTGAGTTCAAAACAAAATAATATACAGCATCATGACTAAACCAAAAATAACTCACGCTTTAAGACCAGGAGTGGAGTTACTTAATGGCTGGACTTACCTCTTATTTCCTATTCACTATGTGAAAACATGAAAATTGAAAAGAAAAAATATAAATGGAACTCATTTGAAAAGCTTCGGTCTTTAAGAGTATTTCCCATTCTCTATCAGTCAAAACATTTGTACTAATTTAAAATTGAGCTGTCAGCAAAGTAATGAGCTAGTATATAGAAATATTTTATGTGATACATTTCTACAGATTGCTAAATGGAATTTAATTACCTGAGTTTTAATCTTATTTTGGTACGTCCATGGCTTAATACGTACTTCTCTGATAGAGAACTTGTTGTTTTAAAATCCAGTCCTTTTATTTAATTTCTGACCAAGGGAAACCTTCAACAACCAGTCAGTAAGAGCAACAAACCTGATAACATCGTCCACAAAATTTCTGAGCTCTCTAAAAAATAATTAGTTCAAGCCAGATATATACCACAGAAACCTCAGACGCAGTGAGAGCAGGCTCTTCAAAAATCTTACCCACCTTCTTGCAACCCCTGTGTTGTGGTATGGAGCATATATGGTAAATGCCTATCCGTTAGATACGTCACAGTATAAACATCTCCTCAGAAGCTCCAGGATTTCTAAACTAAAAAAGGATTAACTTTTTACAAGTAAGTGATCATTTGCTCGTGATGAGAGATRAACATTTTATGGTTTTGATGTTTTGAATTCTCCTGACGGTATCCCGCATCCATCTGAAGTTATGGCTCACAATATATATTATACAAAAGGCAGTTTCTTGACCTGAATCTGCAGTTTCATACTTAACCACTGTCCTGGTTCCATCTGGGACAGAGTTAACTCCCTTCCCTGTAGCTGGAGGGGGTGCTGTGTTTTGGGTTTGGCAAGGAAAGGAACGTTGATGGCCCATTGATGCTTTGGGTGTTGCCGGGTGCACCGACAGCCTCCCCTGCCCTTTTAGGTGCGGGGGGACCTGGGGGGGAGCATAGCCGGGGTGGTTGACCCAGCTGGCCAATGSGGTATTCTATACCATGTGACACCATGCCCAGCTTAAAAACCGGGGGCGGYTCCTTTGGGGGGGAGCGCACGGTTCGGGCGGTTGGTCYGGAACACGTGGGGGTGAGCAGTTGCRTTGTGTATYGCCTGTTTTGTATATTCTGTTATTGTTGTTATCATYGTTRTTATCACTGYTCTACTTTGKTTTATTTCCATTATTAAACTGTTTTTATCTCAACCCGCGGGTTTTCCTCCGTGTGCCCTCCCGATCCTCTCCCCCATCCTACCGGAGTGGGGGGGTGAGCGAGTGGCTGCGGGGTGTTCAGTTGCTGGCTGGGGCTAAACCACGACAACCACTGAAGACAAGAATAGCTCAGCAACAGTAAAAACAACTTTTTGAAGCGGGTAATGAAGAAAATGGATAGTGCAATATTTTGCCTGTGATTAGATAGTATTTTTTGCAAGGATGAGGATGAGCTCTTCATTGCTAGCTTCATGAAAACCATTTCACTCATTTGGGGTGGTAAACCTTCTGGCCTGATTATTGCAGGTGATGGCCACGCACAAGTAAACTTTGAGCACTGCTGGGGAGATGGAGGTCCAGTCCTCCAATTTAGAAATGACATTTATAGAAACAGTACCMGGCACCCAGCTCTTTCGCTGCAAGTGGAAGGTGCCTTGGGTCAGCTCCATGCCAATGAATCTGAGAGATTTTATCAGCGCTGTCGCCTAATTCTCTGGGTGTTCGAAACCCTCCCAAGATGGGGTGCAATGGGGAGGGGGGAGGCAGACCTCGGCCCGTGCTGCTGCAGATGAACGGCAGGACGTGTTTTAAAACTGGGGGTTGTGCCCCGCTGCTGCCCTACGGAAACTTTGAAAYGGAGTTTTATGAAGGATGGATTTTACCGAAGAAGCGTCAGAACGCCAACCCCTACTCCCTAGCAAACATTAAGAGTGTTGCTATGGTTATGTATAGAATGTATACGTTAACACAACAAGCTAGGGACTTAAATCCAAAGACTTCTCATTTATATTGATCTCTAATCTGATATCAGGCAGACTTTGAAGGCTCATGAAGAACGCTTCTCATTCCTAACTGCCAATCTTTTGATTCTTCGTCCTCTGTCTCATTTCAGTTGCCACGTACACCCTAATGGTAAGACCACAGTTTTTGTTATCAATAAAAGAGATTCTCCCCGCTTGCCTGCAGGATCTGGATTTACTATTTAGCAGTTTGAGACACTTAAAATAGCTGAGGAAGGGCATCAGTTTCTGTATGGATCACCCTTTTAGGGTCTCATTGTTCTGTGAGGATTAGGACTGAGGTCGGTTCTGCTTGCATGGACCGTATGATGCTCTGCCTGCACAGCAGAGCAGCAGTGATGCACGAGCAAAAAATCAAATGGAATAGAGCAAAGAATTATGAGGTAGTACGAAACTCAAAAAATATCTATTTAAAAGGTATAAACACYGGCATAAAGTGTTGAGAGAAAGTTAAAACAAGGTCACAAAATTATTTCTTATTAGAATATTAAGGCAGGGGGGAGGCAAACCAATCCATCTTTACTTCTGTGGCTTTAAAAGTAATTAAATACTAGCTTTATTGTGTTAAAATAAACAACCAGATTTTTCTGATTGTAACCAGCAGAAGTTTCACTTCTCTTGTCTTCCTTCGGGTGATGAGCAAGCCATATTGTGAAATTAACTGCAGCAGATACTCACGGGATATTAAATAACTGCAGTTCCTCAGAAGCTTCTCAGGTAAGTGCTGGTCTAGAATAAAGTCATGCCAAGACAGTGATCCATTTGGAAAAACACTGTTGTTTCACAGAACGGTTCTCRTTAAACACCATGGCTCCCAGAAGGAGATCCTGCAGAACAGTTTATTTGGTTCTCCTAGCCAGGTCCCCACATGGCAGAAAAAKAAAATATTTGTGTGTGCTTGCATCTTCTCAAAACATCAGTCCAAAAGTTTGGCCTGAAAAATCAGTTTGTTTTCATTTGTGACGTTCATGTGGAGAGGAGGRGGAAAAGGCTTCATGTCAGGGAAGTTGCCAAAGGGAAGGATCACATAAATTCATGGTCCCATTACACAACCTGGACTTTCRGAACTGGATGTATRAATTAGGCACCTAAATAAATGACACGTATCTGATGTTGAACGAGTACCTGCCGTTGATGTCAGCTAAAAGTCTTGCTGCCTGAAGTAAGGGATGTAATATCACAAATGTAAGTTATYTCATTACAAGTACTAAGGATGCTCAAAATTAATAAGGTATTTTATTAATCTAGTATACTGAAAGGAAATAACATATAATGTTAACAAATAATGTAAAAATACCACGCCTAGATATTTTACCCTCAGAATTTGCTTTTAACAAGCTTAAAGAAAATCTCTGAACAATACTGCATCATAATTTCTGAAATACAAATTTCAGACCTTCAAAGAGGTTCTGCATTGTTTGTTTTTAGGTAATGGWTTTGATATTGCCATTTATTAGCATTGAAACATCTTGCAATGTCCAGAGATTAATCTATGCCTGATTTCTTTCTTGACACCATCTGCCAGAAAATAGACCATAATTATCATTTCATCTAGTAAGACTTTATAAAGTCCTACAGCTAATCTTGGTGGCTTTGGGCCAGTAGTATCAGATGGTTTGGARTTGGAAATCATGAGTCAGACACCTCGTTAGGATGTAATGCAACCAGCTAGGGGAATGACAGGACTGTCTGAGGTGTGTTGAACATAGCTTAATTGACCCTTTGTATGTTTTAGAAGGAGGGCCTCTTATGTAGTACCATAAATGATAGCAAAACTCTTTTTTTAAACTAATTTCTGATTATTAAGCGTAATGGCAAAAATGAGCATTAAAAATACAGTAAGTAACATTATTATTGGGAAATGCAAGTGGAAAGTTAATTACAAGAAAGGCAAACATCAGTAATGTTAAAATGCTATCTGTGTTTTAAATAGATCTTGTGCTGTTTTTTCTTGTTCATTTGTTTTCAATACTAATWTAGGCCTTCCCAGATTTTTTCCCAAACTTTCTGTTCTACTAGAATCAACTAATGTACATTTGTCTGTTCTTATTGTCCTTTTTTTTTTCTTTTGGCCACACTACCCTGTACCTCCACAGTTGTATATTTTCAAGTAAGTATTTTAAAATAAAAGCTCAATTGCTTGAGCACATGAAAGACATTCTGCCGACAGAATTCAGTTTTTTTAGAGGCTGTATCTTCTACAGTCATTAACTGTACACTAGTTGTTCATCGTACGCCTTGATTAAGGTCTGCTGGGTTTCCAGCCAGGAGACAGCAGCTCCGGGCGCTCCGGTCAGGCGGTCTCTCCAGCACAGCCAAGCTGCGCCCGTGACCCCCCGACGTGGTCCCTCRCCCCCAGACCTCCACCTGGAGTTTCATCCGCCCCCCGTGGCACTCACCCAGAGGAGTGCAGGGACGGCGTCACGCTGAGCCCGGGTCCCCAGAAACCGCGGCGGCTCCCACCGGGACTTGGGAGATGCTCGGAGATCAGAAGGCACCTTCTCATCACCCGGTGCTGCAGCTCCCATTGAGCAAATGTTCTCCATGAACATTCACCCTCCACCTCCTCCTCTTTTCTGTAGCGTTTTCATTCTCTCGTTACATTCCAGATGAAGAGGAAATGAGGATGTAGAGTCTCAAATCCATTACCAAGGTTGCGATAATAAGTATGACCATGGCAGCATTAAAATGTTCTTGCCTCAAAACTTCGCAGTATGCTGTCATTTACAGCTTGAGTGAATGAGTTCATTATAGATGTGAAAAATTTCTACTTACTTTTAAAGAATTTTTGCCTTGCTAGAATTCTTAAATACATTTAGGCAAGTCATTTGAAACAAATTTTAATGGGCAATGACTAACCGCGTATTTCTCATTTTCCTGACAGTTTATGCTATGATTCATTTAAGTACAGAGTGCTTACCTGAAACCACCACTGAAGAAATCTGTTGTTTCACATAAAAGAGCTGTATGTTATTATGTACTCAGAAAAAAACCCCACAGGTTTTCAGTATCTCAGTTCAGAGATATGGGACTGGACCCGAAGTTAACAAGCACTGTTTATGTTAAATTTTGCCTCATTTGCCAGGAATAATGGGGATCATTTCCCTTTGATCTTGCTAGAAAATTGTGATAAGTTTTTCAATGAAAACTTGGATATTACAGTGGTACAGTTTGAGACATACACAGAGAAATTAAGGTAAAACAAAGCTCGAGATCAGAGAATATTTAACACGTAAGTAAAGAAGCAAACTAGTGGACATTAGGTCTTTAATCCTGCAAAATAGTATATGAGCCTGTGTCTTTATTCACGTAAGGAATTTTGTTAAACTTGCCTTTGCATCAGTGAGCACTAATTAGGGAGCAGTATGAGATTCCCTTATCTTGGTATATGAACTTTCTGTAAAAATCTCCTAGTCTTTTTATCACTCCAGAAGTTTTGCCCCTAACTTCAAGGCTGTCATGGTTTTGCATTTGAAAAAAGGTGGTGTGAGACACGACTCCTCCACTGCATCACGCCAGGAGAGGATGAACTGTGCATGTTAATATGCTGGGATTCTAACACAGCTCAGGTTGTGCTTCACAGCCAAATGAAGGCAACATTTCAAAAAGTACTGGTAAGTCATGCCCTCATAAAAAGGCACTGATTTTCAGCTGCTACAGTACCCCTAAATTATAAGGCTTATGTCTGTCTGTTGGAACCTGGATTATCAAACTCTGAAAAGGAAAAACATCTGAATGAAGAAATGATCTTGCAGCTACCGCATTTGCCATTCACCATGTGCTATAGCCTAGCAGCTAGAGCTCTATTTACAGAGGAGGTTTATGTAATATGCATSTATATGCATAACCATGTACCTTAGCTCCTCTTAATCCAAACTGAAAGAAACCTGTGACTAGGTGCCATTCCCAGGTACCATGGAGCGTTGTGCCAAGATCCCACCCCAGCAGAATAAGCGTCACGCATGCCCCACGTTCAGCAGGACCGGACACAGCTGCCGTCAGTTCTCAGACGCGTACGCTGCCACGTGCCACTGGGTGTGCTGGTTTGGCTGGGAGAGAGTTCATTTTCTCCATAGGAGCTACTATGGGGCCATGTTTTGGATTTGTGCTGRAAACAGTGTTGATAACACGGGGCTGTTTTCGTTGCTGCTGAGCAGTGCTGACACAGAGTCAAGGCCTTTTCTGCTCCTCACCCCACCCCACCAGCGAGCAGGCTGGGGGGGCACAAGGAGCTGGGAGGKGACACGGGTGGGACAGCTGACCCCGACTGACCCAAGGGATGTTACATACCATATGGCGTCATGCTCAGCATATAGACCTGGGGAAAGTTGCTGGGGGGGGGCGCTGCTCGGAGGTTGGCTGGGCATCGGTCATTTGGTGGTGAGTAATTGTTTTTATTTGCATCACTTGCTTTTCTTGGGTTTTATTTCTCTCTCTTTGCTGTTTTCCTTTTCATTACAATGTATTATTAATGCTATTGTTATTGTTGTTGTTATTATTATTATTATTATATTTCAATTATTAAACTGTCTTTATCTCCACAGATGAGTTTTCCCACTTCTACCTTTCCGATTCTCTCCCCATCTCCCTGTGAGGGGCACTGAGCAAGCGACTGTGTGGGGCTTAGTTACCGGCTGGGGTTAAACCACGACACTGGGTTAAAAAAGATCTTGCAAAGAGTGAGGGCTGCTTGTTTTGGAAACTCAGTTCCTCCCCTTTGAAATGAACTCCTGAAGTTTGCTGGCTGTCGGGCACCTTGCCCTCCATTGTTCCATTTCCCTGGTTGCAAGAAAACTTGGAGATGGGTGATATGTGAAAGACCTTGACAGTGATTTCGTTAGTGTTATTCATTCTTTACTAATGTTTATGCTGCTCCTGAGGCATAGAGATGACGTTGCAGAAGCCTGTTTTATGTTAAATACCAGGAGTTTGTCAGGGGTCCCAAGGTGAAGTTGCACTTTTTTATTTCACCTGGAACAACTCTGGACAAATGAACTGATATTCTCACTGTCACACTTCCCACCCACAGCTCCTTTATAAAGGGGTCTGGAGGGTCCTGCGGGAGCCCCATCGTCTTCCGTAACCCACCTGGTGACCGGTTCCCAGCCACCCCGCAGCAGGTCCACAAGCAGCACGGCCACAGGACCCCAGCCTTGCCACGCAGCCACCAACAGCATCTGGCAAAACACCCTGAGCAAAGTCACCCAAGGAACGGGCACAGGCCACCCACGCGCATTTCCAGCTTTTGCCAGCAACCACCCAAACCATCGCAGCTATAGCGGGAGCYGCCGTTTCTCACGGACGTATGGATTTTGTGGGTAGTCAGTGAGAGTCCGTGCAGGAACACACTGTCCCCTCGGGTGCTGGCCACTGCTCCGGGGTGAGCTCTGCAGAGCCAGGCGCAGGGAGGGTTTGGGAGCCTTCTGGCAGGCAGCCTCGTACGTGTAAGAAGTGGCTAAATATGTCATTGCTGAAGTAATGGAAAAGCTASTCATCACCGTTACAGAGCATGACTGCTGCCCTTTGCAAGGGGCAGCAACTGCGAGCTGTGCTGCTTATCTGAAATCTCAGGAAGGGGATTTAGAACAGCTCTGGCTTTGTCTCTTTTGAAGTTAAAAGGACAAGAAATCAGGTTTATTTAGTTTAGCCTGAAGGAACTTCTGGATCCCTTCTTGTTTCCATTTTGCAATGGGGAGATAYGGGGAGAGTGTTTGGGTAAATGCCAAAAACATGTTTTGTATAATTTTTGTTTCATTTTCAGTACTTACACTTTTTTTCTAGAGGAATGCTCATCTATACCAAAACTATGGAACATTTCAAATGTTAATTTGTGCTTCAGTTTCACAGCTATGAAGTATRGATAATATTATTCACCAAGGAACTGACTGATAACATTTGAAAATGCAGGCTATATGAGGCAATATTATTGACTTACTGTATTTTACTGCTATGAATGTTCTCGGAAAGGATTCTTCCACTCTGCACAGCAAAGAAAAATTTTGTAAAAGATGTCCATAGAAACGAACAGATAATTGCCATTAAAGCTTGCATTGTCCAAATTATGGAAGCAAAGCCTACTGGGATAAGAGATCAACACAGAAGTAGCACAGATTTTTAAATGCCAGTATGTTTTCTCTATATAGTTAATCACTTATCAGTTATTAAAAAAGCAATGAAAAAAATAACCTGGAGTACAAYATTACATAAAAACATAGACTCACAGAATGGTTTGRGTTGGAAGGGRCCTTTAAAGGCCATCYAGTCCAACCCCCYKSCMWKGGSMRGG
>JASVER010000149.1:416418-427876 GCA_030449065.1 Oceanodroma leucorhoa
ARGKYYYCCYSGRRSCYTYYYYTYYYCMRGCTGAACAACCCCAACTCTCTCAGCCTKTCCTCAYRGCAGAGGTGTTCCATCCCYCTCACCATCTTCGTGGCCTCCTCTGGACCCGCTCCAACAGGTCCRTGTCTTCCCTGTGCTGAGGACCCCAGAGCTGGACGCAGCACTGCAGGRGGGTCTCACCAGAGCAGAGCAGAGGGGCAGAAYCCCCTCCCTCGACCYSCTGCCCACGCTGCTGGTGATGCAGCCCAGGGTACGGTTGGCCTTTGGGGCTGCGAGCGCACATTGCCGGCTCATGTCCAGCTTTTCRYCCACCAGTACCCYCACGTCCTTCTCGGCAGGGCTGCTCTCMATCCCTTCATCCCCCAGCCYGTATTTGTGCTGGGGATTGCCCTGACCCAGGTGCAGGACCCTGCACTTGGCCTTGCACATGAATTTAGTTAACATCAAGCCTCCTTTCTGCTTAGCATAAGCTAGAGTAGCCAAGCTGATAATGAAAATACACGTGAACACCTGCATCTCCAAACTGATGTCGAGCTTCACGTTTTCTTTCAGCGCTGAGCCTCATGAAGAACACCACGAGCACCGCAAGGTGACACAGCCTCCCGGGACACCCTGAACAGCTATTGCTTTTCAAATTCAGATGGTGGTGCTGGTTTCTGGGGTGCTGAGCCAGCGCAGTGCCAGGAACACTGCAAGTCCATATAACCTGTATAGGGAAGGCCACCACTGTACTGCTCTTCTGTGCTTTCCTGGGACAAACTGCAGCTACAGAAGCATGCAGTTTTCCCCGGAGCTATCTGTGCCAAATAAGCATACAATTCTTTCAGGATAAAAAAGATGATACTTTTTACTTGAAAGAGGATAGAGCTATTTGTCTTGGATGTTAATCGAAATCAAGGCAGGACATTTGCAACCAGAGGTAATATCTCCTATTAAACAACTCATATATAAACACAGACAAATGAGAAAAGCCTTCAGGCACTACAGCCCTACTTCAGTGTGCCTAAAAGCTTTAGTACTTTACCCAACTACAGTGGCTGGCTTAATAAAAAGATACTACCTTTATCTGTAATCTCTGTGTTGTCTGGGTCCCAAGTTAACCACAGCCCCAGCAAAATACCAAGAGCACATGGAAAGCCACAATGGAAATAATTTAATTTGCTCATTGTAATCTGAAGAGTTAAGTTAATTGTAACATTTTTTTTTTAAATAAGATAACACACATTTTACCATAGCTTTCATATAGGATAATTATTTCTGGAGTAGTCTTTCCTTCATAAGCCTTGGATTTCTAACTACTACAGTTTGCAACAACAAACCATACTTCTCAAACATCTCTTCTAGCAAAACAATCCCGCTGTTAAAGCATCACACCCAGTGCTTGCCAGGGCAGTCTCTTTGTCTCACAGGAGAAGAGTCATTAATGGGCTGATCAGGATATCTGCATCGATTTCTCAGTTTGTGTACCTACAAGCAAAACTGGCATTTTCACTTTTAGCCTCGCTCAGTAATTTATAGATGTCAGATGCCGAGAACTGTGCTCACTCTTCATTCAAGTAAAAAATTCCACTGAAGAAAATCAGTAGGTTTGCATGAATAAATTCCACAAAAAAACAAAACAAAACAAAACAAAACAAAAACAACAACAACAACAACAACAAGCTTTTGCTGGAGAGAGTTCAAAGGACTGACCCAAACCATCACACCCCCTGAAGCCTCACCACCTCCTCCCGCATCCCCGCACCCTCGGCGCGGTGCCGGTTTAGCCGCTGGCGGAGATGGCTGAACTTGCCGGCCCGGCAGAGAAACCCCTTACCCCGGGTGGCTCGGATGCATCTGAGGGTGGGGTGGGGTGGGGAAGCCCCCACCTGGGGTGGGGAAGCCCCCACCGGTGGGATCCGCCGTGGGACCGGCTCTCCCGCAGCAGTGCCAGCGAAGGGCGGTCTCCCCACACGCAACCGGAGGCTCAAGTACCTCTCCAGCGGTATTATTTCCATTCCCCATCCCCTGCTTCCTCCGGTGACCTTCGAAAGCAGCTGCCAAGCCCAGCGGGCAAAGCGACGGGACACTGGGGGATCGGCGAGCGCTGACCCTGGCAGCCCGTGTTTGTGCCATCAGCAGGGGAACAACGCGAATTACTTTTCCCAACCGTATCGGAATCAGGAGGAGCAAGCTTCAGACCTATCTTCATTCCAAAATTAAGCATGAAATTAGGAACCCCACAATGCTATCGAAAAGGGCTTCAACAGTGAAAGGTTGGTTTTAAAATTGTGTTCCTACAGACAAGACACTTTTCCCTGCCTGGTGTGATCTCCTATCCTGCAAAGACTGCTCTCACCACGGTACACGCTCCATACGGGGTACGTTCACGACCTTCTCAATCCTGACTTTATAACACTTTTTACATTGAAGCTGTCCTTTTTTTCATGTGCAGCACAAAATTAATTCAAGGGGACGTTGCAGAGCAAGGCACTATGCAGAAAAAAAACATACAGCATCCAGCCTTACAGTTAATATTATCTAATTAAGGTTTACATCGCAGCTACATCAGGTCAAGGCTCAATTTGCAGTTCAAACTACTACAGTCATAGTTTTCACCTGTCTTTCTCGAAAAGATGGCTCCATGTTAGGATAAATATAACTTGTTTATTCTGTTCAAGCTGGTTGTGAAAGCAGCTTACAGAGCCGGAATGTCTCGCAGAGTCATCATGAAAATTTTCAAGCCAAAGCACAAAATATATTTCTCTGTTCTTTGCCTGGCTGATTAACGATGGGAAAACAGATGGTGTTTGCTCATTTGTCAAATTAAACTAAACCCCCAAAACTATCACCAACAAAACACTCCTCCTGATGATTTGGAGGGTGGATCTTAACATTGCTCTCATTAACACATCTCTCCAGGAAGCTCTAATTACCCAGCCAGTGACTTTTTGGTCTCTTGCCCACTCATTCCTTCTGTCTCTTCACTGTCCCTTAAATGCCACCTCAGTCTCACTGCCTTGCCTTAACCCCTCCTCGTCTCCCTCCTTACCCCGCTCTTCCTCTCTAAYTGCAAACAGCCACGTCCCAGCCGTCCTCCACCCCCCACCAGCGGTTCCCTGGACGGCTCTCGGTCCCCTGCTTCAGCCTCCTCGCTCCCCAAAGTGCCTTTTGCTGCCTCTTCAGGGTTTTCCCACCKAAGCCTCCTTCCCCCGTGAGTACCAAGACCACCTCTTCCCACCCGTCCTGAGGCTCCTCGCCTCTCGCCCAGCTCCGGCGCTGCCCTCCCCGCTCTCCCATCACATCCGAGGTCCCCCCGTGCTCCCCCTCCATCCCTACCAACCTCCTGACCAGCTCCCTGTCACGATAASCCCCGCATTTGCCATGGCTTCACACAAAATGACACTATAACTAGAGACCCAGAAAGCGCCGGCGGGACAAAAGACTCAGAAGACAAAAGACCATTTGATGTCCAACTCTGGGACATTACATGGTTACAGTATTTTCAAATCAGGTGCATATTATAGCACTTCGAAGCTCAGACAAATAAAATGGAATAGTGCATATATTTTTTTAAAGGTAGCAACTTTAACACGCTGTAGGTTTTGTTCTTTGCTGTCAAAAAAATAAAAAAAAAAAAAAAAAAAAAAAAAGGAAAATCTAAGAGACAGCCAACTCTCCCTCCTTTGTTCCCAGCCACCGGAGTTAGTAATTCCCTGCTCCTTCTGTGACCATCAACAAGAAAATTGAGGGGAAAGCAAACTAACTGACAGACTTTAGCTATTAAATTAATGCGATCTCCCTGAGAATAAGAGCGTGTTTAAAGTAAAAGCAAAAACACCTTAAAAGCTTGCAGACAGTTATTATGCTTGAGAAGTACTGAAGAAAAGGGACTTATCTAAGCCTGGACACGCAGCTCCACTGATTTCATGTGATTAACAGTAAACATATAATTAAACACTTTGCTGGACTTAAGCCAGAAAATTCAATTCTGCAAAAGCCTGAGCACTCTTCCACTAATATGAACATGTTCATGAAACTTTCAAGTAAAATTTCCTATTACTAACRTACCTCTAAATGTCATACAGGCAACAGCATATTGCTCATAATTGGTACTTTCTTATACTGAACTCCATCTTTATTAATTTAAATTGTCGGTTTATATGAATGCAGTACTTTAAATAAAGCCGCARTAATACTGTATCTGAGCAATCACATGAGACAACGCAGGTACACCTGAAGACCTTACAATACTTTTCTTCCATACGATCAATGTCTTTCAATGGGACAAGGCGTCAATGCCTAAGTTCTGTCGCAGGTGCAGGKAGCTGGGTGAGGAGGGAGGGGAGGGAAGCAATTCTGCACCCACCCCCCCTGCACCCCCCAAAGGGATGTGAGCTCCGGGCCCCTGGGACTATCAGCCGGATCACCTCCCCAGCCGCCTTGCCTTCCTGCCATCTGCCCTCTGGCTTCCAGCGGAGTCAGAAAGAGAAGGTTACGCATTCCTTCAAAAACCAAGCCACCAAAAAAACCCCACAGAACTGGTCAGTAAATAACAGCATTTTCTAGCAGATGATCAAGATGTGACTCATCTGACAGAAGGCAGGCGTTTGCATCTGATCTTGTCGGCGCTGCCTGGCCGAGTGGTCAGCGAGAGGAGGAGGAGGAGGAGGAGGAGAAAAGCATTTCTGTGCTGTACTTCCTCTAAAACACAACACTGAAACAGGTCAGCTCAACAGCACCGTGAAGGTGCCACTTCTCCCCGTCAACCACAAAAACGGTGTAAGGAGGCATGATCAGAGGTGGACATCGAAATTTAAATGCGGTCAAATAAATTGATTGTGTGCTTTGCTTTTTTCGTCGTGATCAACTGAGCACAGATGTCTTCCTATGCCTCACTACTTTTAAATACATTTATATGAACAACGGTGTTGTCCCAGACCTACTTATCCTTCACATACATTAAAAGCAAGACAACCCACTGCACGCGCGAGAGAAACTTACAGACGAGGCCACTTCAAACCGAACCTGATTACCACCGAACTTTGCAAACGGCCAACAAATCACCCAAAACCGCACCCCAAAGAGCTGCAGCCGTGCAGGAGGATGCTAAGGATCCGCACGGTATCTCTGTATTCCGGACCCCGCGGGCTGGGCAGGAGAACCGACCGTGCCCCAGAGCCCCTCAGGCAGCACAGCTCGGAGGGAGAATTTCTCAGGGGGGTTATCATCGGGGCAAACCTGACACTGTTCAGCGAACGCACAAAGAGAAACCTAACTTTTGGCTCTAAACCGAAAGCACATTTTTTCAAAGAAGGAATGTCTAAAAATGTATTTACAATAAATAAAAACAAACAAACAAGAGCCACTACATTATGTATCAGGTTTTTATACCCAACAGCTTCCTTTTTATCCAACAGAATCAGGAAGAACAAGCCATACATGACAAACGCTTGTCACATTATTTGAGAACTACCAAAAGGAGTTTAATGAGGAGAAGGAAAATAAATGCTTCTATGGAATCACAGTAGTAATACACAAATAGGCATGAAGAAGGTCACTAAAATATGCTCAAGTTTTGTACTTCTCTTTGTGGCACTTAATAAACATCCAGAGATTGCTCGCATATCTAAAAAGTTAAAAACTTCCATGTCATTTATACCGAAGGCATTACAAGTATAAACTGTTAAGTATGTAAACATAACCTTTATACCTAACTATTTACCTTAAACTATGTAATGTGTTTTATAAGCAGTAGTATACTACCTACCCTCATAAAAATTAAAACAATTCTAGCAAAATAGGATTTCTAAAATATCAAATATTATGAAGCACTCTGCTGTAAATAAGTCTTTTCAAAATGCAAGTGCAAAAAAAAATCTTAGGCACAAGATCAGTCACATTTCTGACAATGCAGAGCTTCTTATCTTACTCAATTCTACGTGTTTCAGTGCTTTAACATAACATTAACACTAGAATTTAATCTGGAGACAATCTTTATGGCCACAGTACATTTTTTTTTCACGACAATGGTTCTTTGTTGGTGCATTCACCAGGATTCTGCTTTCTGGCCACAGCTTACTCTGATGCTTGTGAGTTGCTTTGTTTTTCCATAGCTAAATCACCACTATTTTTGTACTTATCAGCAAAATAATCGGAGTCAAAGCTTACAGACAAATCTGGAGGACTCACATAAACATTTCCATTGTCTATTGTGACTTTATGAATCCTTTGTTTGACTCCTTTTGATTGCCACTGTGGTGTTGGTGATGGCTCCAAAGGGTTTATTCCTTCATATAATCCTTCTCCTGTTTCCAGAGTAATTTTATACTTATGCCAAGGACAAATAATACATGCTTGACCATTGATATCCTGCAAAGAAGAAGAAGAAAAAACAGCAAGTCATCGGCTTCTGATTATTCTCCTGGAAGAATCTCTAGGCCAAAAGACATGTCTGCTGATTTGGCTGTATAGCTGTATGCTATTTTACATATATATCCATTTTTTTCGGTGTTACGTTCAGATGAAAGCATTCCAAAAAATGTGTTAGAGATTTCAAAGGACTCTATGCTCCTACAGTATTTTTATTTTGCTTACATACCTCTATTTCTCCAAGACATAAAGGGCCTCCTTCATCTGAAACATAGTAGAACAGAGTATTAATTTATGCAGCAGATTTTATGCTTAATTGTTGTAACAGTGAGATCATATGTGCAAATGTCTTACGGTAGCAGCGAGAGTCCAGAGCATGAAATTTCCCTTCATGGTAGAAAACAACAACTTCTCTGCCATTGACTTTGGCTGTTATTCTTTGGGACCTCTTTATGTCATCCTCCTTGCCAATTAATATAAGACCATCTGGCTCCATTTCAACTGTTCCTGTGCTTGAGCTGCACAAATCCACATCCTTAAAACACAAAAAATTCAAAAACCCACCTTATGAAACAGTTTTTGTTTGAATTTCTGCATGGAGAATGGGTGTCTCAGTCCCGGAGAAAACCGCAACCCACTTGACACGTGAAGTGAAAGGAGCAGAAGTTTTAGTAAAAGACTATCAACACGCACACGAAGCAAAGCACATGCGTTTGGTGATAATGTTTGGGCAACGTGCTCACTAACAGAACTGGGACTAGGAAAACCAGCTGTTGCAAACCTGATACCTGAGGCTGAGGCAAGATAAATTCTAAATCACTATTCATTTACTCTGCTCTTTAATCACCATATCCCCGGGAAAGCGACACGCAAAAAAACACAAGGATGCTACATGTAAAATACTACACTATTTAGCTATGCAATGGGCAAACAGTAGCATTTACAMGTAAATCCAATATTCTTTAAATAATATTCTGGCTAGAAATACAAACTGATGTAAGTTGATGAAAAAATGAAAATAYCATCTGCAAAAGGGAAAAAAAAAGTTTATTGAGCTGTATTCAACCTGGGCTTTTTAGCAAATGTGTCTGCCTTTCCCTTCCTCCTCTTGCACATTTCAAATGTCTAATAGCTTCTCCCTCTTGCAGCAAGGGACATAAGTAGTTCTATCACAAAACCTGCCTTCCTATTAAATTCGCCACTGTGCTCCAGTTCCCTCCGAATTCCCTGTACCACCATACTACCCTCGCTTCCTCTGAAAAATCGGGCTAAAGAACGGTCTTTGTGCGTGCCGAGACCAGCGGGGAGCCGCGGGCGGGGGGCGTCCCGCGGTGCGGCAGAGGGGTGCGGAGCCGCGGGGAGCAGCGCGGCAGCACGCCACACCGTACCTTGGGTCCGCGCCAGATCGCAACGGAGACGAGAAAGCAGATGAAGAAATGGAGGCTCAGAATGATGAGGTCCAGCATCGCCCCTCTTCGCCGTGCCTATCGCAACTGTCCTGCCTTGTTCACGTACGTGACRGCGTGTGTCGCAGCCCCTCTTTACGTGCGACGGGGAGGCGGCGGGGACGGCCCCTATAGCACCAGAGGCAGGATGTATGGAGGCAGGAGCCAGCTCTGCCAGGACTGATAAGGAGCGGGGACGCGCTGGGGCTGGCCTGATAACAGAAGAAGAGACCTCAGGGCTCCTCCTGCCGCCTTCCTGCCCGTGAGCCTGTGCCACCACCGCCTCCTCCAAGCAGGACGTGCCGAACCGAAACCCTGCTCCGAGTCGTTACGTTACGTGTTTATTCAGGGTCAGCAACTGCGTCTTTCCCAACAAGCCGTTACACTGGGAAGACTGGCGTGGCATTTTCAAGGCCAGTCGTTATCTGATTTGCACACTGTCAGCCATAAGGACTGACTCTCTGCTTTCCAGTTTACGGGAACTTCCACCCAGTCTTACCTAGAAAGTGGAACGTCACTGTCAAACTCACAGGATCATCCARTAAGGCATTCACGCTTATTTTCTTTAGAAATGCTTATTTTTTTTGAAAATAAGCACAGTGTTTAGCAAAGTAACCACAAGAACTGGAGTAGGAAATCCCAAGTTTTTACTAACATCTTTCAGCTGACTCTGCCTATAAACTTCCCAAATTGGCCAAAATCTTAAAATGCTGAAGCCTGTTGTTGGAAACACTCTTACAAAGACACCTCTAAAAAACTGTATATCTATATACATAGACATATAGAGATACAGACACACACATCTCTGCATACATCAACGCACACAGACACACACACATATGCGCAGACCACTACTAAAATAACACTTGGCACCAAACCTCCAGTTCATTTGATGATGAAGTTTCTACAGTCAGCCTGGATTTTGTACGCATAAATTATCCAGGCACCCCAGTCTGAAACCTGACTCAGACTGTCAGCGCGCTGTGGACCCTACATGGCCCAGCTGGCGTAGGCAATCAATAGCCAACGGCTTCATTTTACAGTCAAGACTTCCACGCTTATCTACAACCAGCTGCTGATTAAGAACTGCCTTGGCACATCTGGTCCTCCAGAAGAAAGCCCTCGAGGCAATGTACACTTGTTAATGCACTAATGAGTTTGTTAAACGCATGGTGGCAAAAGACTTTGTTCCCTTAGAAAACGAGCACAGATRAGGACTCCTCATCACGAAAGACCTGTAACGAGACCCTCTTACTGCACGCCTACTGTTGGCCCCTTTCTCATACGTGAAGTGGACATGTACCGGCAAAGTATGAACAGAAAATGAGAGATTTCAACCTAGAGCAGACCAGGAGGCACTGAAAGCCCCAAAGGAGGCAGCAGCTGCTTGCCCAGAGGAGTTCGCTGAGTTTGGGACAGGACCCAGCATAAGGGAAGGGCAACAGACCTCCAAGGGGGTTTTCACCTAACGTGACCTTCTCCTCTTCCACCTCAGTCCCCAGCTTGGTGCCACCTGGACGATGCTGCCCCCACAGCTGGAACCAGGCGAATGAAGACCTGTTTTTTCTCCTCCCTCTCTTTAAACAGCACAGTCACAGCCGTTAAGCCCGGATCAGGGGATAGGTGAGCTGGTGAGTGTCACCTGCCTATCAAAAGCACGTTAAAATGGCAATTTGTCTGCCTGCCCTCTCACAGCCCCTTGGGAAACGCACTCTCCATCACACTCTGCCTAAGGTGAAATAACCAGTTTTGCTTGCTCCTGTTTTTTCCAGGCTGATGACCGTATTAAGACCACCCATTCAAACAAGACACGGAGTACAATGGCCCACATAACCCCCCTGGGTCCCACGACAGAATCCTGAGCTACYAACCAGCTAGCAGAGCGGCACCTGCCAATGGAAGTGAAAACACTGCAATCAAAAAGAAAAAAAGGTTATTCACATGCACACACGCTTTAGGTTGATTTTCTACTAGATTTTTCCTAACGTTTTCTTAAGAGTTTGGCTGCTTTGACGTTTTCTGAGTCACTGCGCACCGTGCCGGATAAAGGCATCCCCGCACCCAAGTGCCGTGTGGTGGCAACGACAGCCCAAGGGGTTTGGGAGCAGCGAAAGGATTCGTTTTCCAGCTAGAAGCACAGCTGGGTTTATGAGTCGTAGTAATTCATTGCTATACCCTGCTCTAGCTCCTTTTCCTYCTTTGGGGAAAGGGAAAAACATCCCCGCCGCGCGGGGCGTGGGCCCGCCGTGCCCCGGAGACACGGGTGTTGGRGCGGGCAGCCGTCGGGGGCTGCCCCGGGTCGCAACAGCTCCCACGAGGGGACCAGGAGGGGCGAGGCGACCCCCAGCTCCCCCCGCTCCTCGGCCGCTGGCCCCGGCTGTCCTCCGGGGGATGCTCCGATGGGGGCACCGGCGGCGGGCAGTGGGGGGGCCGGTCGCGGGGGAGGGGGACCGCTCGGAGGGGAACCGCTCCGCCGGGGCCGTGCTGCCGGCATCGGGCGGGCGGGGGTCACCGAGCCGTCGGCGGAAGATGCSCGCCGGCCCCGGGCGGTGTAGGGGATGAGGACCGCCGGGGGAAGATGCCCGCTGGTGCTGGGCTGTATGGAGGTTGAGAAACGTCGGGGGAAGATGCTCGGCGGTGCCCGGGCAGCGGACCGCCGAGGGAAGATGCCCGCCGATGCCGGCCGTGTARGGGATGAKGASCGCCGGGGGAAGATGCCCGCCGGCCCCGGGCGATGTAAGGGATGAGGACCGCCGGGGGAAGATGCCCGCCGGCCCCGGGCGGTGCAGGTGGGGCGGATCGCCGGGGGAAGATGCCCGCCGGTGCCGGGGGCGGGGGGCGTGCGATCCGCCGTGTGTGCGCAGCCCACCCCCCGGTGCCGGATGACGGCGAGCCCCTATATATGCCTCCGGGGAGCGCCGCGCCGCCTCCGGGGAAGCTGAGGGGTCCGAGCGGCGGCTGCCCCGATGGCGGAGGACCCCTTCCCCCCCGGCCTCAACCTCTCCGCCCCCGGCGCCCCCCCGCCGCTCCCCGGCCCGCGGGCGGCCTGGGCGGGCGCCGTCTTGCTGCTGGCGCTGGTGGGCAACGGGCTGGTGCTGCGGARGGTGTGCGGCGGGGGTCCGCGCCGGCGGCGGGACCTGCTGGTGGGGCACCTGGCGCTGGCCGACCTGGCGGGCTGCGGGCTGGCGCTGCTGCCGCGGCTGGCGGCCGAGCTCCGCGGCTCCGGCGGGTCCCCGGGCGCCGCCGCCTGTCGCCTGCTGCCGCTGCTGCAGCGCTGCGGRCCGCTGGCCTCGGCCCACGGGCTGGTGCTGCTGGCGCTGGAGCGGCACCGCCCGGCGCTGCCCGCCCGCGGGCTGGCCGCCCTGGGCTGGCTGCTGGCTCCGCTCCTCGCCTTGCCCCAAGCCTTCGCCTTCCGCCCGGCCCCCCGCCCCGGCGGGCCCCGCTGCCGCAGCGTCTTCGAGGAGCTGCCGCGCTGGCACGGCCTGGCCTTCGCCGCCTACGGGGCGGCCACCGGCTTCCTGGCGCCCGCCGGGCTCCTCTGCTGGGCCTGCGCCCGCAGCCTGGCCGCCCTCGGGGCCGCCCGACGGCAGCGGGCGGAGGGCGGCGGGCGGCGCCGCGGGGGGCTGCCGGCGGCGGGGGGCGGCCTCCCCCGCGGG
>JASVER010000149.1:437659-448535 GCA_030449065.1 Oceanodroma leucorhoa
GAGCAGCAGTTTTTCTGGAAGAACCCTCTTTTGCGATTGTTTTTCCTCGCAACTCACGTACCCGTGCCTCTAGGGTCGAGGTAGGTTTTCCATCCCACTTCCTCATGTCCTCTCCGTGGTCACACAGGTAAAACCACAGGGTGCCCCGGCATATGTATCCATGATATCTTCTCTCTTGAGCGGGGGAACGCTTACTCCGAATGGCTGAGATACTGGCCTGGGCAGGTGGGGAGTAGGACATATCCTCTTTGAGTTGCTGGACCTCCCAGGACAGTTTCTCGGCTATCATGTCTGGCAGCTTCTCCACCGCAGAGACGCAGGCCTGTAGGGAGGAAGAGAGACTTTCTTCATATTGCCAGAGTTGGCCAGCCAATTCATCCACCGTTTGCTCCTCTCCGTCTTTCCAGGTCATTATTGCCAATGAGTTTGCATGACGCTGGTGTGCTCCGTACAAACTTCCGCCACATGGGTCTGGTGCACTTGATGTCATCTGGATCTTTGGGTAACTGCTCATTGTCCAGGTCATCGTAGATCACTTCCAGCACGGCTAATTCCCTCAGGTACTGGATACCTCTCTCCATGGTGGTCCACTTGCCTGGGTGACATACAACATCTTCCTTGAAGGGATACCTTTCCTTCACACCTGACAGGAGTCGCCTCCAGAGGCTGAGGACTTGTGCCCCTTGTCCAATCGCCTTGTCAATGCCCCCTTCCCTAGAAAGGGATCCCAGCTGCTTGGCTTCCCTGCCCTCTAATTCCAGGCTGCTGGCCCCGTTATCCCAGCACCGGAGCAGCCAGGCGACAATGTGCTCGCCTGGGCAGCGGCTGAAATCTTTTCACATATCTCGCAGCTCATTCAGGGATAGGGATTGGGTGGTTACCATCTCATTTAGGGCTTCTGCCTCTTCCTCCTCCTGCTGTTGTGATGGCCCTGGTTCATCTTCATCCCTTACTAAACGAGTTGATTTTCTTGTGTATTTCTTCTTCTGTATAGGGGCAACTGGTACCGGCACAGGTTGGTTCTCTGGTTCAGCCACAGTGCCTGTCACTGGGGTTTGGGTAGCTGTAGTGTTTGTCACGGGGGTTGGAGTACCCACGGTGTCTGTCAACGGGGTTTGAGTAGCCACAGTGCCTATCACAGGGGTTGGAGTAGCTACAATGCCTGTTGCGGGGGTTTGAGTAGCCACCGTGTCGGTTGCCGGGGTTCATCTCTGGATGGTATGCCTAAATAATTGTTTAACCTTAAACAAGACCACATTCAGGAGATGTAGCAATATGAATACGCTTGTTTGAACATCCCAAGGATATTCAAAATTCTCAGGCACTGTTGTGGAGGGCTTCATGAAGAGGATAGAAGAAAAAGGCATTTCTGGAGATACGACAGGGAAGATGAACAGGTGGGAGAAAGTGTCCCACTCTGTCTCCCCCATAAATTCTTTCTTCGAGGCAAAAAGGGTGTAATTACTAATAGTTTCTAAAAGGTGGTTCCCGAGGTACAGAGACGATGGCAATGCTGAGTACAAATACCAGATTAGACTCACGACCAATGATTTTATCATATCATAAAACAGTGTTACACAGTGCAGCAAAATGATAACCTTGACCCGGTTCCGAGCAGTAACAAACAGCCCAACAAGGAGTATATACTGCAAGAGAGGTATTACATAGCCCAACACTGAGAGCCAGCCCCAGAACTTTGAGAGCCAATAAATCAACATTGTGACCAGCGACTATTAAAACAATATAAGGAATACTTATAATAAATTTTGCCTTAATACTCTTTGGTCGGATCTGTCGTTATCTCAACCCTTTGAGCCCCACGTTGGGCGCCAAAAAGGACTGTAGTGGTTTAACCCGGCAGGTAGCCAAATGCCACACAGCTGCTCACTCACTCCCCGCCAGTGGGACGGGGAGAGAATTGAAAAAAAAATTCGCAGATTGAGATAAAGACAGTTTAATAGAACAGAAAAGGAAAGAATAATAATAATAACAATGATAATAGTATAATAACGATACAATATACAAAATGAGTGATGCACAATGCAATTGCTCACCACCCGCTGAGAAAATGGCCAAAACTGATAGCCCCTTCCTGGATCCCCCCCATTCCTATACTGGGCATGACGTCACAAGGTATGGAATACCCCGTTGGCCAGCTGGGCTGGTTGTCCTGGCTGTGCTCCCTCCCAGCCTCTTGTGCGCCTGGCAGAGCATGGGAAGCTGAAAAATCCTTGAGTAGCAGATTACCTAGCAACAACTCAAAACATCAGTGTGTTATCAACATTCTTCTTATACTAAATCCAAAACATAGCACTGGGAAGAAATTTAACTCTATCCTGGCTGAAACCAGGACAAAAGGTACCTGGTTGGAAGGGGAAAATCACTGAACAGAAGAAAATGCCTGCTGAAACACTGACAGAAGATGCCTGCCAGCCTGGGCACTGCCACCCTGGGCACTCGGCCTGGGAGCCAGAAGCATCCTTGAGAAGCGCAGCTGGCACCTCTGAAGTGCAGCTGGGTACCCAGAAACCGGAGACATCCTGTGATATCACCCATAAGCACAAAACCAAGGAACTRTAACAGCAAGTTACAGCCTGAAAACATGAAAAATAGTGTGGAAAAAGGGGGAATTGTCCTGATAAAGTAAGAATCGGTGACTGCTGCTGGCTGTTCCAACTGCAAGGACAGCAAAACAGTCCAGAAAAATAAAAATTGGTCAGACAGAACAGAAAACATCATCATTTATTGGCTGTTGCAGGTGAAAAATAGAAATTAACAGCATATATAGGCTGTTCGAAGTGGTGGTGTCCTATGCCCTCTTACGTCTCTATGATACAAAAATGACTCAATTCTTGCCCAAATGCCGCTTCTCTGAGAACTCCCCATGCTGCATGGTCTTCTCCTTTCCTAAACAGGTCTCCACAAACTTTCGACGAAATCTTGGACCTTGGCCGGGGATGCCTGCCTGACTCCAAACTAGGCGTCGCGGATCATCTTCGAAGTGAGACTGTTATTTCAGTGGTCCCACGCTGGGGTGGGGTTGGTTTGTCCTGCCCCTTGTGGGCTGGTTGGGTCCTCTCCTGGGATCTACCACCCTCCCAATCCCAGCTCAGCCCAAAGTCAAGGACAACCCTGTCCTGTCCCCAGCCCAGCCCTGGGGCAGCGATACCCCCCTTCCCTGGGATATTGCCCTGCCATGGACCCTCTGCCCCCCGGACAAAATCAGCTCCAGGCCAGTGGCAGCCATTTTGTGTCAATGCGGTGTCACCACTGCGGCACATCGCAGCCCCTATTTTAGTGGGTTTCGGGGAGGCTCGGTTGTCACTTCTACTGCGCGTGAGCCAGTGAGAAGATGGGCAAGAGAGTGAAAAACACATCAGAGATGGGAGGAAAAGCAAACAAGCCGGCAGGAGCGGGGTGCTTCGGTGTCACCCCAACCTCTCCTCCCCTCAGGGGATCTCGCCGGGTTCCTCAGCCTCCCCAGCTGACCCCTTTGCACATCYCCTCGTCACGCAGAACCTCTGGAGGAGATGCTTGTGCTCAGTGTGCGAGATGGAGGAGTGGAAGCTGACGCTGCTGCTCTTCATCTCGAGCCTGAGCATGTGGGGCCTCTGCACGCTCGTGTTGCCCTGCACCCTCAGCTTGGTGGCCATACTGGGTCTGGGCATCTTCCTSACCTGGTGGCCCAACATCAAGGCCAAGGTAGGTGTCCGTCCATCTTGGTATCACCCCAAACACTCCCTGGGCAGGGCTTAGCCCGGGGCAGAGCCCATCCCCGGCGTGCTCGGGAGGGGCCCCGTTTTGGGAGGGAGCGGTGAAGAGGGGCCATTGCCCACCCAGCCAGGCCCCTGCTCTGGAGCCACCGAGCCACCTCCGCTGGGGCACCAGGCCAGGGACGCTCCTGTCCCTGTAACTCCAGYTCCCCTTCCCGGGGTCCTTGTTTCCTGGGCAGGGGCCCTCCTGGCTGAGGGGAGACACCCCGCACTAACCCGGGGCYTGCTTTCTGGGGGCAGGGGACSTCTGCGAGGAAGAGCTGCTGGAGGARGAGGAGGAAGGACCCGATCGGTGAGCAGCCCCCTCCCAGAGCTGCGCYGGGCTCCGCAGCGGCTCCCGGCCCAGAGACGCCATTGCACCTGGAGCCCCTGCGACGGCTGCCCTTGCTCACTCTGCCTCTGCCTCCTCCCCAGGAGCCTCCGACCCCKGCGAAGGCGTGGAGGAGTGTACAGGGAGCCTGAAGGCAGGGTAAGGAGAGCCCTTCCCTGCAGGGAGGGACCCCCCTCCGGGAGCCTCTGGCTGGGGAACCCCACTCGTGGGTCCCTCTGCCCCGTGCAGCTGCCCCGTCGCCCTGGGGAGGCTGCGGGTGGGCGAGAGCCCACGCAGGATCCGGCACAGAGCCGGGGTCAGCCCTGATCCCCTGAGGAAGCCGAGGACGGGGTGGGCTTGGGGGGCGAGGGAAGGGGGGATGGCCTGGGGAGGGCCACAGCAGCCCCCACAGTGCAGCCGGTATTTCACCCACAGCTGGGAGAAGCCCCATGGAGCAGAATGGTGGGAAAGCAACAGCGGCGGGGAAGCAAGGAATCTCCCCGAGGAGACAGGACGACCTGGAAGTCTCAGTGCTGCCACCAGCTCAGAGCTCCTCGGGAACCAGCCCTCCACCACCGCCATGGAGGAGCTCGCCAGATCCCTGACGGAGTCCCTGGACATAACCCAAATCTGCCTTGACCTGCTGGGAAAGCTGAGGGACCCTCAGGATAGCGGCACTCCCGCCCTGCGCGAAGGCATGAGGACAGAATACCTCGTGTGCCTGCGGTGCCGGCRGTGCTTCTCAGACAGCTGCCCGCACTACGGCGAGCCCGTGGCAGAAGAGGACCTGCCCACGCTGGCTGCCTGCCTTCGCACCGCAGAAATCCTGGTGCACGAGGAGGACGTGCAGCTGGAACTGGGGCTGGGCTTTGAGCTGGCCGTCGGTGGGAAGCCCGTCTACGCGTGGGAGATAACCCAGCGGCTCCCCGAAATACCCCCTGAGAGGTATTGTGAGAAGTGCAACGCGCCTCTGCCCAGGGGCCCTGAGGACAGCGACAGCTTGCAGCCATGGTTCACCTTCCTCAGGGCCCAGGAAACACCAAAGGGGGAGACGACACCGGCCGGGCAGGACTCAAGGGCTCCTTCTGCGAGGCAGACGTGGAGTCAAGGCAGTGACACCAGCAGCGAAGACCTGCAGCCAGCTGGGCAGGAGGAGTCTGTCCCCAGCGTGGTCCCCACGTGGCCCCTGCCCCCATGGGCACGGCCCCTCTCCCCTGAGGGCCTGCACCGGCTGCGGAGAGCCGGGATGGAGCCCCTGCCCTGGGTGGGCTACAAGGGCCTGGGGCAGGGGGTCAGCCTGCAGCGCATCCGGCARTCCTGGCTCAAACTGAAGAGCGGCGTGCGGAGGAGCATGGAGGCCGGGCGGGCCTGGCTGCAGAGAATATGGAGCCCGGAACCCAACGGCAGCGAGGAATAGGACCAGATGCTGCCGTTCGATCTCCGGTATAAGATCGACGCGCTCTTCCACGCCATGGGGATGGAGGCGTAAGGAGCACCGGTAAGGAAAGGTGGGACCGGGAGCAGCATGGGCAGGGTGAGCGCGGCATGGGAGGTCGGGGACGGGACCGGGCTGTCTTGTGCAGCCGTCRAAGCTGGGTCGTTCAGGAGGTGCTTCTGTAGGACGAGGTAGCGTGGTCTGGGAGCGTTGGGATGACGGTGAGAGGTGTGACGGCTTCTCGTTGATTTTTGTTTTGGACACAGAGAGAACTGCTGGGAGGGAAAGCACGTGGAGAGGCAGGATCCGGCACGGACCCCGAGGCGCGGAAGAGGCCGAGGGAGGTGTGTGTCCCGCGGGGCTTGCGGAGGGCGAGGGTAGATGCCCGGGATGCCCAGGGGATGCCGCTGCTCACACACCCCAAAGCCCCTTCGCTCAGAGCCACCCTTTGGACCCCAGGGCCCCCCTCCGCCCCCAGCCTGGGTGTCTGCAGGGCCTCCCCACCCCGGGGACAAATGGAGCCCTGGGGTCCCTCCTCACTCCCTTCCTCTCTTCTAGGGGGGCCAAGAAGAGACTACCCGCTGGGCAGCACCCCCAGTGCAGCCTGCAGACGACAGACAGCACTGACTGGGGCTTCCCTGCTCAGAAGCAGCCCCTCAGTCCCGCTGGTGGCTGCCCCAAGACCTGCAGAAGTGTGGGGCGAGGTCCTGCCAGCCCCCCGTCACGTGGACACGCATCTGTTTTGGGGCCAGTGGACCTCAGCGAGGAAGTCCATGAGCTGATGGCCTACGTCAAGCCCCCTGACAAGGACAGCCTGGGCCACGTCCAACAGCTGTCCGTCCTTCACGTGCCACCGGCTGCAGCGGCTGCAGGACCTTGCTGTCTGCCTGCCCCCGTCTGCCCAGAGGGGAAGGCAGAGCCCAGACCGGTTTGCTCCCTGTTAAGGCATGGGACCATGGACAAGAGGAGCCCTCAATCTCCTGGTGCTCTGCTGGGATGGAGCAACGATCCGCCTGTCATCTCTGGAGGCCTCCAGCAGCAGAGAACCCCAAAGAGCAGCCGTGAGCGCTCTCCTCAGGAACGCGAGACCTTGGCAGAGAACTTGGCTTGTGTCAGAATAAAACAGTATCATGCTTAAAACACCCCCGAGAGCGCTTCATTTGTTGAATGAACGGGGAGGCCAGTGACCTCCAGGGCTACGAGGGGGTCAGGGACAGTGCTGGCAGGGGGGACAGGCGTTGGGGCCGCTCTGTGCCTCGTCCCCAGCCTGGTGGGGCTGGCGTGTCCCCAGCTGCTCCACCCCAGGGTCCCTGCTCCATCCTTGTTTCCGAATATCCCCCAACGAGCCTTTCGGATGCAGCCCCAGCTCTCGCTCCCCTTCCCCTGGGGCCGGGGGCTGAGCTCCCCGGGAGGGCACCCGCCATGGCCCCGGTGGGCAAAGGGCTCCGAGACCCCCAGCCCGGATGCCCCGCAGTAGCCAGCTGGGCACCTCGACCAGCCCCAGTGAGGGATGCACGGCCTCGGTTGCCCTGCACCCTCAGCTTGGTGGCCATACTGGGTCTGGGCATCTTCCTGACCTGGTGGCCCAACATCAAGGCCAAGGTAGGTGTCCGTCTTGGTATCACCCCGAACACTCCCTGGGCAGGGGTTAGCCCGGGGCAGAGTGTCAATGCCACTGGCTCCAAGACGGACCCGCCACTGGCCAAGGCCGAGCCCATCAGCGACGGTGGTAGGGCCTCGGTGATAACGTATTTAAGAAGGGGGAAGAAAAACCAGTGCAACTGCAGCTGGAAAGAGGAGTGAGAATGTGTGAGAGAAAACTCTGCAGACACCAAGGTCAAGGAAGAAGGAGGGGAGGAGGTGCTCCAGGCGCTGGAGCAGAGATTCCCCTGCAGCCCATGGTGAAGACGGAAGGACGAGAGGAAATGGCCTCAAGTTGCGCCAGGGGAGGTTTAGATTGGATATAAGGAAAAATATCTTCACTGAAAGGGTTGTCAAGCTTTGGAACAGGCTGCCCAGGGAAGTGGTGGAGTCACCATCACTGGAGGCATCCAAAAAACGTGTAGATGTGGCGCTTCAGGACATGGTTTAGTGGGCATGGTGCTGTTGGGTCGATGGTTGGACTTGATGATCTTAAAGGTCTTTTCCAACCTTAATGATTCTATGATTCTATTCTAAGACCATAGAGAGGCAGGCTGTCCCCTGCAGCCTGTGGAGGTCCAGGATGGAGCAGATATCCACCTGCAGCCCATGGAGGTCCAGGGTGGAGCAGATATCCACTTGCAGCCCATGGAGGTCCAGGGTGGAGCAGATACCCACCTGCAGCCCATGGAGGACCCCATGCTGGAGCAGGGGGATGCCCAAAGGAGGCTGTGACCCCATGGAGATCCCGTGCTGGAGCAGGCTCCCAGCAGGACCTGTGGCCCCGTGGAGAGAGGAGCCCATGTTGGAGCAGGTTTGCTGGCAGGACTCGTGACCCCGTGGGGTCCCACGCTGGAGCAGTCTGCTCCTGAAGGACTGCACCCTGTGGAAGGAACCCATGGTGGAGCAGTTCGTGAAGAACGGCAGCCGTGGGAAGGACTCACATTGGAGAAGTTTGTGGAGGGCTGTCTCCCGTGGGAAAGACCCCACGCTGGAGCAGGGGAAGAGTGTGAGGAGTCCTCCCCTCTCTGCTGAGGAGGGCAGTGATAGAGCAGCTTTGGTGGGCACATGGCGTTCAGCCAGGGTCAACCCACCACAGCCTGCGCCAGCGTGGCGGGGGCTGCGCACGGGGGAATAAGCTGCTCTCGGGGGCTGCAGGCCCCGGGCGGGAGACCACAGACCCCCCTTTTAGCCAGGGAGGCTGAGGTCAGGAATTAGGAAGAACGTCCTCGCAAGCCCCAGCCTGGCTTTTTGTGCGGGGCGAGCGTGGTCACGGCCCTCCTGGGTCACCCATCTTCAGGTCAGGAGGACTGTGCTGGGATGGGGACGGGGAGGTGGCCGGGGACACGGCCCTTGCATCGGCGGGTGGCCCAAGGGTGGTAAAGGCTGTGGCAGGGGAGGGGAGAGGGGCTGCCTTCTCCCTTCCACATGTGCACCTTGGGGCTGGCGGGGGGGCATCTTGCTTTGTAGCCACCTTATTTTATGAGCTTATTAGGAAAGAAAAACAAATAAGGGCTCGATCCCCTTTGTACAGACTAGGCTAACATGTGAATTCTCAAATTCATCGCTTAATTGGGGGGGCAGAGGAGGAAGGGCTGTACCCGCTGTTGGCACCCGCTGCCTGCCCACCTGTATTTATCCAGCCACCGCCACCTCCACCCCCCCCGCCAGTGCACGGTGCCCTGACACCGCGGGGATGGGCACAGTCCCACTCAGCAGCTCCTTGCACATCCCTCCGCTCACCCCCCCTGCGGGTGGGCATCGCCCTCCCAAAACGGGGGGGGGGGCCCTTGCAGCCTCCCCAGGGTCCTCTCAGGAGTGGGCTACCCCCTCTCAGGAGTGGGCACCCAAAATCCGGGTGCTGCAATGTGGTTTGGCTGCCCGTGGCAAAGGAGCCAGCCCTYGCCCACCTTTGGCTTCACTGGTGGGCGTCCGGGACAGCGGGTCCAAGCTGACAAGAGCCGGGGCTGCGGGAACGCCGCAGGCGGGCGCTGAGTAAATCCCACTGCGGGCGAGCGACGTAGGCGGACGGGGGAGATGGAGCTGGGTCCTGCCCCGTGCAGAGACGTTTGCGGCTCTGGGGAAGGCAGAAAGCAAAACCTGTCTCCTCCCGTCACGCTGTTGAGGGAGGACAAACCTCGACATTGCTCCAAAACCAGGGTCAAACGTGCAGGTGCCAGAGAGGGTCTGGTCAGCACCCAGCTCCTGAATTTGCCCAATTTTGGGAGTCATTTGGTGTCTGATAGGCGGGAGGTGGGTGGAACACCCCATTGGCCAGCTGGGCTGGCTGTCCCGGCTGTGCTCCCTCCCAGCYTCCTGTGCACCTGGCAGAGCATGGGAAGCTGAAAAGACCTTGAGTAGTAGATTGCCTGGCAACAACTCAAAACATCAGTGTGTTATCAACATTCTTCTTATACTAAATCCAAANTTTGTAGCCACCTTATTTTATGAGCTTATTAGGAAAGAAAAACAAATAAGGGCTCGATCCCCTTTGTACAGACTAGGCTAACACGTGAATTCTCGAATTCATCATTTAACTGGGGGGGCAGAGGGGGAAGGGCTGTACCCGCTGTTGGCACCCGCTGCCTGCCCACCTGTATTTATCCAGCCACCGCCACCTCCACCCCCCCCGCCAGTGCACGGTGCCCTGACACCGCGGGGATGGGCACAGTCCCACTCAGCAGCTCCTTGCACATCCCTCCGCTCACCCCCCCTGCGGGTGGGCATCGCCCTCCCAAAACGGGGGGGGGGGCCCTTGCAGCCTCCCCAGGGTCCTCTCAGGAGTGGGCTACCCCCTCTCAGGAGTGGGCACCCAAAATCCGGGTGCTGCAATGTGGTTTGGCTGCCCGTGGCAAAGGAGCCAGCCCTYGCCCACCTTTGGCTTCACTGGTGGGCGTCCGGGACAGCGGGTCCAAGCTGACAAGAGCCGGGGCTGCGGGAACGCCGCAGGCGGGCGCTGAGTAAATCCCACTGCGGGCGAGCGACGTAGGCGGACGGGGGAGATGGAGCTGGGTCCTGCCCCGTGCAGAGACGTTTGCGGCTCTGGGGAAGGCAGAAAGCAAAACCTGTCTCCTCCCGTCACGCTGTTGAGGGAGGACAAACCTCGACATTGCTCCAAAACCAGGGTCAAACGTGCAGGTGCCAGAGAGGGTCTGGTCAGCACCCAGCTCCTGAATTTGCCCAATTTTGGGAGTCATTTGGTGTCTGATAGGCGGGAGGTGGGTGGAACACCCCATTGGCCAGCTGGGCTGGCTGTCCCGGCTGTGCTCCCTCCCAGCYTCCTGTGCACCTGGCAGAGCATGGGAAGCTGAAAAGACCTTGAGTAGTAGATTGCCTGGCAACAACTCAAAACATCAGTGTGTTATCAACATTCTTCTTATACTAAATCCAAAGCATAACACTGGGAAGAAATTTAACTCTATCCTGGCCGAAACCAGGACAGTATCCACCCCTTATTCTATACCATCTACGTCATGCCCAGGTCTCACATTTTCCAATACATCTCAATTATTCACCACCACCTTTCTTATCTCGATATATACACACAGATATCATTCCCTTAGTCTGTGGGCCATCCCTCTAAAATGTTTGTCCATTGAGTTCATTTAGTCCATGACTTTGGGCTCCGTCTGACATAACAGTCTTTCAGGGCAGGAGAGATGGTGTGTGGTGTTGGATTGTTGCATCCTGAAGCCGGTTCTGATTCTATTATCGCTG
>JASVER010000149.1:463340-477372 GCA_030449065.1 Oceanodroma leucorhoa
TYCAWYCCYTYMWTCCCCARCCYKTWTTGATACCGGGGGTTGCCCYRAYCCAGGTGCAGGACCTTGCACTTGGCCTTCTTGAACCTCATGAGRTTCACACAGGCCCAATTCTCCAGCTTGTCCAGGTCCCTCTGGATGGCATCCCGTCCCTCAGGCGTATCGACTGCACCGCTTAGCTTGGTGTCATCYGYAAACTTGCTGAGGGTGCACTCGATCCCACTGTCTATGTCATTGAAGATATTAAACACTACTGGTCCCARTATGGACCCCTGWGGGACACCACTCAKCACCGATYTCCATCCAGACATTGAGCCGTTGACCACTACCCTCTGGATGCGTTCATCCAACCAATTCCTCACCCACCGGACAGTCCACCCGTCAAATCCATCTCTCTCCAGTTTAGAGAGAAAGATGTTGTTGGGGACCGTGTCAAAGGCCTTACACAAGTCCAGATAGATGACGTCCGTGGCTCTTCCCTTGTCCACTGATATAGTCACTCCATCGTAGAAGGCCACTAGGTTGATCAGGCAAGAATTGCCCTTGGTGAAGCCATGCTGGCTGTCTCGAATCACCTCCCTGTCCTCYATGTGCCTTAGCATAGCTTCCAGGAGGATCTGTTCCATGATCTTCCCAGGCACAGAGGGGAGGCTGACAGGTCAGTAGTTCCCCAGATCTTCCTTTTTTCCCTTTTTAAAAATGGGGGTTATGTYTCCCCTTTTCCAGTCAGTGGGAACTTCACCGGACTGYCATGATTTCTCAAATATGATGGACAGTGGCTTARCAACTTCATCCGCCAGTTCCCTCAGGACCCGCAGATGCATCTCATCAAGTCCCATGGACTTGTGCACCTTCAGGTTCCCTAGATGGTCTTGAACCTGATCTTCTCCTACAGTGGGCATCTCTTCATTCTCCCAGTCCCCTCCTTTGCCTTCTGTGGCTTGGGYGGTGTGGCTTGAGCACTTGACGGTAAAGACTGAGGCAAAAAAGTCGTTGAGTACCTCAGCCTTCTCCATATCCTGGGTAACCAGGTCTCCCACTTYGTTCTGGAGAGGGCCCACATTTTCCCTAGTCYTCCTTTTATCCCCAACGTACCTATAGAAGCTTTTCTTGTTGTCCTTGACATCACTGGCCATATTTAAYTCTATCAGGGCTTTAGCTTTCCTAACCTGATCCCAGGCTGCTTGGACAATTTCTCTGTATTCCTCCCAGGCTACCTGTCCTTGCTTCCACCCTCYGTWGGCTTCCTTTTTGTGTTTGAGTTAGTCCAGGAGCTCCTTGTTCATCCAYGCAGGCCTCCGGGTGTTTTTGCTCGACTTCCTCTTTGTTGGGATGYATCGCTCCCGAGCTTKGAGGTGATCTTGGAGTATTAACCAGCTTTCTTGGGCCCCTCTTCCCTCCAGGGCCTTATCCCATGGGACTCTTCCAAGCAGATCTTCAAAGAGGCCAAAGTCTGCTCTCCTGAAGTCCAGGGTAGTGAGCTCGCTGTGCGCCCTCCTCAGTGCCCTAAGGATCTTGAATTCCACCATTTCATAGTCACTGCAGCCAAGGCTGCCCTTGASCTTCACRTTCCCCACCACCCCTTCCTTGTTGGCCAAAACAAGGTCTGGCATAGCACCTCTCTTCGTTGGCTCCTCTATCACTTGCAGAATGAAGTTATCATCAATGCGTTCCAGGAACCTCCCGGATTGCTTATGCCCTGCCGTGTTGTCCCTCCAACAGATATCAGGGTGGTTGAAGTCCCCCATGAGGACCAGGGCTTGTGAATGTGAGGCTGCTCCTATCTGTCTATAGAGGGTCTCATCYGCTCGGTCTTCCTGGTCGGGTGGCCTGTAGCAGACCCCCACCGTAATGTCACCTGTCCCTGCCCTCCCTTTAATCCTGACCCACAAGCTCTCAGTCAGCTCCTCATCCATCCCCAGGCCAAGCTCCATGCACTCCAGCTGGTCATTGACATAGTCCCCCTCCTCRTCTCCCCTGCCTGTCCTTCCTAAAGAGCCTGTATCCTTCCATTCCAACACTTCGATCACAGAAGCCATCCCACCACGTCTCCTTGATGCCAATAAGATCGTAGCCCTGCAAATCAATCTCCAAGGAAACTGCTTATGCCCTAAATTTATCTTTCCTTCCAGCTTTGCTTTCCTGGTCTGTCCCCTCCAAAACTGTTTCTGTTATTCAGTTAGCACTTAATCAAAGAGTATTTAGTTCCTCTTGTACATGGGTTAACCAGTTGCTGCAGTTACTGGGCTTTTACAGGGTCTCTGACTGGTGATTGTGATTACTTTTTAGAGTGCTCCGAATTCACCTTGCAACAGCCTTAAAATCTATCCAGTTATGTATCATATAGACTGATTAAGCAACATCCATGTGACTTACTCCCAGATCTGAATTGTGGTGGGGTTTTTTTGGGGTTTTTTTTTTTTTTTTTTCTGGAAGACCAGCCCTATCAGCATTTTGTTAAAAGAATCAGAACAAGAAAACCCACTGTATAATGAAACATTAACCTACCCAGCATGGCATCTGTCTCYGCACACATAGCATAATAAAATGCTCTAATATTTCTCACTTCTTGCTTTGTAAACTCTCCTGTGCAATTCTTGGTGTAAGATGAGTAATAGTCTACTGGATGCATCTCTGAAAGAGAAGACCACTTGGGTATTTTAATAGCTTCATAAGTTACCTAAAAATAAGAGGAAATTAACATTACTTTAGCAACTGAATTAWACAATTTTTTTAAAAACAGATCTAATTTAAAACTTTTTAGCATAAATTCACAGTTCTCAATTTGTGGTCCAGGAAACACCAGCTGCTTATCTGTCACATGGTGCTGCTACCTCCTCCATACTTCCCCTCTACTTCCACAGGTATCAAGTCATTTTGAAAGAGAGCTATAAAAATCAGCTAGAAACTAAGGGGAGGAGCCAGAAAGATGTGCTTTACCAGCTGACATCTTTTTTTTAAGAGAGATACCACAGAACAATCTTCTATAACTGTACTCTAGAGTAAGTACAGAAGTATTGGCATAGTGTCTCTTTAACTACAGGATAACTATAAATCATACGTATCAAAAAGATCAGGTGTTATGTGAGCCTACAGAACAACACAGAAATTTACTTAGTCTGGTAAGGTGTCCAGGACAGTGGATGACAAGTCTTGACATCTTGATAAAAATAATTCAGTACATTAGTCCAATTTTCTAATACTTYTCTATTTGTTTCTACAGATGTCAATCCATTTAGTTATAAAAAAGGGTAAGATCAACTTGAAACTAAAAAGTAGGTGCCAATCAATTACAATAATGCTGGATTTGTATATTCCAACTGGCATGCTCACAGATAGTGCGTGCTGCAGTACCAGCTTTAAAGCTTTGAAGTTTCATACATATATTTAGCCTAGGCAGTCACACTTGTAAGCATTCCCACTAAGTGCTGCATTTAACAGTTAATTACTTCTACATGGTAGACTTAAAGTACAAATTACCACAAAGCAGAGAAGATGTAATCTCAGTATGGAAAACTTAAGTTTATTAAATAAAATCAACCTGTTGCTCTCATTTACCTCTAAAAATATTCTCTAACAAACACAGCTGAGGCATCTATTATGCCACAGCAACTCCAGTGCTYGCGCAGCACGTTCCCAGGGCTGCAGCCACAGCTCCTCTCCTGGGCCGGCCCCAAACACGGGCAGCACTGGTTCCTGATAAAATATCTGAGAAACTTGCTGTCTAAGGGGCTCCATGCAGCACAAAAGCAATCAGACCAAAGTTGTCCCTGGAAGCATAACATCACTATTTATTTGTGTAGCAATTTAAGTTTCAATCCCTGCTGAACCCAGTTTGGTTTTGCCCCAAGGTGTGGCATGGATAACTAAGAGGTGTCTGGGGAGCTACTAGCATAGTGTCTGCCTCTTGAGCGCACGGTGTGTCTTTGACCACCAATGCTGTTGTGGCCATGTGTTCCAATACCCACAAAGTTCCACCACTCACAGCAGTCAATATTCTATCTTGAGTTATCTAGCAGATGTATTAAGTCATCTAAACAGTTGGTAAAACAGCAAGAGTTAAAGTGCCCATAGGGATAAAACCCAGCTTTGTAATAGTCAAACAGACATACCAAAACCTAAGTTTCCTTAGGCCCTATAGAAAATATGCTGCAACAAGAAATCATGGAACATAAAATAATAGCAGACAACTGCTTCAGTCATTTTCCTACTGCTGAAGGTCCTTGGCTACATAAAGTCACATTTTAGGCTATTATTTTAGGTATTTATTAGCTGCTTAAGATATAATGGGAGCAAAAAGAATCCTYGTCCATCCACGATTCGTCAGAAGACTGAACCCTTTTCTACAGGACTACAACCTAGTGTTAAGGATTCACAAAGTCATAATCCCTTTGTCTGTCGTAATTTATAGCTAGGAAAGAAGCCACATGCCCTGAAGAACTGCCAGCTTGTGCAAAAYACAGGGGACCACCTGCTTAGCAATACAGGGTTTCACAAACATACCGTGTTCATACTCCGTTCTGTATTAACTCCCCAGTAAACATATAATTTAATTCAAGTTCTGCACCTATGCACTCAAACTTCTTAATCAGATTGATYTCTGTCATTTTCAAAGACTGCTTCTTCCATGGCCAAAACACACATACATTCCAGAAGAATCAGCCAATGGTCAATAAATGGTAATATGCGGTTCACATAACTGAGTATATGTATGTAGTGGTGGAAAGGACCTCAGCAAACTATGGAATTAGGTTTTTCCCCCATGCTCTTCCTCTCTCCACAAATGTCTCACCATTCCTAGAAGAACCCACAACCCTCACTATTACAAAGAAATTCACATCTCTAAGTCTTTGTATTTTTGTTGCACCTAGAAAAAGAGATTTTGCAGTTCCTCAGTAGAAAAGGSCAAATAACTTATATATGCATATGGGTTTTTTTGAAGTAAGCATAATGTCTTTTCAAATCTAATTCTCTGTTCTTCAGCTGCAGAGAATCTTTACGCCTTTATGCAGTGAAAGCTGTTGTAACCCATTTCTATTTTTATGACAGATAATGGCACCTGGAGACCACACAAGACAGAGAAAAAATATTTACTRCTTCTTTGGAATGGAGTTCTATCTGTTAGCTTTCCACATATGAACATAATGGGACTTTTCTGCACCCTAAAAACACTGAAAACCTGCAGTAGCACGGAAAGAAGTTAACAGAAAAGAGAGACTTCTGCTGTGTCTTACTACTTCAGGTTCTAGGTTCATGTTGTAGGAACAGTCAATCTCACTACAAAACTCAGAATGATTACATATAGCATCATTTATAACAAGCATAATACAGAATGTTATAAACAATGAACCTCAGACCATTACTGAAAAAAATGACAGCTAAGTAGAGCAACAATTTCATTCTCCATTTAATGTGTTTCTAGCCACTGAACCCCAAATTTCTTTATTGATTCAGTGAATACTGCTAACAAACCTTTTCCTGAAACAGAAATTCTTCACTTCTATTTGCTTAGCCTTAAATCAGAAATCTAACATCTCATTCAAGTACTTCCTCACTGTGTACTGAAATATCAAAACTGGGTCTGACTTGAAAAATTACGTGAGGAATAAAATACTGTTCATAATAAGTACAGTTATAAATAAATTTATATTTAAATTTCATCTTCACATACCTTTTCAAGCCAATATGGAGATGTCAAAAATGTAGAGGATCCAAAATTTTCTCCCGCATAGGGTGATGGATATGGGTGTGGTAAATTTAGTCCCAAGTAAAGAACAAATGGTTGAGTAAGGTTAATGGCTTCTTCCTTTATCCAATTTACTGCTTTATCAGTATTCTGCCAATCTGCTTCCATCACTCTCACATGCTTTCTATCACCAGTAAGATTTACCATGGGTCTCCCTTCTTGCCGGAGSAGGAAGTCAACATCCCTAGTCCAGGCTTCCACACGGTTACTGAAAATACATACACAAGATACATGCTCAGTGGAGAATGTTTTCTTCAYTTTTCCTCCAAGTCAAAAGAGTTAAGAATTCCTGAAGAACTTCCCCTACACTTGTAGCTGCAATCTATTTGTAATTTCTACATAAAGGAGAATTGTTATTCAATTATCAATAGCTGTTGTGCATCTGTTTTATACTCAAAGCTTTAGCCATTTTTTCTRCTTCTGAATCTTCTTTCTTATTTATTGTGACTTCATGTCAGCATGGTTCTTCTCACATCTACAAAACAATATTTAGAAACATCGTCTCCATCTTGTTAACCCTGCTCCCCATTCTGGCATGGATTCACATACTATTTAGCTGGTAAAGAGGGCCTTAGATTTTTGTTATTTGAAAAAGTCCTCTGGAAATAACTTGCCTGGAGAGGCTGCCTTTAGAAGCAATGTTCTGGTTTTGGATTGTACTAGTACAACATTTTAAACACTATCACTTCCAACAAAAATCTGTAAGTGATTTATCTTGTACAATTGCTTTTGATATAGTTGATAAATGCTATCAAGAAAAGGGAGTAACACAGGAGAAGGAGGGGGAGAAGGGGGGAAAAAAGACAATGCTTTAATGACAAAATATTTTTTGAACAGATTTTCTAATATCATGATAATTGTTGCCTCTCTAAAACATCAAGAAACCTGAGCTGCAGATGTCCTTGTTTCTTTGCCAGAGCGAATGACACCACAACTGCCATAAACAAGGCTTGGGAGGAAACAGCCCATTTAAGACCTTGATTAATCTTCATTTTGTTCATGGTCATTTCAATATAACCAAAGAAATTATAAAAGAAAATATGAAACTGCTTTCATCAAAATACATCATTATTATTGTTTAAAGAGCATCTAACCAGTTTTGTCCCCATAGGAATTTTACCAGTGCACTTTTCACTTCCAGAAAAACTATACAGAATTATCTGTAACAATAATTTTTTTAATTGTTTTAACTCCTTGTTTAGGCTCACACTTTCAAGGTAAACAGGCTTAAACAAATTACATAGAACAAATTAAGGTAGCTAGATGGCCTATGGAGAAAGCACATTTCATAAACATTAAAATGAAATGATGGTAAAGGGGTTGGTGGAGGGGTGGGTCAAACTGCATCTAATGTCATAATACTGACTTAGACAGAAAAAACTATTACGTAGGCCATAGGCCAGTCTGATTATCCAATCAGATCGAGGTTAGGATCAAGTTAAAAAAACAAAACCAAACCCCCCCCAGACTCAAAGAAAATAATAAAAAAATCCCACTTCAGACCCTTTCCACATTCTGGAGCAACAAAGGAGATGTTTTGACACATCCAGGAGGAAAACTAATCCTCAGGCAGAAGAGGAGAAAAAAATACACCAAAATAAGAATCTTCAAAAAGCCAGGTGGAGAGTTGAAAAAGGCGGCAATACTAGTTCAAATCTTGAATTTAAAAAGAAAGAGCAAGGACTTGACAGATAATTATTCAAAAGCTTCAGAAATTAATTCCAATTTTCAACACCTTCAATGGGAATGGAGTGGGATCATATCTCCTTTGCTAGCAGATAGTACTCCAGCGATTATAACAAACATGCAATGGAAAAAAAGCCGATAAATAAAGGATGGGAATACAACAACGCAACATTGAAGATAAAGCTTAATGAACTACCATCATTATTTACCCAAGTAAAAGTAATTACATGACAGTCATTAATTATCTATTTTAAATTTTAAGTGAAGTCAGCCACCAACATTCAAAAGGACACATGAAGTCTTTTTGACAGGAAGCAAAGGCTTCACAATTCAACAGTCCAGAGGCTGAAGATCCAGCTCTTTCCCTCTGCTGGTATGTATTTCTTTGCATGCACTTCCTAGAATCCCTCTTCCTCAAATCTCATTAATTCACAGCTATGAATGATTACCTTATGAGTAAGTCACATTCAAATGGATGCTTAGTATATTCCACTATGTATTTGTATTTTTAAGATATGTAAAATTCCATATTTACAGAGATGATTTGTGTTACCAATGCAATATGTGCAATTCATTAGGACAAAGCAGAATCAATTCATGTCACACAACTTAAATGTTGCAGCAGAAAAGTTAACAATTCTTTTTTTATTAGGTAAACAGGGGATCAGGGAGCAGTGGTGGTTTTGCTGTTTAAAGAAACAACATATGTGTTTAAGAAATGTTGCTAAAGAGATACTGTCCATTGAATCTTGTGCTAGCTGAACTGTTCTACATCCCTTCGCTAGAGTCCTTTTTAACAAGGAATTAAAACAGTAGGACATTTTAATTATATCCACAATGAACAGGAACCGTTGTTATATGGCTACTTAGGGTTTTCAAGTGTCTACACAGATGCCACGCTAGGAATGAGATGTACATGTTGTACATGTACTCTGACTGCGGAATTGTAGTTGCAGTTTTCACTTTTTGAATTAAAAACTGTGTAAACTGCCATTTTCAAATTCCTCTTGTGTAGGCAYAGAAAGGCTGACTAACCATGTGTTTATTTTCATTTATTCTCAACTTATTCAAATAACAATAAGGGCTTGATCCTGTTAAGTACAGATCTCAAATTCTCACTGAAGGGAAAGGTAGAAAAAATGTAACAAAAATTTGCACCAGGTGAAAATGTAGCATAAAGGCCTAGGACAACAGATAATTAAAAACTGCAACACCATAGACTTCACAGTATTTTTCTGTTATCTTTGAAGTGCCCAAGAATTCAGCCTCATGGAACCAAGAGGTACRCACACATGATGTGATTATATGGTTACATCGTAATTTCTGTTTGTGAGACTCGAACCCTATCGTTAAAGTAGATGAATCTATACATGGCAGAATGAGAAAAATCAGAGTACATGATTGTAACTCCACTGTTACTGGTGCTGCTACAGTTTTGCAAAACCCTGAACTGCCTTAATTTATTTCTCATCTGTGGAGACTTGTAACAAAAATATTTAGAATGTATCAATAGAATCATTCAAATGTGAGAGTCCCAGACAAAATCAGGGTAAGAGCAAGGTTAAAATGGCATACATCAATAGCCAAGAACATGAATGACATCAGCAAAACAGGTCACTACGGAAGAAAGGGCTGTCAGTGTGAAGATCACCRCACAGATGCCTTGTCAGCAGCATCCTGATAGCAGAATGGCAACCAGGTCATGTGCACTCTGTGTGCCATTCCTCTTCCTGTCATTCCAACAGAAAAACAGAATACAATAAGCCACAATAAGGAAACAAAAAGGCTATTGGCCTAATGTTCCTGAAGACTGAAGTAAGCAAGATTCCAAGGCAAAGTATCACACCATGGCAACTTCTCACACTTAAAGAGTGTAAAATACCTATGCAAAATGCCRTTTCATCATTGCCAATCAAGAGAAAAATAGGAAAGGCCTCATCAGATGACATCCTTGCCCTGTCACATGCCAGCAATCCTGTTCAGATTATTTGAACATGAATCTTAGTATGAGTATGTTTGTGCATATGAGATTGTGAGTTGGCAGAGTTTACCAACTTAGAAAGTTAAGCCACATAAAAATTATGATGTTCTTCTACATAGCCCCACATTAAGGTTTTCTTCGCATTAATTCCTACACAATAAAATCTATTTGAGAACTAASGACTATTTGTTTGTTCAGCTTTGCACTCCCCATGTGAAGGCCTTTGTACTGAAGCCAGAATTCACCTATGGTCTTCAGCTCCGGCAAATGAAAGCAAGACTTCTGGAATCCAGACATTTRTATGCAACCAACCTTTTTTCAGTGCCACCTTTGTGTTCCAGTTAYCATATGAATAGCCAGGAACTTCTGGAATTACTCAGAGCTGCTCTTCTTTAAACCTGGAGTGACTTTAGATTAGAGATAAACAGATTTCAACGTTATAAAACATTTCTTCKATCTCAGTGAGGGGTAGGGTGAGTGCATACTATATACTATTTAACAACACAGAATTTTCACTGCACAAAAGTGGTTCAGAAGAGAAGTGTAAGGGTCTGTATAATACTGCAGATAATTTCCATTTTTCASAGTAATTTTAATTTACTGAAAATGTGTTCTAGAAATGTTGTCCCTCAAGCGGRGTTCGTTACCCGGTGTGCAATGAGCCAATGCCACACACAGAGCCGAGATACTTGTTTATTCCAYGTCTGCGTAGAGATGGGTGCTAGGTGGTAACTCCACAAACCTAGCACCCCTCGGTTAACACGCGGTAAGCATTTTATACATCCCGAGGAACAGTTGTCAGTACTTTTACATCTACGTTTATTCATTCTTGCTTCTATTGGTTCCTGCAACGCCCTGTCTTCACTTAAAGTCACAGTGTCTTTTCTTTTTACTGTGCATGTTGAGTGGGGAAGGGGCTTTGTTGGGTAGGGGGCTTTCCTGCCTGYGGGTGGGGTGTTTACTATSCTAATTAGAATAGGTCAGAACAGGYTAGACTACTCTAGAGGAATTTGCTGGACTTTTCTCAAACAATGGGGTYAATGGGTAGCTCTTATCTGGTTCCCAGGATGTACCTCCTCACTCATCTCACCAGAGCCATCCTGGGACCCATCACCCTCCACGCCTTTAAACAGTGTCAATGTTACATATGGATCTGATTAGACTACAGAAATGCTTAAGAATGATGCACCCACAGAATCATTTCCGTCTTGCTTCATTACATAGAACAAAATCTGACTCTTTGCTTTCTCAAAGAATGGTCTGTTACACTCTTTTGAAAAGCACGAATGCCTGAGGCAGTCACAACAAGCCATCTCTACACTACAATAATATAAACATGTGTAAGCATTCATCTTAATGTTCAGTTGTTTTTTGCCAGAGAGAAAATTTTCCCAACATTCATGTAAGCAAGCACAAAGAATCAGAATAATAGTACAGCAGGTGACCTTTTAGTACGTTGTACAAGTTTATTAATGGAAAAAAACATAAAAGTTTTAAGAATAATGCAGACTTCGGAAAAAAAAATTCAAAGCAAAGACGAGAGGTTGAACATCCATCTGTTCATAGTTAGATGCCAAGATGCTAAGTTACTAACAACAGCTGCAGATAGAGACAAGAGAGAAGCATCAGTAGTACACAAATATGTACACTGTCTGGTAAAGTAAACAAACATGAAGTTTTTGCTKTAAGTCTGTATTTGAATAATCTTTTACTTCCAGCATAGAACTGGTATATGGAAAAAAGGGAAAAAAGCTTTCTTTTCTTTTTTTACAGTCTTTAAACTGGAGAAGGAATTATTACTTTGGCCAGATTCTGAAGTGGATACTATTTATAAAGTATCTTGTAGATAAAAAGCAGTGCATATGTGCAACATACTACTATCTACTAATGTGACCTTTCAACTTCCGATTGCTCATTTTAGTGAGGGAAGTAATGAAATTTTAAGTAACTCTGTTTAATATCAAAGAAAAAGCTACTCTTTATTATTATTTCAACAACGGACATCATTATTAATCAGTGAGATAGTGCACCTTCATAAAAACTACACAGAAGGAAGACACCATATTTTGTCCTGACACATTATGCTTATTATTTTTTGAACATAATGCAGTTAGTCTCTAAACATTTAAGTATTTTTCATAAACTGCTGTAATTCTAGTCACATTTTTTTTTTACAGAAAGCTTTACAGCATAGGAAGTCCAGCACAAGTCTGTGAAAACATATGGCCTTCAAAGAAAGAAAAAACCTCATGTTTTATGATGGTAGATTTCATACTAGAGTATTATCAAGTATGTTTCTTTGTTCTGCTTTTCCTACACTGCTAGTATAATCAAGCCAAGAATTCTCAAGGCAAGGCAAAAACGGTTTATGAATTTCACTTAAGGAGCAATACGAATGATCAAAAATAACCTTCATTCACGTTGGGAAAAACCATAGTCTTGATATTCACCTTCTAGCTACAGGTAAAAGCCAAAGCGCATCTGCATGGGATATGCTTGCTTCTGCATAAAGTTGCAAGACAGACCCCTGCTAGGTTCCTAACGCAATTTCTTTTAAATTAAAGCTACTACCATTTCAATCAGAGACAGAAACCACTTGCCAGACCATTACATGATTTATTCACTCCTGTCCATTTCATAGCAGGAGAATCTATGTGATTACCTTACTGAATGATGTCCAGAAGTATAGTCCAACTTCCCATACTTCTGTGTGTGGTACCCATGCTTCTCCATGAGATCCATCCACGTTACATGATCTGGATCTAGACCTTTGAAGTTATTCCAAGATTCTGTTAAATGAGTGAAAAGACCACTCCACATAGCTGGGGAAAAAAAAAAATGTGATCCGGTTTTTGACAAGTAAGTGGTACTTCCTATCTAAATCTAAGTTGAATATACTTGAGAAGGGATCAATCTTCTCATTATTTTAGAGGTAAAAAGTCCACCCTGTGATCCAACAGAGCAGGGAATACGAAGTATTACTCTTCTAAATCTCGTTTTCATCATCAACACAACTAACAACATTTACTAAAATAACCCCCAGAATCGCAGAAGGTGGTCCCATCTTTCCAGGCACTATGCAATCACTAAATCAAGGTTTTCTGTAGATCAGGAAATATTCTTATTGATAGCAGAAAGAAAATGCCATGATGAAACAGTCATGTATTTACATGTGTTCCAGAGTATCACCTCCCCTTACTTCAGTTAGATTTTAATGTGAATTTAAAGTTAAGTATGTTTGTGGAGGGAATTAGAGTATATTATTTTTACAAATACTATATGMCCTCAGTTTTATCCTTTTTAGGTAATCTACTTCACTACCCACTGTAGAAACAAAGCGAGATTATTAAAGAAAAAGCCAAGAAGAAATGAAACCAARGGAAGAGTTGCAAAGGAACAATAAGGAAAAGTTTTTGTTAGCGAATTCCTGTGGTTCTTTGCAGCTTGTCGAGAATCATTCACTCTTCCCAATGCTAATTTAGAGTCAAAGGGAGTCCTAAAATGAAACTAAAATGGAAATATCCTGTAAGCTCAAAGAGTGTGTCAACCCCAACCCCATACCATGGCAATATTCCTACTTTCCCCATGCCAAAGTCCTCCTTCCCACCATCTCTTCTAGTATCATCCCTGACACCTCCACAATAAATGCACCCCCAGTTCCTTGCAGGTCTCCAAGCTACTGGCTAAGCAAGAGATGTCCCACTGGGTCAGAGCTACACCTGTGATGACTGACCAGGGGTCACGATGATGTTGATGGACCACCTAAAATGCTAAACAGGATTGATGAACTGTTGAATTCATCACGCAGTCTCTTCCTCACTGGGAGTCTAGCTGCTATTTTCATGAAACTTCTTAAAACTAAATAATCTAAAACAAGGTTATTGTTCTCAGCAATAAAGACTGGCTGAAAGACTCAAAGATCAAGAAAAAGAAAACAAGACTGATGGTTCATGTAATCTCACACACTTAAAATGTGACCTTGAGAAAAGGGTACTGGATTATCAATAAATGGAATACTAAACACTAACACTAAATTTGACAGCCTGTGCCTGCTGCAGTCAGGACAGGTTGCTTCTTCAAATGTATGCTTGAGAGAAAGGGGGATCTCCCTTTCAGCTATAGATGAAATTTCATTTACATTACCTCTGGAGGGTCTTTGCAACAATTGAAAGAGCTAGAAATGTTTTAAGATGTAACCTTTGATTAAAAAATACAGCTTTCTTCTAACTTCCTAGCAAATTCTGCAAGTGTGAAATTGAACACAGGACAATGACTGCAGCAMGTAAAGAAAAATACTGAAGTATTCAATTAAAGCTACTAAAGGATACATTATGTATTTACAACAGAGTGTTTGGAATAAATGTCATTGGAAGGCAGTGCTAACAACCATCGATTTATTCAGCTGTTATTATTTAATACTTTTTGCTGAGAACAGGAAAGAGATTTATTAACTTTGTATTGGCAATGGAGAGTTCTGAATGCAGCTTCAGCACTGCAGCAGACAAACTGACAATTTCTCTACCAATCTTGAAGATTTTTAAAAAGTACTGACGCTTCAGTGGAGTTTGCAGAAAGATTTGGGAGCTCACACATAGCTGGAAAAAAGAGAACAAAAAAAAAAA
>JASVER010000149.1:477402-563954 GCA_030449065.1 Oceanodroma leucorhoa
GAGAAACAGAAAAGAGAAACAGAAAAGAGAAACAGAAAAGAGAAACAGAAAAGAGAAACAGATCAAACATGGGAATACTGTATAAATTCAGAGAAAAACTAAAAAAATTGGGTCTTATTGAAAAACAAAACAAATCCCCCAAAATTGAATCCTTTGAAATTTCCCATCATTACCACATATTTAAATTGACATGTACAAGTATTTATCTGACGTTTTGCTTGGTCCTACCTGCGCGGGAAGGACAACAAATTGGAGAATTGGTATAGGCATTGAGAAAGACAGTGCCATATCTTTTCATAAAATTTATGAAAGGCAAATCCACAGTCTGATTTCCTGGATAAAATGTCAAGCGTCCATCCTGTAATCAAACAGAGAAAAACAATATATAAACAGCTTTAACCCAAACTATTGGCTCCATTAACTCATAGATTAGTTACCTTGAACTTGTATTACTCAAATGTTACCAATTCTACTCAGGTATGGAAAATAAAGTGTTGAGAAGCTTTAATTAGATCAATATAAAATGGATTACTTATGAAAAAGTGTGATGCAAAAGATAACTGGACTTCTTCATAGTAAAATTACTTCCATTTTATTGCTATACATATTCTAAGCTCCAATTTTTGCAGGAGTAGGGTCCTACCATGATGCATTCAACAGGGATAGGTATGGTGAAAGATGAAATCGGTGAAAGTCTGAATCCCGATGCAGTTGTGTGCTCTGGTACATATTTCTGTGAAACCAGAGCTGATCCCTCATCCTCTCCCTCTTTTTAAAGGTTTATCCACATGACATCTCTGTGAACTTATTTTAAACCATGGACTGGAAAAGTGATCAGCAAGCTGAACGAAGGCTATTCTCCCATGGCAATGCCGTCTGCAATGGTTCCCTTTCAATACTTCATTGATCCTTCATTTTATTTATTTCTTTAGCTGGAGTTTTTAACCAGTAACTTTAAGAAGACTGAAAATTTTGMATCAGTACTTTTACTGTACAAAATTATGATGATGTGAAACCAGCTTTCATGTAGACTGCCCTGTTTCAGGTCACTGTCTCTTCCTGTCACTTGCATGCCTTTCCTTGGTTCAGTAAGAAGTCTCAACTCAGCCCCAGTCTTACTGGTCGGCTCTTTGGTGAAGAGACTGTTGACAGTGAATCTGCACAGTTTTAATAGATCTCCCAATCAGAGACATTGCTCAAATGTAGGCATCCAAGTAACCCTCMTCTAGATTTGTGACAGAAGCACAAACACCTTAAAACATGGGTAGCTTAGCAATTGCGTTTTGCACAGCATTTAGTTTGCAAGAGCATGTAAGCAGGCAGACAAGAAGGCCAGGAGAGTGYATCAAGCTCTAGTTACAAATTCACCAGCTACTGGCTCATTTGTTCCAAAGACAATGTACAAATTACCACATCAGCCTCTGCATAATAAATGTCAGCATGCAAATTCTTACCTCTAATCCATATATGGGCAATGGACCATCCTACCAAGTTACTTTCAATTATTTTTATTACGTGAGAATAGTTCCTATATGAGAAACCTCAGCGAAACAGCTGGTATGCAATTGTTTGTAACCTTGCCGTAACGTCTTTGTATCCACACGCAGCCTACCAGCATCAGCAGCCTACAAAAAATGCTTTCCACGCCATACATTGAGCAAGCCTCATTTGGCACATGGGTTCTTGGTGTCTGCTGAAGCTAAYAGTCATCATTATATGACAATAAGTACAAAATTGCACTGTGGCTTTTTGTTAGGTTTTTTCACTGTAATTTTTTTGTTAGGGGAGAAATCGAAAATGATTATTTAGTGAGATATTACCTTGTAAACAGAAAATATTCAACTGAACGACCACTTCGCTCCTGTTGAATCATAGCCAAAAATCAGCAGATATGACCAACAGTGAATGATGGGAGTTACTTTCTCTTAATACTGAATAGGTAGTTTTAGTCAACTAATAAAAACTCCATGGAGAYCTTTGATCATCTACTTCAAAATGTAAAGAACATGTACAGTCTCTAGGGGTGCAGGACCAAGGCCTCACCTTCTGTGAAGTTCCACCTTGAAATAATGGTACATTTGAAACAGGTGCAAACACTTCTCAGGCATCTGAGCCACAGTGAACACTCCAAAGGATAACAGAAAATGCTATTAGCTTAGAACAAAATAGTGACAGAATATGATCAAAGACTGATCACATAATTTTGTACACTGCTACAAATGGCAACTAGTACAAGCACTCAGTAGGACAAACTGGAAATAAAGCTGTAATCTGCAATACAAACTTGAAAGGAAATTTGGTCTGAAAGTACTCTTTAGATAGTACGTGACTGATGCGTTGYCCTGTCAACAACACATTCTCCAACAAAGATACTGTTTGTTTGAACAGCTGGAGACAAGAGTTCATTCTTTCCATACTGGACAAACAGGCAACATATCTATTCAGTGAAAGAAGTGAGCTCCTTCAACAGGCTAAAAAGGTGAAAGCTCTACAGCTATTTCTGCGAACCCATTCTCCAAGAACTGTGCAGGACTTGCAGGTTTTGAAGTACCTGAGGCAATACAATTATTCTGAGTAACACAAGCAAGCATATTTCATCCAGAAACTTGAGCTGCATTGCGAACAAAGCCTGTTATCACTCAGTTAACCTCAAGYAGCAGTTTAGGAGCTGAACTGCCTACCAGCACATTCCACCAGCAAGCCCCACTTGATGTGACACAATAGCAGAACGCTGGCTGTTCAAGCAAGAGGTCACTGCTCTGGGAGGCCACACACAGGCCAGCACCAACAAGAAGAAAATTTTTGTTGCACTTGACAAAACGGGTGYGAGGCTTTCGTAGACAGCATCACCCACGACAAAGGCAGGCATTTTTCAAATGAAAGCCCATACCTTTTGACAGCCTGCAGGCCTTAAGTCTTTTTTTCCAGAAAAGCTGTTAGTTTCAAGAGTACCAAACTCCTCCCGTTCTCTATTAGCAATGTAATCAAAATGGTTAATCTATTTCTGCCTTCAAATCCATCTCATAAAAAACTTACACAACACAACAATTCTTTTAACACATTTTTCTTCGTATGCACTATGCAAATACGATACTTTTCAGAAACAGCACTTTGTTCGTAATTGTTTTTGCAAAGAGCATCACAAATATGTGGGGTTTTGTCTTTCATTTCTGTAAGGGTTACCTCACTAATTCCCGTAAGGTAGTCATGAGAATCTGTTTAACAGGACGACATACAGAAGCATTACTAACATTTGTCTGCAGCTTCTGCTAGCATCTGGAGACAAACTGGCCACTGATGAACTCCCAGAACCTAAACTATTATAAATTTGGCATTTTAGTGGTAAATAATAGTTTTAGTAAAAGCTGAAAATTTGGAGAAAAATTCTCATCTACAAAAAACATGTATTACTTTGGAATGTTAAGAGAGATGGTATTSTCAAAATAAAATAAAAATAAAAAAAGAATACAGCCAGAGGAAGGAAAGTAAACAAGGAGCTATTGCTTTATCTTTGAAATCATAGCGAATACGTGTTTTAAGAAGGGGTTTGAAGAGGGATAATACATGTTTACCAAATACTTAGGAAGAATTCATCCCAGGAATGACAGGCAGCAGGCAAGAAGTCAAGTGCTCTTACCTGTGCAGTCAAGGATGGCATTCTGAGATGAGTGGGCACCAAGTGTTGATTTCTCAACAGTGAATAAGAAGTGATGAGATGTGAAAGTCCTTGGAAGTAATACCATGGAGCTTATGTTTGATTTAACAGAAAGGAGAGCTCAGATGAGGCAGAGAAACTAAGGCTTTCCCTTTGCTCAAAGTAAAACCTTAATAAAAGCATTTCCAGTACGCTGAGTGGGCAGCCAGAAGCATGGCGAAAAAGGGTGAAAAATGTGCCATCTTTAGCTGTAAGCAAGGAAATATACTTAGTATTTGTGAGTGGAAAAAAAAAAAATCTTTTCTACCTGTCTGGGGGTTAAAACAAACATATYAATAAATCACTGTAATAGAGCCACTAGAAATTTATAAAAACATACCTACTGGTTCCTTTATCCTTTTAGCTGTAGATACTCATCTGACAAGTTTATTGTAGTATTTGTTATACCTAATAAAAGTCTGAGTAAGTCAGTATATGATGCCCAACAGCTTAACTCAGTCACGTCATCTGTGATTACAGAAATTTTCCATTTCATCTGTTGTGGAGACCTAACGTTCTTAGGCTTTACAATGGCAAGAATAACAGGGTTTAGTGACCTTCCTTTCCTTTTTGGTTTTCAAGCCTAAAGAAAAGCATTCATTTTACAYATTAGGTCTGTTCCACTAATTGCTGCCCTGCCCCACAGACCTGCTGACATGCCCCCAAYCCACCGTAAGTTGCAGTGACAAGCTGTATGTGCCACAGCTGACCGCGGGAACCACCTGTGCAGAAGCTTCTGATTATTCTAATGCACCTGATGAGAACGTGTAGCACACTCCTGGGAAGAATGACGAGTTTGGTTTAGATAACAAGAGTTACCTAGTGTCTCAGCGACACGGGAGGCCTGCCCTCATCGTCGCAACAAGCCCTCCACCCCGTGAAGGTGGTGGAGAATAAAAACCAGCCCTATTTTCGCAGGACTGTGGTTGTAGCCCGGGCAAAGCCACGGAAAGCCCTCGCTGCCGCATCCTCGGAGGTCCCAGTCAGGCGAAATGCCACCGCCCAGGCAGCCCCCGCCGCCCTCGCGTCCCCGGCTGCCACCCCGCCCCGGGTACTCACCAAGGAGTCGCAGGCCACCAGCACCACGCTGGGCCGGGGCTGGTCCCCGGGGGCGGCGGGCCACGGCCTCGCCCCCGCCCAGGGCGCGGCGGCCATGAGGAGCAGCGCCAGCCCGGCCCGGCCCAGCTGCCCGCCGCCCCGCATCGCTCCGGCGCCGTGATACCCCCCCCCCTCTTCCGGAGAGGGGGGAAGCGGCACCCCCGAAAGCCGATCCCGCCGCCGGCAAAGCCGCCCGGCCGGGCCCCGGCCGCAGCAGAGGAGTCGCCGCCGCAGCAGCTGGGGAGCCGGCCGCTGCCCTCGGCACGGCGGACTACAGCTCCCGGCGTGCCTCGGGGCGGCGGGAAGGACCGCTCCCACCCCAAGCAAAATGGCGGCTGAGCGGGTAGAGTCGCGACGCTGACGTGGGCGGGGAGTGCGCAGGCGCGCGGGCGGCGGCCGGCGGCGGCGGGGGAAGGTGGAGAAGGTGAAGCGGCGGAGGGCGGGAGGGGGGTGGCGGCCCGGTCCGGCGTGTCTTCCCCCTTCGTCTCTTCTCCCGCGGGCTGARCGGCCGCGCTCGGAGGGGCTGCCGGCGTCGAGCCGCTTCCTCACACGGGCAGCGGCCCCCGTCGGCGGCCCGGCCTGGGCGCCCCTCGCTCCGGGGCAGGGCTGCGGCGCTCACYTGCTCCGAGGAGCCCGGTTGTGGGCTGAGGTGGTGATTCTTTTCTCTGCAGGTGAAAATGGAGCTCGGGCTGGGAAACGTCAGCGGGGGGGTGTGTTTGTGGTGATCGAGGAGTCTGTGCCCTCTTAGGAAGCAAATTTCTCTCCAGGAGCTGTTGAGCAATGTAAGTTTGACAGATTTCTTATTTTTTTTTTTAGGCTCCGAGGGAATATTTGAAATCCGCCCTCTTCTTTTGTCCTTTCGTTACTAATTTCTTTCTAGGCCCTTCATCCACTCTTTCTCTTTGGCTCTTCAGCTGCTAAAAAAGCTTTTTTGTTCTTTAGCTTGTCACTTTTTCAGTCTCTTTCAGTGCCTGCACCAGCAGTGTTGTTTCTCAGCCTCATCCCATTTCGGCGGTTTCGACTGTGGTGTTTCTAAAGTTGATTTGAGGCAAAATATTTACCATACGTGTCAAAATAGTGCGTGATTGTGTCATTATGGATTATGTCAGACTTCAAAAGCGTGAATGCCTCTCTGATGCCTCCTTAAATGCTTATTTTTCGCTATACAGCTGTGGTCGGAAGCAGGGTCTGCCGTAAGTGTGAAGGGAGAKGGGCGTTGTGAACCACGCCTGGACGTAAGCGACAGGCTGGCCATGGTCCTGCTGTAGACAGCACACAGGAAAACCTCTGGTCCATGGGAGCCCCTTGAGCACACATCCAGTGCCAGGTGCCTCTGAAGCACAGTTCACTGCTAACTAACTCCTCTTTTAAAATTTAAAACTATACACGGGGTGTCTTTCTAGGAGTCCAACTATGGTGACTGTCATAACCTCTCCTATTTAAATTTATCTTAAACCTTAACCAAAATTTTGTTCTGGGATAGCTACTTTGTATCATTTATCTGTTTGGAATATTGACTTAATCCTGCGTTGGAGCTAAGCATAAGTAACTAATTTTAACCATGTTATTTGTTTCAGCAATTTTTAGTGCTGTGTGCATTTTGGCATATTGCACTATATTTCTGTGTTTAAAATTCTCTCTGTACAGTTACAGTAGGATATAAACAACATTTTGAGTTCAGTATATCTTTTTATAAGAACTGACTATATGTCTTTTTGCTTAGTAGCGACAATGTCAAATAAGGAGGTGAAGGCAGCATTAAAGAGTGCTAGAGACGCAATACGRAATAAAGAATATAAGGAAGCCTTAAAACATTGCAAGGTAATTAATTTTTTACYTGGAAGTTAATATTTTTTGCATGTTTTTTTGCTGTTCCCATACCCCTACAGCTGTATAGTAATGCAGAGTGTGGAGTATCTTATTGATGTAATAGTTGAGATTGATGTTCAGGTTTAAGTTCATTGGTCGTTCATGTTAGTTGCCCACAGGTAAACCTTTACTCCTCTTCCCTTTTGCATTTGCTTATGTGTGGTGATAAGAATATTAAGTCTAGAATGATAATGATAAAATCTATTTCTAATCCAAACCTCGACAGGAGTGCTTTAATTGCTGAGCTGCAGATATGGTTACTGGCAGAACAGTTCAGATACGAAGCACTCTCTGGCATAAAAAGCTGAAGTTACTAATCTTAGCCTTTTCCTAAAGATGAGTTAACTTCTAATATTACCATACAGAATAATTCACCAAACTGTAATGTTAAAACTTGTGGATCTATAAGATGCATTTCATTCATCAGTTTTACTTAAAATTGTGTATCTCTAGGCAGTCCTGAAGCAAGAAAAAAATAACTACAATGCTTGGGTATTTATTGGCCTGGCAGCTGCTGAGTTAGAGCAGCCTGATCAGGCCAAAGGAGCATATAAGAAGGCTATTGAACTTGAACCAAACCAGTTACTGGCATGGCAGGTACGTGAATGTCCAGATTCACTTTTTCTTTCTCTGAAAAGTGTCAGTATGGGGTTAAATATAGGAACAAAGCAGAGTTTAGACTTGCATCGTTTTTTCTTGAGGCCCTTAGTTCTACTGAAGCTTCGGAGTAGCTGAGGTTCGTATTATTTGTGTGTCCAAAGTAAAGCCATGGGCGGCTGCACATGTGTAGCAGAGGGAACTTTAGTTCCAGGATATTGAAGTTTGTATTTCTTGTRTAGACTAGATAGCAGTGAAACGTGCAAGGGAGAACATGGGTTGAAACAGATACAGTAAATTTTTCCATGCTTAGGAATTTCCATGCTTGTGGCTCAAGAAACATTTGACAGTGCTTCTCTCCTAGGAGAGAAAATGTTTTATCTAGTAACTTACTTTTCCAGCTTCCAGCATCAAGTGGATTGTTACTGAATTTTGTTGTTACTTAAAAACAATAGTATACATTTAAAATAGCTGTGTGCTGGGTGGTGTGTGCGTGACAACCTATAACAATATATAGTTCAAACATACCRTTGTGTTATTTGGAGACTTGTGAAGTGTAAGGTTGTATATTAGGTCTGTCTCTCACATATCAACAATTGATATTTTTCTAAGCTAGTAAAGTTCTGAGTATTTGCAATATAAATAGCTTTTTAAAGTATCATTGTTGATGCCTGATTTCAAGGTATATTGAAATTTCCCCAGTTTTGCAATCAGATTTTGGCTTTCTGTTACTATACAAGACAGTATGATACTTGGATRTAGATCTTTTATCATATGACCGTGTGCTTTGTATATTGTCTCTTATGCAGACRATATTATGTAATATATATAGATTTCAAATAGTTGTTGGTATTAGTTAACCCCAGCCAGCAACCAAGCCCCCCCCAGCTGCTCRCTCATTCCCCCACGGTGGGACTGGGGGGAGAATCAGGAGGGTAAAAGTGAGAAAACTCGTGGGTTGAGATAAAGACAGTTTAACAGATAAAGCAAAAGCCGCGCACGCAAGCAGAGCAAACCAAGGCGTTCATTCACTGCTTCCCAYGGGCAGGCAGGTGTTCAGCCAKCCCCAGGACAGCMGGGCTCCATCACGCGTAACRGTGACTTGGGAAGACAAACRCCATCACTCCAAATGTCCCCCACTTCCTTCTTCTTCCCCCAGCTTTACACGCTGAGCATGACGCCATATGGTGTGGGATGTCCCTTGGGTCAGTCGGGGTCAGCTGTCCCASCCGTSTCCCCTCCCARCTCCTTGTGCCCCCCCAGCCTGCTCGCTGGTGGGGTGGGGTGAGGAGCAGAAGAGGCCTTGACTCTGTGTCAGCACTGCTCAGCAGTAACGAAAACGTCCCTGTATTGTCAACACTGTTTCCAGCACAAATCCAAAACATGGCCCCATACTAGCTACTGTGAAGAAAATTAACTCTATCCCAGAAAGACAGGAAAATGAGGAAAGCTTTTTTTTTAAAATAAGTAGATTCATAAGGCCGTACAGAAGTACCAACGTAGATTCTGCTCAGAGATTACTACATTAACACTTGACCCCACTGAAGGCAATGGAATAATTTTTGTATGCAATACTTGCAGTGTTCTCCTAACACATGACTGTTGACATCAAATCTTACTTATTTTTTATCTTTCTTTTTTTTTTTTAAAGGGATTAGCAAATTTATATGAGAAATCCAACCAAACAGATGTCAAAGGAGACTTAGCAGGTGTTTACCAAAAGCTCTTGGAACTCTATGAAAGGTAAAGAATATCGAATACCATAATTCAGTCTAATATTTCTGGTTCAGTGAATGCCATTGCTCATACACAGGATAGTTTGCAAGTTTATTTTTTTTAAACCCTTGTCACATCAGTGGGGGTAAGCACTTGTTACTAAGGTTTTCTGTACCGGTATAAGGATTCTTGATCCTGTCCCTTTTGATAGAGCAAAAAGTCTTGGAATAATTGTACTTGAGGTTAGTGGTTTAATGAATTTTAATGTTACCCTATGTTCTCTGTCTAAACTCACTGCCTTGAAGCATTTAGCTCTGATAGTTCATTGTCTGCATTAATAAGTAGGCTTATTTTTCTCTGCTTTTAAGATCACAGAATATATGTCATCCAATTCATATAGGTACAGTTCTAAACAAATCTAACTCTCAGCTGTCACTGTAGCTGACTGGAGTGTTCAGTTTGTTTCCTTAATTTGAAAATTGTTCAAAAAGAAAAGTACGATCCCTTAAAGTAATTATTTTCTTTTTAACTCAGTTACAGCAGCAATGAGTAGAACTTCTAGGGCAATCTGTAGTATTTATTCTAAATATTTGTTTGACAACTGAACCTACTAAAAATTATTTGTCAATATTAGAAAAACATTGTACTATTTTACGGAAAACTTAGCTTGTTTGTGTGGGATTTTCTTCCTCCTTTGTAGTGGTGACAAGCAGAAATGGTGTGATGTATGTAACAAGCTCGTGGAACTATATCATCAAGAAAAGAAATACTTAGAGGTGGGTTGACTACTTTACTTTCCGTCTTCTGATCAAATGGGAACTTCTTGTTAGAACTAGATACTTTTCATCAAGGAATCCCCAATTTTTTGGGCCACAGACCACTTAAAGTCTCCTTGTGGACCACTACCAGAAAGAACTATATTCCTTTCTCTTCCACTGCGTAAGACTTAGATGCAATCCATTAAACTGAYGAACTTTACAAAGAATATTAGTACACAGTCTGAAAGGGTGCAACTTCATTCTTTATTTCTAGGAGTCAAGCATGATCCCAAATGCACATTTACATGCAGTATGTGTGAGTCAGGTGTCCTTTGCCTAGCTTGGCCAGTTCTAGGTGTCTGATTAGCCCTGGTATGGTGATCCTAGCCTGTCCCTGATACTTCATGCCAGAGGGTAAGGTGGRATTTGTATGCAGCCTGAACACGATTGCCTGTGGCTTACATACTGCATTCCCTGCACAGCGATAAGGACATGCAAAGCTGCTCCAGGGCAACCCGAGCTTCAGCCCTCGTAGCCCTCCCAAAGTCCGTGTTAGGATGACCATTGCAGAAACAGTCATGGCTCTGGTCAGCTTACCACGAGGTGGAGCTATTAAATGCCTGAATGGTTCAACAGTAACATTGCCTATAGTCTCTGTAGAAATGTTACAGGATACGTATTTTTACAGTTACGCTGTTTGCTCTTCCTTTACTCTTTAGAAAGGTTGCTTTCTTACTAGATGGTGCATGGTTTTACTCTGTGTCATCTTCTCACCTTTTCTCCAACAATGGAAAATCACTTGGCATATCACTTGGCATCAGGCTCAAGACTATTAATTAGCTCTAAAGACTCTGTATACCAGTTTCTGAAACTAAATTCAATGTTAACAGTTTAGCATATGAAGGCAGACTTGCTCTATGTGCAACAGGAAACCACAAATTAGGCTTCAGGGTCCTACTTTCTCTTTTCCAGTTCTGTTGATTTTTCCACACTGGAATTCCAACATGTACTGCTGCTGTTCTTCTGTTTCTGTTTGTAGTGCTGTAGGTCCAACAAGGCTTCCATTTTTTCTTCAGAGATTATCAAAGAACTGTTTAGGTCTATTTTTACTGTTCATTTCCTYTAGGAGCCAGAGTCAGAATTCATACTCATTGATACTGCCTCCCTTGTTTACTGTACCTTCGAAGGTGCACAGGTCCCACACAATGCTTTGGGACCTGTTATTGCTTTAATCAGAAAGCAGGTAAATCTGGGTCATTACTTTAAATGTTACTCTGTTGTTTACCCTAGTGTGGTAGAGTTGACCGTAGTTGGAAAGCTTGTGTCAGACCTCCAGTTCTTTAAAGAGTGACAGCATGGTTCATTTCCTCTTGGCAGGTGGCTGAAACATGGCAGAAACTAATACAAATGAAACAGGAGGAAGGTGCAGAAAAGGCAGAGCTGCATCAACTTTGGAAGAAGATGATCCAGTTACTGAAAGACAGTACACAAAACCAGGATAATAAGACTGAGCAGTCGGTAATGTTTCTCACTCCTACTCATCTAGATACATATATATGCACAGTGCAGCTAGACTTCAAATGAAGCCTTAAAAACCATACAGATCTTGTGACTGCTTGTCTCATTAATGTGCAGTAGCACTAAACTTCGCAGGAAAAGGTGGGTGATTTTACCTTCTGACAGAAACTGAGGGTGCAGCAGCCTTAGATGGGCCTTAGGTGGAATAAGGCACCTAAACCCAAGCAGTCRTCCTGGAACCCCTTCATTAACTCCCTCCTAAGTTCTGCAGGAGTCCAGGTTTGCACTGTAGCACAGTGATGCATTGTTCTACCTCTGCATGTTATGAGAAGCATCAGTCATAAGCATCATTCATAAGCTTTGACAGAGTCTAGAATGTAGGTGTTCTTCAAAACAAGAAACTCCCTCCCACTTTCTCCCCAGGGTGAAAGAGGTAGCTTTGTGCTGTTTTTCCTTTTCTTCGTGCATAGTGCTTATCCTACATCAACGTTTGGGTTCAAATTTTCCTTTCTCCTGTAGATTTTAAGCKCTCACTTCTTAGGAGAATGTCAAAGCTAGTTGGAGCAAACAGAATGATCACGAATTGTACTGATCCTGTGTACTCTACGGCCAAAGTTAATTTTATCTGATTTATCTGTTCTTGCAAGATGAACCTCATTCAAAAAGAAGGGTGGAAATTTCCCATCACCAATCTGCTTGATAGCAGTGCTCCAGAAAGGTGGAAAATACAAATGGAAATAATTTGAGACAGAAGAAAATTGAATCTGGATCTCTACTTTTTGAGAAGGCAAATGCTCTAACTTATGAGCTATTATAGAAAAGAAGTCCTGCAGGCAGCAGTGCTTTCTTTTTTGGGGACAAGGAATTTAAAAACCAAAAATGTTGCATAAATATCAGGAATGGGTTTCACATGCAAATCTACAGTTTCCTGCATTTCTCCGTGAAGCATCTGAACCTGGAAGGGCATAGCATTGAAAGCAACGTCCTGTTCAGTATTTCACTTGTGACAAACTGTGGCCAACTTTTTGTTTAGCATRCTTGTTTGGTAGCCTGCACTCTGTGGTGCCTGTGTTCTCCCATGTATGAGGAATCAAGAAATAAAAAAGACTAGATTTCTAGACTAGAGCAGGGGGGAGGGCTGACAGCTGACCGTAGAGGATAGTAACCTAGCCTTGTGGTACCAAGTCCTTCTTTGAATTCGGATTAGGTATGAAGAAGAATCTCTGTTCTTACAAATTTTGCCTTCCTTGTACCCCTCTTATGTTATGAAACAGTACATAGCTGCTTCCTCTTGTATTAGACAATAAAAATGGTTTGGATCCTGTTTGAGTATTACTTCATGGTAAGGAACTTGCTTTGTGACTTTCTCTGTTCGCAGTACTAGTGTAAGCTTAATGAGTAGGACCCAGATAATGACATACAACTATCCACTTAGCTATGGAAGGGCTGGACAGCATGTCCTATGAGGAGCGGCTAAGGACTTTGGGCTTATCTAGTTTGGAGAAGAGGAGGCTGGGGAATACCTCATTGCTCTCTGCAGCTTCCTGAAGAGGGGACGTGGAGAGGGAGGTGTTGAGCTCTTCTCCCTGGGATCTAGGGACAGGAGCATGGAAATGGTTCACAGCTGCATCRGGGGAAGCTCAGRCTGGACGTTAGGAAGCATTTCTTCACCGAGAGGGTGGGCAAACCCTGGAAAAGGCTTCCTAGAGAGGTGGTCGATGCCCCAAGCCTGTCAGTGTTTAAGAGGCATKTGGTCAATGCCCTTAGTAACATGCTTTAACTTTTGGTCAGCCCTGAAGTGGTCAGGCAGTCRGACTAGGCGGTCGTCGTAAGTCCSTTCCAACTGAACTATTCTATTCAATGAAAATAAAATTTTCCTAGAGTCTTTGTTGCACTCCTAATTATCTCWTATTTCAGCTTTTGACTGCATTTGAACATGCGGTGAACTCTGCTGACACTGTTCCTGGTGAAGACCACGAAAATCTTTACAAGGACTTCATTCAGTGCTTGTCAAAAGTAAGGTTATGTTAATCTATCTTCATCAGCGAATAGATGTAATATTTGACATATGATAATTCACACAAATAACTACTTATTTTTTTCCTTTCAAGTTTCCTCATGAAACCACTAGGTTGGAAAAGGCCTGCAATGATATGATGRCTTTGTATCCTACTGTGAGTTATCCTTTAGAAGTACTTTGCTTGCACTTTATTCARTCAGGTGAGTAGGATGGGTTTAGACATTTTTGGGGCTTAAAATATTTCTTTTATAATTAGTTTTGTGGCAATCTTTTTACAACTCTTTACCTTTCACAACCCAATACAAGCGCATTTACTTTTATATTATAGTTTTGTCTGTCTGGAAATGGAAAGTGTTTGGTCCTATGCTTTGCTATTTCCTAGCTCTGTAACTGAGTGGTGACTGTAAATTGGCAAAAAACTTCTGTGAGTTAAGTCGAACTCTAGCAAYGTACAAAGTTGCAAAGAAAGAATGCCTTACAAAACTCAAATGCAGCCTCTCCAGATAAATGAAGGTTAGCTTCTTAAGCTTAGAAGAGGGAATGGAGAATGTTAACCAGTGGTCTAAGGCTGAGCACAGGCTACACTTCGGTTATTCTTGACACAGAAAATCTCGGCGAAAAAAACAAACAAATAATTTGTGAAACTTTCTTCAAAAGAATGCCTCGTGAATAGGGAATAAGCAGATCTGTTTAGATATTTGTTCTAAGTAGAAAAGGAGAATCTCTGAAGGGAAAATAACAAACAAGGTGTGTTCAATAGTGCAGGGATCTGAAAGTATACAACTGCTATTTTCAGTAGTTCACTAAATAACAGTGCAATAGTGTTGGACACTTTCTCAGCATTTTCAAAGATAACTAGTGAATTTTGGTTTTTCATTTTATTGTTTAGGGCATCAGAAGTTGATTTGATTTCTTTGTAAAACAAGGCAAGAAAATCAGGAARAAAACCATCTGGTTTACATAAAGAGAAATAACTTTCAGCTTAGGTAGAAGAATGCCTTTTCCAGTTTTGAAGGCAGGCTTCATGGAATGCCGTAGCAACATAAAACAAGAGAGAATTTTTCACTTTGATTTGAAAGGATGAAGGCAAATGAGGCCCAGAGTCTCATTTCCACATGAGAATGCTTTACAGTTTGGAGAAACGTGCAGAAGCTAATTTCCAAAGGAAAAGCAGCATCTGGTTGGGACAGTTCTTACATGCCAGTGCTCTGACATCTCACCATCCCACAGCCATCTTGGGGTGGGGAGGGTGATGCTTAGGTTTCAGTAAGGCAGTTTGTTTGTATCTGAGTCATTCCAACCATGTCATAGTCCTTCATGCCCCAACCTTGTGGGCTTGTAACTCATAYGCATTATCAGTCACCTTTACCAAATGCAAATCAAAGACAAGCTTTATGTCAAATGAGTCCATAGTTTTTCAAAGAAAACAGTAGTTCAAAGGCTGTTGCTGCAAGTCACAACAGTTRCTTTAAGCAAGGACTGCCACGTCTACGATCACAGCTAAACATAGATGTAAAAAGTTAGTGGCATSAGTTAAAATTAAGACATTAGATTATGTGGTTTCACAGCAAGACTSTTTCAGCAAGCTCATCACAGCAAATTTGTGGGTACACAAGGCCTACTTTGGAAGGAAATTATTGTGATAATATTTGAGGCAGATTTTGACATGTGGGCATTCAGCTGGGCTTACATGAAAGGTATATGAAGGAATTCATTTTTATTAATAAAGGAGGTATACCTGTAGCAATTCAACATGAGTGGTTAAAAATTCAGGTTTCAGACTGACAGTTTATTTTGTTTGGTGTTTCTGGGTATTTAGATTACTGCTTATTTTTTGGGTTTGGTTTTGSGGGTGGAGGGTGATAAGTATGTAGTACCTTTGGAAAAAAGTTTAGTTAATAAATTMATTACTTTGAACTCAAAGGATAAGGTATATATTTGTGTAGATAAAGTATGCTGTTGCATTTTTTTTTTAATCTAAAACTCTAAAAAATTCTTCTTTTCCTGAAACTAGGTACTTTGTCGGAAGAGGCCCTGTGCTGTTTTTCTAGGCTTTTGGAGATGGATGCAAGTAGTGGTCCAGGCATCATTGGTTTTGGTATAAAATGCCTCCAAGAGAAGAAATTCAAGGAGGCTGTTAAGAGTCTTACTGAAGGTAAATGTGTAATACGAGCTATAAGTGCTATATAACTTGAACGCCAGCTAGTTTATGCTGGATATTTGGGGAATCTTATACTTGCATAGTACTTTGCCAGTTCTAAGACCAGCTGGATTTTAAAAGAATACTCAACRCCACCTCTGACTGGGGATTGAATTTTTTTTAAATACAGCTTTAAGTATAACATCTCTGAAGTCTGTCATTGCTGTTATAGTCAGCTCTGTAGTATTTTAGTGTGATCAACTTCAAACTTCTTTTTAATCTGACTGTTATTAGGGAAATACCTAGATGAAATAGTAAATACAGCAGTAGCAATTCSTGAAGGAATGTGCAATTTATAAAGTAAAATATAATGCAGCTCCTCTAATCTAGTCGCTGCATTTCTATACCTGAACAAAAATGACTTCCCTTTAAAGTTACATCATTTTAAGACCACTTTAACACTTATATTGGGTAAACACTTATATTGGGTATCTAAAGAGAAATATCGGAGGATTTTTTTTTTTTTTTTACATTAGCCAGAATTGCTAAAAAGTTGGCTTACTAATCTGTAATTATCTTGCTTGTATTGAAATGGCAGAACTCTTTGAAAGTTAGGAATAAGTATACTAGTGGGAAATTAGGACTCTCCACTCTCACTGTGCTGGCCATGGATAATTCAAAACTGCTTATTGAGAAAGCTGGGTAWATAAGCATTTGGGATCTAAGCAATCAGGAGTCAGTCAGGCTATGCTGTGATATGCTGGATCCTTTCACCCAGGTTTAGAAAAAGATTGTTTCCGAAATTGGATTTCGGAATATTCTACAGCAGCTTACCCACAGTGRAATAATATGTCTTGCCTAAAATCTGAAATAAAAACTTAAGGTTCTTAAGAAGAAAAAGTCTTCCATGAAAGGCAAATTCTTCAGGCTTAAATGGCCATTGGATGTTTTGATGAAAYGTACATCCTGTTTTTGACAAAAGATACATCTTCCAAATAATTTTATTTATTTATTTTTACTTTTACGTGTAATGCTCTGCCTGTGAAGGGGAGAATGCAAAAGGCAAGGCTCTTGGTATCAGCAGAAATATATAAAGCTTGGAAAGAATGTCTTTCCCAGTAAGCCAAGTGTTTGCATTTTAGGCATTGAAGCTTCAAGGCATTATTTAGTAGTAATATATATATCTCAGAAGACTCAAATTCAGTTTTATTACTGAATCTTTAATTAAGGCAAGTTTATCAGGAAGTTTCAGTGAAACACACTTGCTGTCTTGAGGTTCTATGGGCCTTTTTTGCTGTCTTGAGGTTCTATAGGCCTTTTTTGCTGTCTTGAGGTTCTATAGGCCTTTTTTGCTGTCTTGAAGTTCTACAGGCCTTTTTTGCTGTCTTGAAGTTCTATAGGCCTTTTCTGGTTTCTAAGAAAAACTTCATAAAGCAATCTACAGGCTGCTGCTGTCAATGTCTGATCAAAGGGAAGGACGTTTTTCTTTTTGGAAGAAAAGTGCACCTTAAGCCAGTGTTGTATATTTCCTCTCTTTTTCCACTTTTTCTTTAATGTTATATGCAAAATTAAGCCTAACGGAAGCTTCTGTGCTTCGTAGTCTTTGCCTTACTGCATGGAAGCCTGTATGCCTAAACCAGTTTAAAATAAGACTTCAAGAAAAAATCAACTGCAAGTCTCATTATCTGATTGATAATATGTTTTTGATGGCATTATATGGCAATACAGCATCTGTCAGCTACCTTGTCTTTGCAACCCTCAGCAGCTTTTTTTAGTGCCTTTTTTTAAACTCTTCTTTTATTAGGTTTGCAGAAGACTAGCCAGTGTCCAGCAGCATGGCATTATTTGGCAGAGGCACAGATGAAAATTCACAAACACAGGGACGCTGTCCTGTCCTGCAATCAAGGTAACTGCCTGCTAATTGAAAGAGCAACTGGAGGGTTACACCACTTTGTGTAGTACAGCCAATGTAGGCTTTGCATGGTAGGTCTGAGTTAGCAGCAGTCATAGTCCTTTGCTTTTTGCAGTCTGACGGCTTATGCTGGTGTCCCCTGCTTCTCTGGGTTTGTGACAGCTGAAAAGCACCTTGTGAGTCTCAGGAAAAGAGAAAATATTTGGCTAATCAGAACCAGAAAGCTGTCTGATGGTTAATATTTAGAAGGTTTGCACGTTCTGATGATGTTCTTCAGCTGGTGGTTGACCAACTCCACCAAACAGCAGATAATTGCCTGAAACCACAGGGGAAGATGTCACAAATTTTTAGTCTGGTAGACTTCATATTTAGACTTCAACATGATTAAAATCTTATCTTTTATGTAAAATGCAGAAATGTTGTGTAATACAACTAACTGCATCTTAAGAAACCTCACTGAGTGTAAGTCTTCATCTGTGCTAGCTGGGAATGAGGGCAGTTGTTATGATCTAGTGAGGCATATCTACTCTGAATAGAGCCATTATCTGATGGTTATAAATGAAGGGGCAGCCAAAGTGGACTTTTTTATGACAGGGACAAATGCAATGAAAAACTTCTCAAGAAAGACTTGAAGAGGTAAAAGTATGCAGACCTGGCTAAACAGTTACGGGAAATTATAAAAAGCAAGGAGAAGTACTTGCCAGCGAGATAGATTCAAAGGGCCTATGAATTTGGGTGGAGGAAATGTGAAAACAGAACAAAATAGGTAAGAAGAAATTTATTGCAGTAAGGAAGAAAATGAGGTGATTCTTTTCCCATCTGGGTTCATTGTGGAAGGGCTGTACACCATGACCCTTCTTTTCAGGGGATTCATCAAACAACTTGTCTGGGATGATAGCATTAATAGAAGTTGCTATAAAACAAGACAAGAAAAATTAGCATTAAGGAASTATGAGATATCAACCTCGGAATTGATCAAGGAACATAAAGATGAAATTCCTGAAGTACTAAGGGTTTTATGTAATAGCTTGCTTAAACTGTCTTGGCACCCAAATGCTTGGAGGTAGATAGCATGACCCTAACTTTTACAAAGGGTTTTAGGAAAGATCAGGGAAACCACCAACAAGTCTGATCTGTTTAGGGATTGAATTAGTTAAAACTGAAAGAACAGAGTTAGGGAATTTATGTAGAAAAATTATTCTGGGGGATAGACTTTATGGCTTTTGTAAAGTAAAGTTGTTTTTTCAGAACTCCTTGAAGGCATTTATGAGGTAAGGGAGATATAATATAGTCTTCTCTGATTTCCAGGTGGTGATTGATAAGATCTCTTACAAGATGGTTAAGGAAACTAAGCAGCATTGGGTTAAGAAGTAGAGTTGTAGCATTGAGTGTTTTTTGTCAGTTTTAAGTAAGTGAAAAGCTAGTGCACAGTATAGTAATAATGTCTGTTTTCAGGCTGGAAGGAGGTGTTGCTGACATTTTCACCGATACCTGTCTTGTTCATCCTCTTTTTTAGTCCTTTATGAATGTTGAGTAATAAGGTTATAAAGCTTGCTACTATTCAAAGCAGACTGCAAAACTCTGAAAGAAGATTACGAGAGTGAGTAACTAGGTGTTAATGAATAAAATTCCATAGTCTTAAATGGAAAGTCATGAGTTGTGGGAAGAAATGTTCCCACAAAGCTATCCTACAGTCTTGTTGAAGTAGAGAGCAGCAAGGTCCTCATTTTGTATGAAAAAATCGGACTGTTTCTTTCCCCTTCTATGCTTTGCAGGCAAGTCAAATATTAGGAATTACAAGGAAGGGAATGGTTAGTGAAATGGAGCACCAACATGCAGTTGCTTTAAGAACTTTAGCAGCATGGTGAAATCTGTGTGCAGTTTTGGTACTCATCCACCCCTTCTCAAAAAGAAAATAATAGTAAAAGTTAATACACTAGTAATAAGGTTGATCAAATGTATGGAAAATGCAGCAACATGAGAACAAATAAATAGCCTGTAAAGTCCTTTTCCAGCCAGAAGAGGTGATTTTGAAATCTGTGAAATTGCAAGTGACAGGGAAGATAAATAAAGGTCAAGTGTTTTGTTTACCTATGTGAGGTCTAGTTAGTACCAAATGAAACTAAAAGCTGGCAGGCTCAGAACAAACAAAATAAGTTTTGTTTCTCAATGCAAGCTGTAAGTTAAGCTATTGTGCCTTGCTAAAAGATGCTGCTGATGCAGAAAGTTTCCTTGAGTCCAAAGAATGTGTGGAAAACGGGAGAGAATTCTGGGGAAGCATTGCTTTATGCTTGGCCTGTATTACTGGCTGTATTAAGTCAGACAAAAGTTCATCATATGTGAAAATGATAATATAGTTAATTGAGTTATTCAGAAGGTTCTTGCCTTTGGAGAATGCTGAAGCTCGACAGAGTTGCCCTCATTCTCTGAGGTGAGATTATACTGTGTATTGGAGAAGTAACCAATATTGCGTATAAAGGTACAAAGTTAGCTTTGCACAGGCACAGAGTTAAATCCCCGGTTTCACTAATAGGTTTTTCTTTAAACACTGACGTGTAAAACAACTTGTTTATTGAAAGGTCGTTGTTCTTCAGAATATAGATTGGAAAAGCATTCCATTTATAAGGCTAGCAGCTAGAAAGCAGTCTCTCCACATGTCTGAGAGGACCTTCCTAAAATTGATTTAACTTTTAAACTTGAATGGATAGAAATCTTACAGAACAATTTCTTCAACATCGGGGAGAGCAGTCAAAAAAATTGTTAAGTGGTGCTCTATTAGACTGAAAAATTGTAAGTAACAAGATTTTTAAATATTAGGAATGGTGGTCTCTTTGTAGTTCATTTTTCTATTTTTACTTGATGAAACTTGTTAACAGCTCTTGAGGTTCTTGGAACTCCTGAGGGTCCTAGTCTTCGGTGGAAGAACCTTATCCTTCAGTTGAAAGCAGAGGCTTTGATTAAAATAGGTGATGCTGATGCTGCAGAAGAAGCCATTAAAGCACTTGAGCAGGTATTTTCATTGACTCAAATTTATATTTTTTTTTTTATTTTAAAAAGTGCTTTCATCTTTCTGTACTAAAAACTCGAGCTGTGTATTTCTCCCCTTGCCTCCTTTTTACATTGTTTGTTTTAGACAACTCCTACCAACTACGGTGTAATCCAAACAMTCCTTCCTTCTCTGTTTTTTAGGCTTTGCTACAACCCTTTTTCACTGACAATTCTAATTTTAGAAGCTGTCACTTTTGACCTTGTCTGGTCTTGCTCAGTGCTGCTGAGTTCTTGCTAGTTCTATGGCTGTTGTTTATCTTAATTTGAATTATTGTTACAATCCTACTCCCCGTGCCCTTCATTCACTTGTCATTAGTCATAAATAAGAGCATACTATTTGAAGATCGAATGGTTCAGCTTTAAGCAGAAGTTGCTTCCTCTCTTTTTTGCCTCACAGTTTCACGTACACTGATTCTTCATTGTTTAGACTTCTGTAGCTTTGTCCTTGCTCTCTACAACCTTCTACCTGTTCTCCATCAATATTATTGTCTAAGGCTTTTCAAGAGTATTCTATCTAAATGCTTTCTTGTCTTTATCTTCATGCAGTCTGCCTGCTTTTGACACCTTTGATTTCTTAATCTGGGGAGAGACTAACTTGGTCGTGTCTATTACTTGGCTTTCTAGGTTGTGGATGCAAGCAGTGATCCAATGCTTTTAGCTGTCAGAGGTCAGGCTTATCTAAACAAAGGTTTAATGGATCAAGCTTCAAAGGTTAGTGGTGTATTGTCATTCCTGTAAGCTAAGTAGAATTCTTGGTTTCATAGAGGAAATAATAAGGGAAGAATGACATCCTTTTGCAGATTTCAGAAGAGCTTCTGTTGTCCCACCCTGAACTGGCTGAGTCCCATGCTCTAGAGGGTTTCATCCATTATTCCCAAAAGAACTACAAACAGGCAGAAAGAAGGTAGATATATTTTTTTCTTTCCTCTAACAGGGAAATGTGGAGGGAAAATAGAATATAGTGTTTTGCAGCTTTTGAGAATTTGTTTGATGTGACCGCTGTTCCTTTTATTTAGTTTTCTAAATGCTATTGAAAGAAAGGCCGAAACTGCAGAGTATCATCAGTACCTGGGTCTCACATACTGGTTCATGAGCGATGAGACGAAAAAAGACAAAGGAAAAGCACTCACTCAGTTCTTGAAGGTAAAGGCTGCTTTAACTATTCGTGCAGAATTCATGTAGTGTTTTCCTATATCAGAAACCAAATATGGAAAATATACTGCCTGGAATGACAGACTTGAATATTCTGCTTGTTACCACTTACAAGCCTCCAGAGCCTGTAAACGAAGTTCAGCTGTGCAAAAAGGCTTGGCAGGGAGCTGTGCAGTTACCTGGAATCTCCCTGCTTTTGTTTTCCTCTTTTCATCTAGTTCTTGAGGCCTTTGATTTAGCCAAATGTAGTGGTGATCCTCTCAGTCTTCTCTCCTTGAGGGCTGTAAAGTCGAGGCCTCTAGATGACCAGCGTAGATCTTTGAAGATATTTTGAAATGGGGAGGGCAAAATTCAAATTGGAAAAAAAGTGAGGAAGGAGAAAAGATGAGAATGGTGTTAGAGTTTCAATGTCTGTCCAAGGAAGTCTGCAAAACCACACAATTTATATACTTTTCCTGATCTGTGGGTTTTTGGTGATTGTGACTTTTTCTCTGAACATAGGTAAGAATGTGAATCCAAAAGATTTAGTCTGACATCTTTATTGGGAACATGGAAGTAAACAAAATAAGACTTTAGACATTGTAAACTCACCATGTAACTTTGTGATAGGTGTTGGCAACTGAAATCATTGCCTAGTGTTTGCACTTCAATAACAGCAGAGCATACTGGAGAATGTAGTTGAAGTGAACAATACTTTTGGTTCTAAACCATTTTATGTGAGGGKTTTTTTTATTATTGTCAAAGCTGTTTTCTGCTGCTTGGGGGCTGTGGGTTTCTTAACACCTGGCAGATTTGTTTATACTTATCTAAAAAGGACCTTAAACTTTAGAAAAGGCTGGAGTTAAYTGTGATGTAATATGCTAAGAGTATGAGCAAAATGGTTGATACCAAGTAGAATATGAAAATGATGGGATGTAGTAAGGAATTGTTTTCTCCTAGCACAGCTAGCTTGTTAGTACTTCATGTACAAAATGCTTTGTATCATGAGGTTTGTAGCAGATTCTGCTAATATTTAAAGCTCAAGTAACCTCTGAAATATTAAAATAAAGTTTGACTACTCAGATGTATCACAGAAGGAGCTTAAATAAGTTGAGAAGCAGAGATTGAACAAGTAGTTATCACTGGACGTGTCCATCAGTATAATCCTTCAAAATGCTTTCTCATATCGTGTTCATATTTCCTTATAGGCTGCAAAATTGGACAGCTACTTGGGAAGTGTCTTTTGTTATTTAGGTAACTACTACAGAGACGTTGCTGGAGACAAAAGTAGAGCTCGTGGTTGCTATAAAAAGGCTTTTGAACTGGATGGAACCGATGAAGAATCTGGAACAGCAGCTGTAGACTTAAGCGTGGAACTTGGAGACGTGGTATTGTACATTCAGGGCTTTGGACTACTGCAGTTTTGTTTTTCTGTTAATCTTGCTCTTTGAGGAATTGCTTCAGGTTTCCTCTGTATTTGAGAATAAGATCTGAAAACAGATGTTCTGTCGTTGCTTAGCGGTTTTCATATTTGGACCTGCTTCAATTTTATGCTCCAATTCCAAATTAAATCTGTCTAGGGAGAAGGGTAGGGGAACCAAGCATAACATTGTATGTAGTCATCACATGTGTGATTTAGATGAAGGATTTTTTCRTTAGGGAACATGAAGAGAAAGTTAGTTTTCTTTTTATATTTAGCTTGTGCCACTTCTTTTCTCCATCCTCCACCTTGCTCCTTTCAGGAAAAGCATACAAAGTCATCAGAACATTTTAAAAAATATTTCTTATATAGCGTTGTATAAAAAGGTCTTAGCCTATGATATTACAATGTAAGCATAACCCATACTTTTACAGATGGCATTGGAACATCTGGGAAGTCAGTCTAAGTAACTGACTTGCTGCAAATACTTCTATCCTTCTGTAGTTTAAAAAAAAAAATTAAAAAAATAGTCTCTACAAAACTGCAGGAAGCTACTGTCTATTTGCAAAGACAGGTACATAAGAAATAATCACCTCTTTAGATGTGGTAATTTCCTCCTCTAATCTGCCATTCAGCCTGCCAGCTTTAAAAAGGCCCTGTAACATCTCTTCATTACAGTAATTAACAGATGAGACAGTTTGATGGTTTGCTGGATTAGGCGTATTCTTCTTTAACAAGAACTTTGTTCTTTACACGTATGTATGTTTACTAACCTGGCGTTTTTGGTGTTTTGTTAGGACACTGCTCTGTCAATCCTGAATGAGGTAACTGAAAAAGCGAGTCCTGGTACAGCAAAATGGGCCTGGCTTCATCGTGGACTTTACTACCTGAGAACTGGTCAGCCGTCACAAGCAGTGGCTGAGTAAGAGAACCTGGTGGTTGGTTTAAGCCATTTTCTGTAAATCCCAATAAAACAGTCTTTGATCTTAGCAAGTTTTAAAAATAAGTTAGCTGATTATAGGATGGTTTGTACTAAACAATGGGAAGTGGGTCTGAGCAAGCTGTGTCTATCTTCAGTTCCAGAATTAGCACAATGTAGTCTTTTCAGCATAGCAGTGTTCTGTACTAACAAGCCTGGTGACAGGCTTGTCATAGACAAGCACGGTATAGCACTGAATAATGAGCCAAGATTAGGTACAATGTCTAAACTTGTATAATGTGCTCTAAAGATGAAAACACTACTATGCTGTGTTTAAAAAATTCTGTATAATTGTGTGTTTGCATCCTGAGAATATATAATGCAAGGAAATAATTTATGTTAATTTGTATCACCTTTTATTTAAATGAATTAATATCTTGATATCTTCAGTTTGCAGGCAGCTCTCAGGGCTGATCCAAAGGATTCCAACTGCTGGGAATCTCTAGGGGAGGCTTACTTGAGCAGAGGTAGCTATTCAACAGCTCTAAAATCCTTCAGGAAAGCAAGTGAGCTGAACCCAGGGCTCGTGTACAGCATTTACAGAGCTGCAGCAGTTGAGCAGATTCTAGGCAAATATGAAAATGCTATAGCTACATATCAACAAATCTTAAAGGAGACAGAAGACTATGTGCCTGCACTGAAAGGTAATATGTCTGAATTTGAAAGTGTAACTCTTTCTCCCTCTACACACTATAGTGTCTTGTGGAGAGGTTCGTGGTGTATTGAGATTTTCCTGCATGGAGAGATAGGGTTGGATTTTGGGTTTGTAGAGCACTGTGATCCCCTGCATGAAAGCTAGTGTGTAGTAGCCTGCAAATGTCTGAAGGGCTCTTAAATCATGATGCATGGGAGAGACTATTTCTCTTTCAAGTAAGTATGAAAGATAATTATTCCTGTGTAGCTACCAGGTCAAATGGGTAGAAGTATTGAAGATAGATAGACGAAGCCAGCTAATGGCGCTRCAGTTCACCTAAGCAGTCAAAACTGGCTCAACAGGCAATGGAGTCAGGCTGCCAGTTCAAGGAGGTGGGCTATACTAATTCTCTGCTGCTCCTAACCATGTCTTCCTCACTTTTTGTGTTAGCCCTGGTGATTCAGGCACCTCTGAGCTTTTTCAAGTGAAGAAAAATAAAAGTAAAGTATCCCAAGAGATCTCACAAGTGTTAGAGCTGGCAATGGATAGAGGTCTTCAGTATATAGCTGGGAGCAGAGAGAAATGGGGGAACTGGAACTCCTTTCTGGTGATAGAGCTGTGATTCATAAGATACATAATATTGGGAGCATATAACGTCTTGATAGCCAATGAATAACTGTTCAGTTCACATTTTCCCTGCCACTTAGTCTTCAGTCATTCTCACCCCATACATCCGTCTGAAACAGATGCTGTTTGTTGCTTGGTACTGGTATGAAATTTAAGTTACAGAGTGTTCTTTTGTTTTGTGTAAGGCCTTTTGATTTTGGGGTGAATGTAAGCTGATTCTTGTAAGACTTAAGTCAGAAGTGTTGGGTTACTATTGCAACAGTACGTTTCTCATCTGAAAGGGTGATGGGGTGGTTGTCCCTCTACCTCCTCCTGTATAATTTTGTCGCTTGGAGTTCGCCAGTCATGGCAAAAGCTCCAYGATGCAGTTGGGGAGTATTGCGGATAGGCAGTTTTACTAGTTGTTGGGCAAGAAGGTAAGAGCTGACTGCAGCAGCAGCTTGCAAAGATGTTTTATAGAAGTGTGCATGTCTATATGGTGTTTTTAGTGTCTGTAGGTGACAGTTGACAGCGTTACCTGGAATAAAATGCTTAGAGAGGACATAAGCACACGGTATCAAGGTTTCACTGCCTCCTTGGTTGCCTCTATACTTACTCTTTTCTTAAATTTCCTAAGTCTTCTCTCATAATCCTTCTTATCCTAATCTCTGATTTGTTAGCTCCAGTTCCTACTTTAAGTCCCAAAACAGTCTTCACCTTCTTAGAGACTGTTTAGTGTTTAGTCTGGTTCACTATTGTTTGTGGGCCTCTTAAAACTCTCTGAAACATACATCAGTGTACTTTTGCTACTGTTCTGATCAGTTTAGAGAGTTTCTGAATTGAGTTGTTGGAAGCATAGTCTCCTAGTAGGTGAGAGAAAACTAAACTGATGTTGTTTGAATGCATCCTTTCAAAGTATTTTATTTTTGTGTTATTAAATGGTATAGTTATTCTGCCTCTGCTCCAGCATATCTTCTAATGTATAACTTTGAGGAATAAAATCAATTTTGTTTTTAGAGTACTGAGCTTCTTGGCATCTGARAAGCTCATGATCTTGGGACTTCAGTGTGATCAAGACAAATACCTAGTSGGGGCAAGATAAAGATGCTTGCAAAATGTGACTACTGTGATTAGTAGTTTGGTATAGGTACAGGGTAYGATAGCATGAGGAAGGTAGCTTCAGAACTGCAAAAATAATACTGAGAATAAATGGTACTCACAGCCAGTGACTTACTGCCAGACAGAATCACTGCTGGTGCCAGCAAGAGTATAAACCAAGCAGTTATATTGTTGGTTCCAAAATCCTAGAAATTGTGGCATTAGGTGCAGTTCCTTTTTAACGGTTGGATTTATTACCATATGAAGTAAATTCTTACATAAATAGGATTAAATAATGTTGATTTCAAGTCATCTTCAAAGAAGACTTCCCCTTTTGCCTACCTTGACATTCTTCCTTCGTTTTGTGTTTTGGCAATGATTTTTGACTCATGTGTACTGAAAAGTTGGTGTGTTTATCAAAGACTTACCAATGCAGAGCAGATTTCTCATCAGGGYTTTAGATAATATTTGAGGACAAACCCAAAGCTTAAATGCTATGGTTTTTGTAATTAATCAGGTTTATTTTAATATTCAAATTATTTTACAGTTCACACTTGACAAAAKAGGTTAAAAGCAAAGTCTCTGTTGTGAGCACTGTGGGTCTTYTGATTTTGGCATAGCATGTGCAGGGTATGAATCTTTTTATCAAGCAGAACACTGAGCAGGCTTCCASCCTCCCACCCCACCTCCTTTATCAAACATATCATAAAAGCATCTCTTTTCATGGAGGATATTTTCTCTTATTTTCAGGACTTGGTGAGTGCTATCTCATGCTGGGAAGATCAGCCCTTGATAACTATTTTGACAGGAAGGCTGTGGATTACATAGAGCAGGCTCTTGAATATTTTACAAGGTTAGTACCAAATATTCAGTTACTTCATCTCCACTGGGATTGTGGGTTGACAGGCAGAAGAGTAAGAGTTAATTGTTTGAGGATTTTCAGTTAAAATAAATCGAATGGACCAGGCTTCTAATCTAGAAGTAAGAATGTGCTTATTGAAAATGGTTTGAGTAATACATTCTGGACTTAGGCTGCTTAAATGGATGGTAATTATAGAGTTTTGTTTTTTCTGTTTAAAGATAGAGARTCATTTGATTATAACACAAGTGTGAAATGACACACAGTTCTCTCCAGCTGTCTTCCTGTATATRTGGGGCTGGGAGGAGGGGATTTCTACCAAAAATGGTGGATGAGAGGAAATTGTTCTTTCCCTTCCTCAATGTTTTTGTTTTGCATTTCATACAAAATGGTTAGTGTCCTAAATTAAACCTTCGGAGAGCTGCTGTTACAGGAGAAGGTCCATCAGGTTTCTGCAGATGAGTCATRTTTTGTAATGTAACACGATAGTGCGCTGAAGTGCAAGAGTGGGTGTAGTCAGCTGACATGTTGATAGATAATGGCTAATTTTCAGAACTGACTCTTAGTCCCAACAAASTTGGGATACATTGGCATTTTGTAGTTTCTCTTCTTTTGGTTATTTTTGACCTTTTAGACCTATAGCGTGAATAGGAAGAAAACTGAATCAAAAAAAATCAAACAGCTCACTGATTAATTACATTTGAGTTTGTGCCTCTCTTCAAAGTGATGAACTTTCTTTCAGAAAAGGATGTTGAAGTGTCTGAATGGGTGTTGTGTGGGTTTTCTATATCATTAATTACAGGGCAACAAAGCACCGTCCTGATGTATCTTGCCTCTGGAAACTGCTCGGAGACACCTGTACTAGCGTGCATGTTATTTCACCAACCAAAGTAAATGTTCAAGTTCCAGGATCCCTTCTGGGTAAAAACATAGGCAAACAGGTGCTGAAGAAGAGTGAGCTGCTCGGACTGGGAGGAAGGTAATAATGTTTTATTATCAGGAGCTTCTATCCAGCTTAAGACTCCGTAGAGTTTGAAGTATTCTAGGCTATTTCATTTCTAAAAAATGAAAGATGTGCTGATCTGTYGACACTTGCATATTGAGCAAATATTAATGAGGTGGTAAACGGGGTCTCGTGCTTCTTCCAAATTACACTTCTCGTTTCAGAATACGTTTGCTGGATTGCCATAGTGGCTGTCAGCACTTCATCTAGCACCTGCTTTTCTCCTTGATTCTGTCTCCAGAGCATGGCTACATCTGCCTGTCATTCAGCAAATTGTGCCTCTTTAAATTGAGTGGTTGCAGTAGTTGCTAACTAATTCTCCCAGGACTACTGAAGTCCAAGATCATACTTTAAGCTTTCTGTCCGTACTTCTTKCTTATAAAAATGTCATCAATTCTTGCCCTAGGTGTAGGGGTCGGAGTACGTTGGAAGAGGGAGTTCCTTGTTTCTGGCCCTGGAAGCTCATGATTGTAGTATTTCTGTAGCCTCTTCTGTGACTCCCTCTGAGCTTTGTCCAGTTGGATGCGTAAGGCAGGAAATGCAGCTGCTTAGTAAATCTCAACCACMATATGTGAAGTCAAATACTTCCTAGGGGAAGTCTGATTAACTGTAAAAATGACCGATTTTTTTTTTTTAAGTAAAAGCATGCCTGTTGCAACTGACACAGCTTTGATTTAATGCACATCTGTGGCTTCACAAGTGGTGGGCACTACAGACTGCCTTTAGACCAGGATAGATTCTGTGAAGATAACTGTCTGAGTGAAAATGGGTTAGTTGTTGTTTGCTTTCCATTCTTGTCTGGTTTTGTTTGTATTTATGCATGTTTGCTTGGTTTAGGTTTTTAAGCACTCTTCGGAATGTTTTTTCAGCTTTCTGCTCTTCATGTAGGGAGGCTTGGAATAATGCTTCTGTGATTCATGTTTCTGTAGGTGTTACGGCAGAGCTTTAAAATTGATGCCTTTGCCTAGCATATGGTGTGATCTTGGAATAAATTATTATCGACAAGCGGAGCACCTCACAGCAGTGGGCACTGACATGAATGAGATCAGTGAACTGCTAGAGAAATCTTTACAGGTATTGCCTGTTTTTCCTCTTACATTCTTTAAAATTTAAATTGGTGTTGGTGCTTGCCTGCATACTCTCTCTGTCCTCAATAAAACCTACATCTCTGGATAAGTAAGTGCATAAAGTCTTAATTTTTGCTCTTCTAGTGAYGCAATCCACATTTGATTTTCTTCCAGTGTCTCAAAAAAGCTGTGAGGCTTGACAGCAAAAATCATCTTTATTGGAATGCACTTGGTGTAGTTGCTTCCTGTAGTGGTAAGTCTTTAGCAAAACCCCTAGCTCCATAATATCCTAAATTAGAAAGCAACTTGACTAATGGTGTTTATGAAATTCGGTTAGATCTGGCTCTCCTTTTTTCTTTCCCCCCCCCAGCTATTGGGAATTATGCTCTTGCTCAACATTCGTTCATCAAATCTGTTCAAGCTGAGCAAATCGTAAGTGCTGTAGGCAGCTGCCATCTGTTTCAAGTGGGCATTTAAAACTTTTTTCCCCTGATGCAGTGTTATTTTTGAATATAGTAATAATACATTGGTTTAAACTTTATTTGTTCTGTCTAGAATGTTGTTGCCTGGACCAACTTGGGGGTTTTGTATCTGGCAACTGGAAACATTGAGGTAACTCTCTTTCCCATCCCCAAATACAGTTTCCCTTTCCATTTTTCTTTTTTTAAGGGAGTGTATGGGGGCGGGAGTGTGGGCAAACAGTGAAGAACATCCCTCTCAGATTTAAGAAATCTTCTTTGAATGAAATAAAATTGGCACCTGTACTTTACTTGATGCACACAAATGAATTAAATATATGTTCTGGAGGGGTAAGTGAACTTCTGAATTGGTGAGGTTGCTTTCCAAGCAAGTGGATAGAATGCAAAATTTTTAGAAGGACTGAGAAGTAGTTAATCAAACCAATGCACACCAGGTTTGACCAAGGACTCTTTGAATTGTAAGTCACAAACTGAACTTTGAGTTTGAGTTTACCATAGGGTAGCTACTTTCTGCTCATCAGCATGTCATATGATTTACTTTTAATTCTGTGTAACCCTCAGAGTTTCTCTGGAGAAAAATTTAGAGTACATCTTAAGTGAAGTTCAGAGCTCTTACGCAGCTAAAACTACGTCCTATCCTATTTGCTGGTCAGAATTACAGAAATTTTGTTTAATTGGAAATGTGATRGTCAGAATTATTTTTAATAAAAATAACTTTGTACTGCAGACTGCTTACTGCTACGACTACTAATGCTAAGACTTTGTTCACCTTATGCCATGTTGAGGGAGAAACTCTAAACATAAGCAATCCATAGGGAGAAGATAATTTGTGGGTGGTAACCAGTTTTGCCATTTGAAAATGTGTTCATTCAACCATTTGCATGAAGAAAAAGCAGATTTCCAAAACTGGATCCTCCAAGAGTCAGATTTTAAAATAATAATTGTTCTAAGAGGTAATCTAGCTGCTGAACTGTTTTAAGAAGGAAATACATTTGGAATGGAGGGAAACTTTGATGTTGTAAAGATTTTTTTTTTTTTTCTTTTTTTTTCTTTTTTTAAAAACTGAAGTGGTTTATTTCTCTGGGCAATGCATTGTTCTCTGTGGCACAGTAGATATTTTTTAGTAGTAGTTTTTAGTTTTTTGTCCGTGAAATCTCTTCCAATACTACTGCATGTCAATACCTGTGTATACTCAAAAGCGCTCTGTTACCATGCCAGACAGTACAATAGCACTGTTGTCTTTGGTTCTACAGCAAGCTCATGAAGCCTTCAAGGTAGCCCAGTCTCTGGAGCCTTCGTACTTATTGTGTTGGATTGGGCAGGTAAGATGATGAAAAATAATAATACTGTGCACCAAAACCAGTTATTAGTCAGAGAGGACTTGCACTCCATCCTAATAATTGGYACTTAAGCATGTTCCTGAAAATGAAACGTTTTAAGGAAAGGGAGCTTCTACTTCCCGTGAGGGTGGATGGRGGGACCACTTTATTTCCATAGTGGTAATACAGTGGAAGCTACATTCATCAGATACCTTTATATAATGTTTTTCTGGCTGATGTTGTGAGTTCTGTAAGAAASTAGCTACTAAAAAAACAATCAGTGTTTGTGCTCTGAGGCTTTTTATTGAGCATCGTCAACATAACACCATCTTCCTAAGGTGCTAGTTATTTCAGCTTCAGCTGTACCTCTATCTCATTATATGGCGCTGCTTAACTGTCTTCTCAGCTCCCCCCTACCCCCCCTAATGCCACTTTTGGAAAGAGCAAGTTTTCTAATGTACCTGGGACAAAAGCAGTTCTTACTTCTTGGGAGGTCCCTTCCTCCCCCTAACACTGAGGGTTGGATATGCTCCCACTGGTATCTAGGCCAYCCGTGAATGGTAGAAATACTTGTGACTCATACTTTTATGATGGCTATACATGCACTTCATAATCCCATGCTGCTGACCTGCTAATATCTAATTGAAACTGTATTCTAGGGAAGAACTAGCACCATCACATGTTGAAATTCAGCTCCTGTCAGATTATAAATGGTGCTAACACACACAAAGGCTTTATCCTGAAGAATGTAAAGTAGCAGCAGAAGACTTTTAAGTTTCAAGTGGTGATACAGTGGAAACTGCTTGTGCTCCCTTTAATTGTGTTCATTTTATTCCTAAAACAATGTTTCTTGGAGAGCATGAGGAAAAGAAAGTGTCTTCATGTTAAATGCGTAAGATGTGCCTGATGTAACATGTGCCGAGTTTCTTGTCAATGTCATAACCACAGCAACTCTTGCTTCTYTGTAGGCTCTTATTGCAGAGAAGATAGGCAGCTATGATACTATGGATCTCTTCAGGCACACCACTGAACTCAGTATGCATGTAAGTGTAACAGTTTTATTGTCCTGAAGTTTCTGCATATCTTCTCGCTACTTAGGTGATGTAATTTTTAAAAAGATAGGCATTTCTTGAATGATGAAACAGTTATGGTCRTGTTCCAGATGAGATTGTCTGACTTCCATGTTGTTGTTCTGGCCTGTACTGGCACTGAATAGCAGGCAGTTATTTTATTAAATGTTTTAGTCCTAATGGTCCAAGAAGTCAGCTCCATAAGTGTGAAAAAGCATTCCTGATGTTCCACAGAATTCGACAGAGATCAAAGGCATAAATTGTAATTATTCCAGAGAGAGCAAGGGTATTGCCAGTACCCTGAGTTCTAATAAAGTGGAGGACTTTACATTCTCTTACAGCTTTTTTGTCTGTCACCCCTCCAGTGGTGCAGCAAGTGATAAGTTAATGTAAGCATTCTCTTTGCCCAAAGGACAGGTTAAAACTGTAATTCAGTTTGGTGTTTTCTTCTCCTGCTTAACACYGATGCAGATTTTTAGCCAAGACTCTGCCTTAAACCACAGAATTGTTATTATCATCTTTAATTATTTCACTGTTGCTTGAGCAGGTTTAATGACTCCTATTTGGGGTTTTTTTGTTTGTTTCTTGAGACTGAGGGAGCAAAAGGCTATGCCCACTGGGTATGTTCAACGCTGCAGGATAAAAGCAACAGAAACACTGAACTATATCTGTACAACATTGTTCAAATGAATGCTATTCCAGCAGCCCAGGTGGTCTTGAGCAAATATACAGGTGGGTAATTTAAATGCCTCACTAACCTGTCAAGCCTAAGAGATGCATTCAGAATGAACAGATACACCTGTACCAGTTCTGGCAAAGAGGGATCTGGCTGGGTTGGGGAGAGGCTTTTGAACTGTAAAGTAATCAAAACAGGGTAAGTGAGCCACTGATTTTTATTATCATACAAAGATGAAATAGATCTGAGTTCTGTCTTCCTGCTCATTCCAGCAGGCTTTGTTTCAAAGACTGGTCAAAACAGGGACCAGAGCCTTGTCACACTTGTCATCAGRTGTTTGCCGTCAGACTTCCTTGGGTTGTGTCTGCGTGCATAGGTGCAGATAGATGCTAGCTCCTCTGCCTCTGTGCCGTGATGTTTGGCAGAAGCCTGCTCCTGGATGCTGTGTCACTCCATAACCTCAATCATAGGAGTGTGTTAACCTTTAGTAGGAGGTGGACTGTGTTCTCAGGCAGGGTTCCAAGCCAGTGTGGCCTCCCTCTTGGGATAGGCCTGTGTGTGTCTAGCCCAGAAGGTAGATAGAGCAAATGTGGATTTTCTTTAATCTGTGTCTGTTACTGTAAATAAATCCTTTGATGAGTAATCTGTTACTGATTTTTGAGAGTTACAAAATAAGGTGCAAGCACTTAAAATGAGATAAACGTGAGACTGTATTTCTTTGTGAAATCCCTGTTCTTAAACGGACTGCAGGAGGGGCGTATGGCATCCTTCCTAGTCTGGGAAAAGAGGTTAGAAGTCTGAGGTGAGATGACAGCTGACAAATCTAGCTACTAATAAGCATTTCAAAGTTATAGTATTAAAAATAAACTGCAAGATTCTACTAGTATTTTACTAGAGTCAGTACAAGCTGAATAGTTTCCTATTTCATTACAAAAAAACCCAAACCACTGCAGGCTGAAAAACTTAAAATATATTGAGTACATTAATGCTGTGTCATAAGATTTTAAACATTTTTGAGGTAACCTGGTGTCATGTTGTGGGTCTTGGTGTCTCTTCTTTATTTGCCTACAGGCTGTCAAAATGATTCCAGTGAGCAACTGACAGAAGCACTTGGCAAAGTGTTTTTGTATATATATGCATACACTGTAGCATCAATGTTTTTGTAATGCTTTTCCACAGCTCTTTCTGATCATGTTCCCCTAATTGTCAATTCTGATTTTCCAGAAAGAAATCCAGACGATGCGTCTGCTTTCACAATGCTTGGTTATTTGAATGAGTATCTGCATCTAAAAAGACAGGCAGCAGATGCCTATGAGAGGTAAACTATACACCCTGAAAAGTTTACTGATAGAAGCTCCTTGACCTCTTTTTCTATGCACCAGTTGAAAAACCTAAGGGTTTTTCTTCTCCTTTAGTAAACCTTACTTTCTAAATTCAACAGTACATTTCAACTAGTGTAATGTAAGGGGAGGTGTGAGGATGTTCTTATATCAAATTTGGAAATGCAGAACAGAGAACTGGAGAAATAAAGGCATTCCAAGGCTTGAGTGTCTTACCAGGACATTTAGCTTATTCACTGTATGGGATTTAAGTGAAATTTTGGTTAGCTTGGTTTTAGTTTTGGTCTCTACCCCATTCTAATTAGTGGAGGTGATTGGGCTTTGTTTTGTTTTCTTCTCTCTTCTTTTCAAATGGTAGGGGGAGGTGGCGAAGGAACCATGTTTGGTGAACATGTTTGCTGATGCATTAAAACTGTAAAATAAGCTTTGTTTGTGCTTAATTAGCACAGAATAGCGTCTGCATAAAACATTTGTCCATTCTGCTCTGAGAACTATTGCCAAAATATGCATGTTATAGTTAAGTGGTAATTATTCTTAATTGCGGTTATTTTCAGGGCAGCTTCATTGCTGAAAAACTCTGATGATACTGAGAAATATAATATAGCAATGCAAAACTATGGCAGGTCATTGTGGTAAGTGTTTGTTGACATATTTTCCCAGCCCCTAACTTCAGCTTTGGATGTAGTAAATGCAGTGGCACAAAACATGGGTGAGGCTGAAAGGTGAAAGGTGATTACTAAGAATAATCTATTAAACATCATTCTTAACTGTAGACAAGGTTGGCTAAACTTTTTATGTGCCCCAGAAAGGTAGTGTATTTTAAAAAAAAAAAAAAAAAAAAAAAAGGCAAGAAACTGCTGTATGTCTTCACAGTTTATAACACATCAGTGATTCTCATATCCTTAGCTTAAGTGCCTTAACGTAGTCTACGCAATGTAGCTGTTGTATGGTCTCCAGAATATATTGGTTTTTTTATGATCTCCACATTTGAGATATGTAGTAGGCTTAGTCTGAATAAAATAGCTGCTTCTGGGTTTATTCGAAATCCCTTCTGCCTGCCCTTTGAATTTGTATTGACTCGTACAACCTGAAGCATGTGGGGTTGGGGTGTTGTGTACATGTATGTGATCTTTCTGCTGATGACCCTCTCTGCTGCAATCCCACTCACAATTCTAAGTTCCCTTCACGATTCCCTTCTGCAGTCTTAACAGATGAAGACTCTCAAACTTCTCTTTGATATGAGATAACTCAAGTTCTGCTAAATAGGTTTTTGTCAGCTCTCTAAGGAAACTTCATATATCCTTAAGTTTCTGTAAATGACACTTAAACTTCTAGGCTGCGATAATATGATAATTCATTCTTTAACTTMAGGGAAGATTTTTAGAACCAACTCTTCAGTTTCCCATAGTTTCAGATCCAAGCTGTATGCATGCTGATTCCTGTGTGCAACTTACACAAGAGCAAAGCCCCAGTAACTAATAACTAGCTCTAATAAACACAATCCTGTGTAGTTTCTTCCATAGTGGTCTTAGAACTAAGAATGCTGTGTCTCTGTACGTGCACTTGCCTGTCTGTGTGCATGGATACTTTGATTTGCTTTTTTCATGTTTCTCCTTTGCTATTTTCTCCCACTCCGTTGTGTTGACCATTAAGTGACATCTTTACATATAGCTGTCGTGCAGATGGGGAGAACTTTTTCCTATCAATTATTCTTCATGCAACAGATAGTTGGAGATAGTAACTGCTATAACAGGAGGAGGGTGGGGAATACTGCACGTTCTTGTCCTAGTCTTTCTCTTTTCCAGTTGTCTGCTTACAACTGACATGGAAAAGAGGAGACTGGTCTCAAGGACAGCTTGCCTAAATCACAGCAGCTGTTGCTACATCCTTCATACCAGTGACTGTTTTTGTTTTTACAGTGCCCTTGGTCAGTGTGATAAGGCCATTGAGGTTTACACATCAACACCCCTAACTGAGTTTGAGGGAATTGTGGGGATAGCGTTAGCCTACTTCAAGAAAGGACTCTTACAAGAAAGTATCAAAGGTAAGCGTCTGCCTAATTCAAAGCATTATGGGACACTTCTCTTGAGGTGGATCTTACCAAAATTTGTTTGTCTGACCAACCTAGCTGTAGTTCAGTTTATTTCACTCTTTCAGTCCCAATGCATAAGTACAAATTCCACAACTATTTTGATCATTAGGCTGTTCAGCAGGGCGCTATAACTATTAAAATGTGCAAAGGGAAGCTACATTTCTTTAAGTGTTTAATTCTTGTCCATTAAGCTGTTGTGCTCTTAGCTTCCCTTGTTCTCAAGTGAAATTACTTTCCTGGAAAAATCAGTTCTGAGTAGGGGATTAATGTTTTGTTCAAAGCACTTTAGCTTTAGTGCTAAATGTAAGTGCTGTATTGTCTGTGTTCTGCACTGCTAAGATGTGAGACTTCACAAAAAGGTATACTGAATTGTCAGTGTAGAAGTGTAAGCACTTGCAAAGGAGCAGGCAGCTGAGCATTTTAAATAACTCTTAGTTTTTAATTGGAGTGATGTGTGCCCATCTGAAGTATTATTCCATAAATAAACTATCACAGGTGAGTGTTTAAACTGTGTTCTTTCAGGCATTTTCTGGATATCCGAATATTGCTTTTCAGTTCTGTTTCCGCTTGCTACATATTAAACAACTCCCAGGCTCTAAACAGCCCTATAAATCTGGCGTTTCCCGACATACAGTTACTTCCAAAGTCTTAGTCAACTTCTTTTGTCTTCTGCCTATGATTTGAGGTCTGAAAATGTAGCAAACCTGAAACCAAAGTGCCCCTGTGTGTGTGTTCTAACATTATGCCTTTCTAGAGGCTTCATAAATGTATTTTTTGCTGTACTTCACTTCTGTGTCTTGCATTTTTACCAGCCTATGAAAAAGCCTTGTCTGTTGCTGAGTCTGAACAAGATAAAACGCATATCCTGACTGCCTTGGCAATAATAGAGTATAAACAGAACAAAGTGGATGCTGCAAAGACACTGCTGTTTAAATGGTAAGTGGAGGGAATAATAATCAGTATATGATGTTTTATTGTACTGCTGAATCCTCAAATTTACTTTTTGGGGGATCTCAGGTGGATATTTTCTTTTTGTGTTGCAGAGTAAAAGTGGGAGTGGATGCAGTGTTCTTTTAAGCTTATTCATGTGATAGATCTGTTTTGGTTTATGGCCTGTGTCTTCTTCCCTGTTCTTAAAGCAGTATGGACTGGAAGGGTTAGTGGGCTGGGCATTTTGGGTGGCTAATATCCTTGAATGGTAGTTTTAATGGGCTTATCTTTTAAGACAATATTAATCTGTAGTTGTCCTAAACACTAGGCAATATTTTTGCTCTTTAGTTGTAAGGAAACTAGGTGACTAATGAAAACAATTTCCGTTTGAATAGTCAGAAATCTCCAGAACAATTGTGTTCCAAGCATCATAGACAAGGACAATCTTGTCGTTTCCCCATGAAAAGGAACAGATCTATATCAGTTGTTCACTTAAGTCATGAATGTCTTTTTTTTTTTCAGAGCTGTGGAGGCTAAAAGCCCGTGCATCATTGTTAGTCTCCTGGTAGCTATGGAGTAAGAGCTAACATCTCAGCTGCTCAGGATCAACCCTCTGTCAATAGAGGACTCCAGTAGTGGCTGTACAGACTATGTCTTGCCAGCAGACTCCTGAAGTTACTGAAATAGTGAAGGTCCATGACCTAGTAAACTCTAAATCCTGAGTAACCGATGATTAACTAGCGAGGGACCTGGTATTTCATACATCCTATTAATCACTGCAGACTTCTATTTTTGTAATAAACATCAACAGTGAGAATTTTCTGCATGACGTTAGTTGTTTGTGTTTAAAGAAAAAAAAAAAAAAAAAGAAAAGTAGTAAATGGTTTAGGAAAGTAACACTACAGTGAATATATCTAGACCTGAATTGGAGCAAAGTTATATGGTGGATTTTAGTAATGAGAAAAAAAATGGTGCGTTCTAGTCCAATAGACAGATGTCTTTATTGACTGGAATTCATGCTAGATGACTTAAAGGGCCTGAGCAGGACCTTGAACAAGAAGCTGCCTTTCTTCTTTWCTCAGGCCCAGCTTGGCACAGACATGTTTAGCAATGAGTATGTCTTTATAGCTAATATGATAGAATCCCACTTTTTACTTGTTGAAGGACAGTGCCTTTGCACCGGATAACATAGTGCTGGCTATTAAAGTTTATGTTTTAACAGCCCATAGAAATTTTTCTTGCTAGGGCCTGAAAACAAAACACAGAACCTGAAGTTTAYGTTCTTGGTTTTTTTTTGGAGACAAAAATAATCATTAGAAGCTTGATTAGGAGCCTATAGTCATTAGATAACTGAAAGTAAGCAGCACTTCATTCTGTAGCTATGTTTAGGACATTACAGTGAAGTATCTCCAAATTACCGTTGCTGTGCACTGTTTTATTATTTGCCTCCATTCAGTTTGTATTGCAATTTATTGAACTCCCTTTATTGTAAGAACACCTTCAACTAGTACATCAGTTAAGGTGTTTGATTTTGGTTGGTTGTACTCAGCTCACTGTTTTCAGCAGAGTTGAAGATCAGGGGAGTAACTTGAATTAAGAGTTCTCCACCTATACTAGAAAAATTTGCTGAAAAAAAGTCAGTAACCGTATCTAGTAGGTCTCTGGAATACTATTGCTATGAGGTTAAACTGCCTCTCATAATGAAATGAATGGAACAGTGCAACTGATAGTTGTACTAAAACTAACAGATAGTGGAAAGAGTGCTCAAACTACCTTATGTTGGAACAAACCTTGATGTAAACACGGCATAATTTCTCACAACATCCCTGTTCTCAGAAAGAGCAGTTCTATGCAGCGGGCTCGTTTCTGGCTTTTTCCTTCCTGGATTTCTGTTGTAAAGCTGTTAAATAGGCACACTACAATTCAGGTTTGGTACTAGTTAGGAGTACGTCTTCAAGAAAATAAAACAGTTGTTAGTGTTACATGTTGTCTCTTACTGTTCATTTTATAGCTGCTGCTGAAGGACAATTAATGTGTCAGAGCCTTGCCAAGTAGTTACACATTGTAAGCTTGAAACGGCACATAACCACYGCTGTTTTCCATATCCTGAGATCTCAAGGATACTGATCTAGCTTGATCCACGATCCCACAGCGAGAGGCTGTTAATTGTTTATACCATACATGATACATAGCAGCAAGAGGACTCGGAAGTAACAAGTACTGTAATGTTAACAGTARGCTTAATTTATGCTCCAAAATAGTGTCTCCTTCCCTCCCTTTGATTCAACAGCTCATTAAAGGAACCTAGTACGGAAAGTCTGAAGGCTTTGTGCACACTAGGACTGGTAAAGGAGGATGCTACACTTGCAACAGCAGCCCTGAAAGAATTACTGAAGCATGAAAAAGGGGACGATGGGATTTATGAGAGGTGCCTTATTGCATCTGCTGTTTATGCATTGCAAGGTAGAAATGTGGGAGTCCAGAGAGAACTCTCCAAAGCAATACATAGGTATGTATTTTGTCTTTCTTTAGGTTGCCTTGTAAATGTGTTGCTTTGATTACATTGAATAGTCGGCAAACGTCTCTTCACTTGCAGCATTCTTTTAAAAAAAAAAATAAAAATTGTTTTTCAGATGAGGAGTCCTCACTTAAGGTTGTGGCATCAGTTGACAGAAGCTTGCTTTCTGATTTATGGGATCAAATGGCAGAAGCTTCATGGCTTGTTTGGGGTTTTCTTGTTTTGGTGGCTTCTTTGGTAGCTAGATCAGTTCACTGTGCTATAAAAGCATTTTTCATCATATGTAGCAGAACCTTCAACCTAGAAAAATCTCTAGGGCTTTTATTTAATATTTAACAGCCTCTGAAGCTGTTCATTCTGTTAGCTAAATGTCCATRTTTTGATTAGCCTTAGGAATATTGAAAGGAGGAATTTTAATCAATGCCTTTAAGCAAGCCACACCTCATAGTCTCTCCAAGTGTTTTCAAAAACTATTCCTCATGCAAATTGTTTTTCTCCAACTGCARTTGAAATTCCTTGTTCTTCAGACTATGAGGACAAGACTTGTAGTCCTAGAGTTTATTTTCTTCCCATGAATATTGATACGCATATTGTACATTTTATTTCTTTAGCCAGCAATATAACTTCAACATTGTGTTGTTTGTTTTAAATTACTACCCATGTCTATTTTCAACCACACTGGTTTCTTAATAGAAAAAGATCCATTTGGGGTTTATAGCAACTGCCTACTGAGTCATGGAAGACCAGGTTCATATCTAAACCAGAAGGTCTAATATCCTTGTTCTTTTCCCAGTAACCCTGATAATCCTGCCCTCTGGTCTCTTCTGTCTCGACTAGTTCCACTGTATGCATCACAAAAGGCGAAAGTAAGTGCGTTGCTGTAATACACGTGTGCTGTTTACGTCCTGAGTAGTCTGTGTTGTTTCTTAACTAAAAAAACCCCACCCTTCAGTACCTGGACATTCACTAGTTAATATGAAAACTTAAAGCTTACGTACACAAGCACATACAGAGCAATGCACAGGTACATACTGAAGTTACATATCCAATTGTTTGCATCTTTCATGGGGTAACAATTCTTTATCTTCTTGAAATAAACTTACAGGAAAAATCTGCCAGAATTATTCTAACAAGAAAAGGCTGTACTATGTATAATTTTTTTTGTTTAATTTTATACGTATGTATGTGTGTATATAAATATATATTAGGATTTACGTATGTTGAATTTGGTTAATCTGATCAATTTCACTTTTCGCATTAGCCAGTATTTCCTTGCTGCTCTTACGCTTATTTTTAGCTCTTCTCCAAATAAGTACTCTTTGTCTTAATTTATGTCAATTATGTAAACAGAAATAGCACCTGAAAACAAACCCCTTTCTACATGGGGCTAAAATTAGAAAGACAACGTATGGATAAGCTCTAATCATGAATGTCTCTTCCTAATTCTATATAAAGAGATTGTGCTGTAGGCAAGCAAAGGATCTCATTGTGCAAACTTTTTATTTCTGATTAACAAAGATAACAAGATCTTGGCATTATATTTTGTATAAGATCTCTTAATTAATCAGTCATGTAACCAAACCAATTATTTTTTTTTATTCTTGCAGGGGGGAGCTGTGGCAGGAAACGTCGCACATGTACTTGATGTAAACCATGGAAAGGTTTGGCCTTCTTAAAATGCAGAGTTTATAATTCTATAAACAATCTTAAAATTAATTCCATCTGATTACTTATGTTATTGTATTAAGTCACTTTTATGTGCTATTTTGTAGGAAGTCCTGCTGAATATTGCAGTTAATCAGTTGGCAGCAGGATGTCACATGTTAGAAGATGAGAAAAACAATCCTCTGAAAAACATTCAGAAGGCAATCCACCTCTGTCCAGGTTACTTTTGTTCTCAAACACAGTAGTGATTTTTTTTTTTACCCATCAGAAACTAAATTATTGTGCTAACAAAAAAATCTACTTTTCTTGGTYGTTTTGTTGTTTTGGGTTGTCCATGTATGTTTTGGGGAGAATGCTTAGAGTTGAAACATTAACTGTCATTCCAAGTTTAGACATGGGAAATTAAACTAGACAAGATGAAAAAAATCACTGAGTTTTAAGGCTTGTTCTGAAAACATGGGCAATTTGTTAATCCCTCAGCAGAAGAGATAAGTATTATTTTGTATATTATACAAAAAAGAAAAACACATGTTCCRTCAAAGTCAGTGTGCTCCACCAAGCAGAAGAGATTTATTCATCTAGCTTGAGAATTTGGATTGGAAATGTTCYGTTACAATACGCTGGTTATGAACTATAGGCAACTGTTCACCTATTACTAACTGGTGATCTTCATTAAATGTATGAAGTGCAAATCTAGTGGGGTTTTCAAGTGCTAATTTGCACTTGATAGTGAAATACCAAAACTTGTTTCTTCTGCAGTAATTTTACTTTAATGYGTTAGTGTGGCTGCAAGTTAAAAATTTCAATTACTTTCCTACAGGTACCCAAGACTATGACTGCTGTTCAAAAGCAGTATACTTTGTTTGACCTTCAAGCTTTGTTTCATTTTGCTAGCAAAATTCATTTATCCTTGGGATGAAAATTTACATGGGAGAAATCTTTAACTGAGCTCTGTCCAGTTCGGGACAGAGACCACTCTTCCAGTCGTAGTTGCTCTTCACGGGGCTAGGTCAGGGTAAAGCTGGAATTAGCTGACACTGGAAGTAGGCACCTATCGCCGTAACTTGCATGCTGGTGGTCAGACAAGACTGAGTCTCTGTGCCTGAAAGCTGTGGATGGCATCCTGGGATTTTTGCTGCCAGTTATGCAGCACTAAGTGATAGTCAAGTTTAATTTGTGTAGTCAGGTTAGTACACCAGTGGCTATAAGAAAAATATATTAGTTGGCTTTAGAAACAGCATCTTTGTCTTACAATTTGAAGAATCTTACTAGGTAGAGGCAAATAGTTATCAGCTGCCTTGGGCTGAGCTGATGTAGGGGTCTGATTGAATTACTTGCCTTGTTCTTGCTACCTCTTATTTACAGTGTGTGGTTCCATTGATGGCTATGTTTTTTTGCTTAATCTGGTAAAGACCATTCCAAATGAACTACCAGCATATTTAGAATGGGCACGAGTTGCCGTTAACCATTCTTCTCTAGATAATCCTGCTGCCTGGGCAGTGCTAATGGCAGCCTGTCATGCTGAAAACACCGTTGTCTGTCTAAACAACACTCAGCCGAAGCGAACGGATCTAGAGATGACACTTGTATCTACAGTTTCAGCCAAAAGTAAGCTATACAAGTTTTCTAGTTTAAAAAAATAAAATAAAATTGAAATGCTCGAAGCTTGCAATACTCTTCTAAATTTCAGAAACTTGCACATAAGCTGAGAATTGCTCAGTAGTGGTTTGAGCTGTAACTGTATTTTATCACATAAAAATGCTAAATCCTAATGCACAGCTGGGTTAATTACTTAATCGCAGCTTGCTTTCCCCTCCAAAGCCTCAAATGCATTTTTAAAATAGTACTTCTGAACTCTAATGCCTAAATGGATGGATGGATGTATTACAGCACACTGCTTACAAGGAAAGGCTAAAGTACTCTTAAGTTCTGTCACTTTTCCAGTAGAGGGATAACCTCAGTCTCAGTCTTGCTCAATGTCCATAGTGTTTTGAAAACTGGAATTAAAATTCCATGTTTGATTGATTGTTCTCAAACCATTAACTCAAATGTTTTTTTCTTTTTTTTTCGCCCCTCCTCTTGCTTTTAATTTTACCATCTCTTAATGTTCCTGCTAATGAAGGAAGCCATGTCAGGTTAATACTCCTAAAAGTTCTCCCTTACCAGAACTAGAGCATGTGACATGGTATGGCACTACAGCATATACAGTAATCTGGTTAAGTGTTTTATCTGTTTTTGCAGCTGGAGAAAATAACCTTCCATGTAATTATATCCGGACTCTTGAAGACTGGTGCCTATGTCAAGCTATTACCAGTCTAGAGGAGACTGGTAAACTCTCAGAAGCTGAAGCTCTTTGTACCAAGGTATGATGCCATCATACTGGAAGATTGTAGTAGAATTGTATAGAAATCATGATTTGTGTGCATTTTCCAGAAAGGTAATCTTTGAATTAGCAGTTGTCTGTTCCATCAGAGCTCCAAGATGCAATAGTTGTTGGCATTTTCCCCCCTCCCCAAGATGTTTACTGGGCTTGCAACACCAAAACTGTGTTAATAGTTGAAATGTGCAGTGTATGACATGAAAAGCTAAGTCTGCCCTTCCTGCCTGTATTCATTAACCTGGTATTAAGTAAAACATTACAGAAATTCAAGGCAAGAAGTCCAGGTAGGAGACTTGCAGGGGGGGACTTAAATGTCTTCTGCTCTGTTGTGTTGGTATTYCATTTCGGAGCCACAAGTGGATGCTACAAGTTTAATAACTAAAAAGAAAAGTCTTGAGGCAACACAGTGGGGAAGAGGACTGGGGGAAGGTTATGGTGGGTTTTGTTTGWTTTTTGTTAGTTTAAATAGCTTGGGGAGAGGACAGTCAGTGCCTGCAATTTGTGAAGAAACAAGAGTAACACTCTCTGGTACCACAAACTCTCATTGACAGTTTTGGACCCCAGGATTCTCAGAAAGCAATGTAACTGGGACCGATGAGTCAGGCACTGCAGTCGTTCAATTTGAGACAGGCAACGTGATTCCACACTTGTCAATGGAGGAAAATTGCAGCAAATACTAGCAGCTTCTGTTGTGTTTCAGAAAGTCTCTGCACGTCTGTGCATTCTTTGYGAAGCAGCAGCTTCTTAAGGACTCACAGACACATATTTTGTTTTTWAAAAAATGGCTGAAAAGTACAAGTGCTGTTTCTTAGAACAGGTCTGGTTTGAGTTGTAGTTCTTGGAAGTATTGTGATTTGAACAGGTAAAATAACATGTAATGTGACTTGCAGAAGCTTCACATGCTTCACCTGAGAAAGGTAAAGCAACAGATAGCTAGTTTTCTGTCTTTGCTTTTTTTCATGAGTTTGTTGTGAAAAATACTCTATAGGTATCTGCTGTTATTGAACAGGAAACGTTTAGTAAAGTGATTCTGTTCCAGTGAGAATAAGGCACCTTAGCTGGGAGAACTGAAATTGCTTGGAACATACTCAAGGTCACTTTTAGCCACAGGACAGGTTTTTGCTTCCATTAGCCCAAAACTTGTAGTGATTATGAAGCCAAAGGAGAACTAGACGTCTGCCGTTTACCTATCTATCTTTCAGAAACCTCTAAGGGTTGGACAGGTACAAAATTTAGGATAGACTTCAAATGTGTTTTGAGGACAGAAAAAACATTATCTATTTTCATGTGTCAATTTCTGGAACGCTCCTTTGTGCAGAGTAGGCGGAAAATGCCATGTTGCAAGCATCCTGAGAATGCTTTCAATGCTGCTTTCTGTAAAGACCAAAATGGAAGAATCAGTGTCTTCTGATATTTGGAAATGATAATTCTGATATCGTGTTGAGCCTTGTTTTGGTTTTAGGGTTTAAAAAGCTGCCCTGAGCACCCAGCTCTGTTTTTGCTTTTGAGACAAGTTCAGTGTAAGCAGCTGTTGCAGTCCCACAAAGAACTTCCAGACACCGTCCTGGAGGAGCTTCACAAGACAGTCATGACCAGTTCAACTTCAGTTGCAGCCTGGCAAGTAAGTGTGGATTCTCTCCCTGGCTTCGGTGTGCCGCTCTCAGCAGAGTGTGCTCTATAAGTGGGTGAGAGTTTGTTTCACTGTTTGCTTTTATTTGTCCGTTGACAGCCAGTGGCAGAAAGAACAGCTTGTATTCAGTTCTTTATAAAGTTGGAAAATTACGTTAACTTTCTTTAATAGTTGAAATGATAAGGACTGTTCGTAAGAGCAAGCAGAGATGGAGGCAGGAGAATTACAAACTTGAGGTAAACCCCTGGCACCTGTGTCTTTAGGGACCTGTGACTTGGCATGTGAGCAGAAACCAGTGAAATATTTCATAACTCACAAGAATAGATGGAAGTAAATGGTTTCCTAATGTAGTAATATACAATTTCTTATTCAGGATCTGAAAACCTGAATAAGTCTCTTTCTCCATAATCAGGTGGCATCATTCTTTTGAGTAAGTTGAGTCTGTAGGGAAGAGAAATCACTCCCAGTAACAGTATTCACTCGCTCCCTTCCATGGCATCACAAGAGATCATTTTTAGTTAATATGAAGGTGTTATAACTTGCTTCATATGCTGCTTCTGTGAGACAATCTGAGAAGTCTGTCTCACACATGCCAAGAGATCTTTCTGGTGATGCAGCGTATTTATTTATTTATTTATTCCCTAACCGTTGCTGTTAGTTACAGTTACTATCTTCCTTTACCAATGTTAGCAGCACGTTGTTTAGAAATATTCCCTTAACTTTTAGAGTCGTTTAGGTAGTTGCAGGATTTATGGTGCTCCCTCTGCCTGTTGAACAAATAAAACCCTGTTTGTGGTAAGATTCACTAAAGTTGATTTCAGTCTTAGAAGATCAGTGCAAGGCTGCTACAGAGGCCATTATCTCACTTGTTGTGAGGCTGCAGATCCTCTTCCCTTCTGGAACATATGAGTATCATTTGTGGAAAGGTGCTTTTCTTGATGCATTTTTCTTTGTCTTGTGAGACTTCATCTTTCTGAACTGCAGAACTCATTCAGATTGGATTTGCAAAACATGGGGGCCTGCAAGATGTGATTGTATCCTCTATTTTAGTAATATATTTTGAAAATGGAATTAGGGCTTATATACATTCTTCAGCCATCCCTTGTATATCCAAGTGTCATTTTGCTTACAGGCAGGGAGAAGAAGTGAACTGAAAGTGTATGTGGTTTGGAGAGGAGGGAAGGGTTGTTTTGTTTTGTTTTTTTTAATCCAGGCTGCAGATAAGATACCTCTGAGGAAGACCTTTTCAGTCTTCAATTAAAGAAGATATTTGTCAGGGCTTGGACAGTATTCTGAAAAAGCCTGGTTGCTACATCTGTTCCTAATGAATAGATCTATGCTTTTATGTTTTCTGGCTCTAGACTTCCTAAGAGTTTGATAAATGTTTTGTCTTACTCAGAAATATCCATCATGAAGCTTTACAGTTTTACTAAGTTAGGGGGCCATTAACTTTGTTTTTTGCTTAAGTTTTTGGCTTTTGCCTAAATGGTTGTTTTGCAGGATTTAGGAGTGCTGCTGAACTACTGTTCTGATGGCTGTTCTACTTCTTGTGCTGTGGCTTTCCGAGAAAATAGAGAAAAGCTGGTCTGGCAGAGCTGCCGTTGTGCCTTTGCCGTGAGGGTTCTCTTCTCCTTCACATYTTGAGTGCTAGATATCTTCAGCTGCAAAGAACTCTGCGACCAAGGAGAGCTTTTTTTTCCTGCACATGAATGGATGTGCAGAAAAGAATACTTCACAAAGCAGTCCTGCAGCTTGATGTCAAGGATGCACAATCTCACTAGTGCTAATAAATACTTTCTAGTGTGTCTCTTCTTAATGATAAATAACTTCTATGCATCAGAAAGGGTTAAGAATTTTGCCCCTTCTAACACCAGGCAGTCTTTAGCTAGCAGACGTCTAAGGACCTTTGCTTAAAAGCCAGGGAATTGTTTTTTAAGAAGAAGTTGCCTTGTTTGTCTGGTGATCCAGCAAAGAATATTTCTAAATGTGGCTTATGCATCTTGATGCGTATCATGTACATGTCAGGGATTTGCAAACTTGTGGCTGTGTGTGCTTCAAAAAATGTGACATGACTACAGAATTAAAGAGGGAAGAGTTAGAATCCATTTTCTTCTTTTCATGAGCAAATCCAGGACATCTTGTGCTGTTGGCAGGCAGCAGGAGCATCAAACTCTGCACAGATCCCAGTGTCTACTTCCTTAGCCCCATATAGCTCCTCCATGACCCTGCTGGGTCAGAAACTGTGTAGCCCAACCCATCATCTGAGCTCAGGCTCACATTGTAATGTCTTTCATGTTCCTGGCATTACTCAGATAGGCTGGAGATTCCTTTGTTCCAGAGGAAAAATTATCTTTTCATCTCTACAGAACTTCTAGAGACAAGTGAGGCACCACACAATGCTCTTCTAGTCTGAAGGATGGCCTTCACAAAGCCAGTCGTGTTATTTGTTCACCTGTGAGCAATCTCCAGATTAAGACAGCTGTCAAACAGTTGTCCGTGGGTGGTCAGGAGAGCTCCGGAATACGTCACTGTAGTGAGGTGTACTGCCAGCTCTGCAGCAGACTACATTTTCCTGCAAGGGGGTGTGCAGTATGCTGTTGGAACGAGGGCTGGGTGGGTGGTGGTGTTTTAGTATGCTGTGGTACTCTCATAGTTCGAACTGAATGATATTACCTAATGGATGTGTGTTTTGGTGGCTCCATAACTGATTTTGTTGGATGTTTATTTTCAGTGGCTGGCACAAGTGTATCAGTCTCAAAGAATGGTGGTTGGAGCAGAGATGTGCTACAGAAAGAGTCTGCAGTTGGCATCCCAGCAGGGCAGCTGGAACGGGAAGTTATCCAGCCTGCTCAGGCTAGCTATGCTCGCGCTGGAAATCTGCATGGTAGGATAATCAGAATTACGTAACTGCATGATTTAGCAGGAGTTCATGGGATGTAGGGCTTCTGCAGTCTTTAAATGAAGCCCCTGTTTAAATGACTTTGCATTTTATGAATGAAAACTAGAGAATAAAATGAGACTGCAAGGGGCAGTGGACTGTTTTTAGAATGTCTCTTTTTAAGTGAGATTGCTGTCAAATAATCACATAGAACCACTGTGTACATAAAGAGGCTAACTTGTTCAATAAGGCTTATTTCTCTAATAACAGATCATCCAAACTGACATACCCTGCAAGCCTCTGTCCTTTTGTTCAGACAACTGCCTTAATAAATGTTTTTCCTGCACTGGTGCCTGGAGACTTCAGTGAAGTTTCAAGTAACTTTATGCTGTATGGTCATTTCTAGATGTAGTGCCTTGCCTTGAAGTTTAAAAACAATCTAAGGGAAGTGTATCTTGTGCTATAAAGAAAATTTTTCTACTCCTTGCACCGAGGGGCCAGGTGAACATAACTCAAATTCTTGGCGAGTGTCTAGTCTCTTTAAGCATTGTCACGCTAGAAACTTGAAGCACACTACCAGACTTCTTTAGAGCCTGGTGTAAAAGGTAGATACTGCTGTAATCTTCGTTAATGATTTTTCATGTATTTTAACAGATGATCGAGCTAACAGCTATAATCAAAATCAGGCAAAGGAACCCCATATATCCTGAGTGCTTGTATAAGAAGAGGCAGTCAGTTTTACCGAGGATAAAGCTGCAAAGCTGTTGCTTCTGGTGGGAAAAGAGAATCCCCCTTAGTGTAGACAAGTTTCTTTCTCACAAGCCATATGCTTCAAATGGCAGAATTTGTCAAGTGGCAGGATTTTTCCTCCCATGATTCTTCTGTCCGTTTTCTAGTGGTCTGCTCCCTGTTTCCTGTAGCTCCTAAATGTCTCCACAGGTCACAAGGTACCCGCTAACTTAATTAATGTTGGCCTGAATTGCCTGAGAATATACAAAACTTTGTTTAAAAATGTGATTAGTACGAATTTGATTATCTCATCTCTACTTTTTGCATGAGCAGAGCAGCTGATCAGTGGATTTCTGTTCAGCCTCTCTRATCCACACTGGCTTAATGAAATGTGCAAAAGCCTGGTGAAAACCTTGCTCGGATCCAAGAAAGCTCTGTGTTTGAAAATTGCTTGTCTCCCAATTATCTGTCCAAATGAAAATGTGGGCACCCCTTCAAGTACAGTAATTTGAATGCTATCTGGACACAATGGGGATAATAAGATTTTTCTTAAGCCAAAAGATACAGGGATTTGCTGAATAGTTGCTCTACCAGGTAATTACGATCTTGGAGTTGGTTTTTACTTCTGGTAAAATATGTCACTTCTGGGGATAAATTCTACATTCTAGAATATTCTGGTACATGGGATGAAGATTTACAAGCTGAAAAGCAAACAAGGGTTTATGGTTAAAACAAGCATTACTAAACATCTATGGAAAAAATTTAAAAATTCTGTGCATAAACAACCAAGTGGAATGCTGGCAAGGCAGGTCCTAGAATATTTAACGTGACTTTTCCAGGCTCTTCTAACCTGTTTGTTTGTTTGTTTGTTTGTTTTTAAAGAAATCTCTCTCTAACCTGCCAAATACTTTATATAACTCAGAACAGCTTGAATTAAACCTGCCCTCTAGAGAGCTGCAGACAAAAACTGGTACACACTACAATAAAGCCCTTTCTCTTTTTTTTTATTTCTTATTACTTTTTTTTTTTTTATCATAGGCTAATGTCTCAGATGAGCACTGGCCATCCTTGGTTCAGGAGGCAACAACTGAAGCTTTGAAACTTTCTCCTTGCCCCCTGGCAGCTCTCCTACAAGCACTGCTACAGTATAATCGCAAAATGGGAGCAAGGTATGCAGGAACTATTAAGTTTAAATGGAACACACTGTCTAAAAGTACAAGTGGTCATTATCCCCAGATCTAACTCCAAGAACTAAAAGAAAATTGAAAACAGGAGTTAATTCTTGAAGTAGTATGGCACTTARAAGGGGGAGGAGGGGAAGGGGTTAGTAGTGTGGGGAGCAGGAAGCAGCAGAATCTTCCTCCTTTTCTCAAAAAAACTGTAGGTGACCTTCATACCGAGAGAAAAACAGCTGTAAGACATCTTTTATTTTAATAGCATGTTACCTAARTAAATTAGTCAGGAAGACTTTACATTTCTCAAAGATACGTTAAATAGCACAGGGGAAGCAGGTATCACTACCCTATCTACTGCTGGGATTCATTTTGATCCTAAACTGGGCTCACGGTCAAARTTTGTGTTCATTCCCGAACAACCAGGTGCTCATTGTGGATTTTTGAGGAGGGGGAGGAAGATCTGGGGGAGGGGGCTTGGAAGCCTTCTACTTTGTGAGTTTGGTTATTAAGTCTAGTTTGTGTTTTACAGTATTTTTGCTTAAGCTAYGGAAAATTGGAATATTCTTTATGGTTTTGTTCAATAATTTCACCTGGTTTTATAGATAATTGTAACAAACTGGCTTACTTTCTCTGTGGGCTTTTAARAAGGTGACAGGCAGCCTAATGTGGTTGTCATGGTTGTCAGTTATAACAAAATTGGGCTGAAAACTTACTTTATAAATTAAAATCAGTCTTATGACAATTTCAGATATTAACTTAAGTGAACAGTAAGGTATATCACAAGAGCTAGTTGATCTGCCTAATACAAGAAATTAATCTTAACTACAAATAGCAAACAAAAACCTGATATAACCTCCCAACAGCCTGTTAAATCACAGTTCTGCTTATAAAGGGCAGAATTCTTGAAACAAGAGCCAAAGCTGATGGAGCAGCAGTGAATGAATATGACATCCCTAAACTTAATTGCCAGTTTTTACCAGATTTCTAATGACATTATGAATTTGAAAATGTCTTGGTTAGGTATAAGCGGGTGGGGTTGGAAGGTAGAATCAGCCAAATAGAATTTTAGACTTTGTGTAGTACTCTAGTCCAATTTCCTTCTCTTCTGCAATTTCACATCTTGCCTCTGTGTTTGCAGGAACTGCAGTACCTTTTGTGAGTGCCTGGATTAAATATATTTATGTATAATACTACATACTATTGGTGTTATTAAGATTTATTGTAGTACCTGCTTCTCTCAGGTGCACTGTCTTCCAAAAGATTTATTACATAGCTCTTAAACAGGAGAATACCTGCTGTACTTGTTCAGCAAATCACATATTGAAATCAGGTTGTGCTGAGTTCACAGACAGCATGATGTTTATCATGTTACTGTAGCAGTTGTAAAATCTGCYGTGCCAATCTAATTTGGGTTACTTGCTAGTTAAAGAACCGACTTGAGTGTAACATATTAAGCGTAACAACAGTGTCAGTATTCCTTAGCATTCTAGATGCAACTACGTAGGAGACAAAGTAATGTACAACTCTGCTCCCTCGCTTTCTTGGGTGGAATGGAAATACGGACCTTCCCTTACTACTGCCGATCATTGTTGCTTGCTCTGAGATACTGGTATGTTACGTGCAACCAATTTGATTTGGACTCTTTTTTGGTTACGCTTCTAGGGAGACTCGTCGAATGTTGGAAAGAGTGGTATATCAACCGGGGAATCCAGAAACCATAGTGTCAGTGGCACGCTGGTACCTCCTGCAACATCTGTATGCCAAAGATGATTATGAATTAATAGATGTAAGACAGTCCATTTTATATAGAAATTCAATCTATTTACGTTGAATATTGTGCTTGCAACTTGGAAGTGGGGTAGAGGGAGGCTAGGGAGGTGCTGGCTCGCCTGCTGTAGAGGTTGCAATGTTTAAGTATTCTRTACTGACAAAACATACCTCAGTTTTCAAAATTGTATCCATTTTTTTTGAAAGTCTTCCATTCCTCCATGCAATATTAACGAAAAGCAAACAGTAAATCTTTCTCTAATCCAAACTGCCAAGAATTCCACTAGTGACTCTTCAGTAGGCATGAGGACCATTTTGTCAGAGTTTTACCATATTAATGCACTAAAAATGTTAATTCCCTCTGGCCTGGCTAGAACAGTGTGGAATCCTTGACCCAAAAGATCTGAGCCGTAGAGTGCTGTACTTCCTGTACTTAATATTTTTTTATTATATCTGTAATGGTACATTATTTTCAGTACATAGTACATTAGTTTCTGTTGATAGTACTTCACAAATGGATTTGGTCAAGCTCACAAATCCACGCAGTTCTTTCACGTCATGAAAAGGGGGGTGGTTCATTTTGGCTTGTAATTGGAATCACTTCGCTACTTAAACTCTGAATACACTCTCCTAATAATCTCCTTACTGCTGCTGCTGGCATCATGAGCTCTTTGCCCAGATTAACAGCTGTTCCCTGGTGAAACGTTGAATCCATAGCGAAGTGCGTTTGGAGGTACAACACATCAAGCAGGCTCAGCGTTGACAAAAATCCATACATAGACACACAGGTTCATAAAAAAGCTAGAATTAATGAGTTCGGATGATCCTGATACGATCTCATTGCACTTGCTTCTGCAAAGTCATCTGTACTCTCTCCCAATGAGTACAGTAAAAATCATGACTAGAGTAAAGATTTGCTTGATTGTCCGTAATGGTTTTCCTTTTTAATACGTATAACGTGATTGGATTACAAGAGAAGTACCAGCAGCTTATGAACATCTGTGAACATTAGGCTGTCAGGAGAGCTTTTTTAACCAGTAGAAAAGATGGAAATAGGAGGTGTGGAAAGTAAATCAGGGAAGGGTAAACTTAAATGGGGGAGGCAAAAGGATACCTTGGCAGTTTTGTTTCAGTAGCTGCAGAGAATGCACTTGGCAAATTTAGATTTATACAAATGTACTGGGAGGAGGCAAGTGTGCGTCGGCAGGGAGATGGGTCTCCTCTAGCTCTGCTTGTTTCGTTGCCAGCARGTAACTTACTGGTCAAACTTGGTCTCAGCCTCAAGTGACGCTGTTGTAGTGCATTGCAAGTGACTACAGGTTTAGCAGGTCACTAGAGGGTGGGTTTTTTAAGTGCCTGATGTTTTAAGGAAGCTAATATGTAATGTTGAATATTTCCTGTCTGGGCTTACGGGTTACTTATTCTTTTAGGGAAACTGCATAGCAGAAACTTGCATTTGACATTGTTGGTAAAATACTAACAATAAAATTCCTAAATTCTCAGGTTTTCATTGTTTGTTTTTCTCTGCAGGTGCTTATAGAAAATGCCAAAGCTAATGGAGATGTTAGAGCTCTGGAACTACATGAGAAATTGTCAGGAAGTGCCTAGTATGGACTATCTCAAGTGAAAAATCTTCCATTCGTGCAACTTACTGAGTCCATCTTCCAGGAGCATATGTGGTTTGGGCTTTTTTATTTGTTTGTGTCTGGTTTTGTTTTTTTGTTGCACCAATTGCAACTTTGTCTTTAGTTTTACTTTTTCTTGAACAAAAGTAGGTTATTTTCTTGTTGACATGGGTTCCACCATAGAAATACATTTTATTTGAAAGGAAAACCCTGAATTTTGCTTTTGTTTTCTTCCTCACTGGAACTTCAGCGCTATTCGCAATGGAGAGTACTTGTCTGTATTTCCCCCTTGGCCACACGCAGAMGTATTCCTGCATTGGCAGCGACACAAGGTTTTCTTGGCACAGAATCTTRCTAGCTAAGTAGCAGCAAACTTTTATTCTCTCCCAGGTACTGTAAAACATTCAGAGACTTAAAATGCCTATATTGCTCTGATATACTTTGTTTTGCAGTTGAGACCCAAATCCACTTGGAACTTATGTGTGGTGTCAGTTTATACTTTTTTATAGTTTTTTCTTTCTTTTTTTTAAGATTAGCTTAATTATAGCGGTGTATCCTCTTGACTGCAGGCTTCAGGAAACATTCCCATCAAGAAAAGCTTGTGATCGTCAGGGACAGGGTCATATTTATAAATGTGTATAACAGGCTCTATTTRTGTCTTGGTAATTCTGCCGCTGACTGCTTAATTGGATGAATCATGACAGTGGTTCTTAAGACGTGATGTTATTTTGCCTTTCTGTACATGAAAATAAGAAAAATAAAGCAATGATTCTCATCTGTCGGTGTTACCATTAGGGATTTTCAAGCTGTTGACAAGAGTCACGACAGCTGTCCGTTTCTTGGTTTTAAAAGTTTCTTAAAATTACTCGATGTCCACCAAAGCCTTATGATGGCTCCGGCGATCCGATATTACAGAGAAGAAGGGCGCGCAGGGGGACTGCGTTGAACATACGCTTGGTTTCGGAACCAGTTTGCATCGGGCTTAAAGAAAGCAGGAGGGCGAGCTGGGTGGTGGCCAGCCGTGCGCAGTGGTCTCCAGAGCCGCGAGCGTGCCGCTGTCCTTCGAAAGGGGAAAACTAAGCGCAGTAGGCTGGGGTTTCTGCTCTGTGGAGGTGAGTAGAAACGTCTCTGAATGGCAAGAATCCCTCCTTGTCTCCCACACTTTCCTTCTCCCACCCATCTCAATGCAAAATACCTTCCTTAAAAAGATTTTTTTTTGGTAAATTTAGATAGATTGTGGTTCCCCTCACATCCTGCTGTCACATAGTCTTGAACTATCAGTAACTGCAAATATTAATTGCAAAAGCCAGACTCGTGACTCTCAAGACTAGCTGTAACTTTTTTTAGCTTGCTGCTATTAAAAGACCGGAAAAGTTCTTACAGCCTGTAGTTTGTATCCTTGCGTGTGGTCTTGATATTTGTGCCTCCTCCTCCAGTGGTGGGAGAGCCATCATCGCCAGSCTGACGACAGCTCCGTAAGCGCCTGCCTGCCCTTGTTAATGCTTCCACGTGAGCGTTAGCCTATGCTTTGTTCAGCACTACACCGTGAATACTTTCTAACACCTAGGAGAACAGACAAGTAACAACAGGCCAGGGAAACCAGCTACGTAACTGTCAGCTGTGAATATTCTGTATTAGAAAAAAAATAGTACAGTGTTTTTTCTCTTCAGAAGACCCTGAAGTTACTTTYACTGTGATCAGTGATTAACTACTTGAACAAGATAATTATACAGCCCCAAGTTGTATTACATGSCCTGTGGGRAAAAAAAAAAAAAACAACACACATATCTCTACCACCTACTCAGTGAAAAGTGCTCAGGGAACATGAGTTTAAATTTAAGCTTCTGCAAAATCCAATGGTATGAGATAAAAACCTTGCGCTCCTCATTTTTTAACAATSTATAGCCTCTACAAAATCAGCACTTGTAAAAGGCCTGCTCTAACACTGAAAAAACTTGTAAATTCATGCCGGTTGAGACAGCCCAATATTTTATACTATTGTAGAGCTCAGCTTTAGAATGCAAAATACTGTGCAAAGGCACATAAGCATTGCTGAGTTGGGGAACAGGGAGTTGCTCATGGATTTCACTGCCTGGGAAGTCGTACGTTYGGCTGCTATTACTGTAAAGGGGGGAAAAAATAAACATTCCCCAACTGTCATTTGTTTTATTATGCTGACTTATGCTGAAGGCAGAATGGAATGAGATCTAATGAATTTCAAGGTAGAACTTTCTGCTACCTCAGATGTGAAAGATTTTATATGCTTGTTACATATCCCTTTATACAAACATGAGGCAATGGCTTGCTTCTGAGAAYTTTATTTATTTATGTGGGTCTTGCCTGCTCATCTCATTCTCTGTATTTCCCATGAATTGCTGGATTGGATTTCTAGTCAACTTTTGAGCTTCTCTCAAAATGGTATCATGAAGTACAGTGAGTAATTACATTAATTTAGTCTTGCCTAACCTTAGTGTTTAACAAAAACACAGATACATACTTCTCTCTGCCCAATACTTTTGTTTGATACCTTTTATATTTAAAAAAAAAATATTTTTTAAATTCATAGATATAAACCTCTTGAACTGTTTTAATGCTGCACAGATGCAGCTTTGTGAGGAAAAGTACATCCCTAATCCTGCAGCCCGGTTGAATATGGTCCTGGGTGTCTAGAATTTAGCTTGCTTTCTCTCCCAGTTAATTTGCTTTCTACTGATTCAACTGAACAGCTGACAGTTAAATAACTTCTAAATGTAGTGTTCTCAGGGGAGGGAGGGGTCATTCTGAGTTTGGTCACAGTGTCGAGTGATAAATACTGAGATAATTCCTTTATGCAGTGAAGTCACTCAAACAATAGCAACGTTCCAAATATGTGTTCATGTGTGATCTGAATTTGTAATGAGGCCCTCAAACCCTTCTACTATAATCATACAAATCAGCGCTTAGACAAAGCAACGTTCCGTTGTGCCACACTGCCATGTGAAAGGATGGATGGATAGACGGGTAGGAATTGTGCGGCAATGCTTCTGTCCTTTTCTCTGTTCCAGGGTTAGACCCTGAAGGTTGTCTTTGCTTTTTTCCTTTTTTTTTGACACCATGGGCTTTTAGAAACACGTTTATCGATAACCTTGTATTTCACCTTTTTGCCGCTGCTCCGTATACTGAGAACCGCAGCATCCAGGGCACTGGGTGGGGAGGCAAATGCACCGAGCCGCACTAACTGCTGCTTCACCGGCAGCCGAGTGCACGGGCAAAAATTTGCTGCCAGAGTGCCTAGAAGGAGCTAGAGAAAGACAGTTTGGGAGGCTGCCCTCCACCCCGGACGTCTTGCTGTGGCTGCACTGGTGGGCTTGAAGTCTACAGCGGAGGCAGGGCCCCCTGCGATGGACCCAACATACAGTGAGACCAAAACTCGGTTCAGAGTCGCTCAGAAGCTGCTGCCCGTTACTGGGATTTCGGTGTTGCTGGTTTCCTGCTGCGCGCAGGGAACGTGGCGAGCACGGACCCGACCCGAAGGCAGGCGCGAGGCTGGGAGATCTTCCCATGGAGTTCGGCTCTCCAGAGCCTGGCCACAAACAAAACGCAGAAAGGTCGTCTGCAACTTACGGTGGCTGTTCTTTGTCTTTTACAAGACGTGGCTGATTTCTAGGGCTTTTTACTCACTGGAGAAAGCTTAAACGTAGCGAAGTTTCTGCCTGCGGGAGCAACGTGATGGATTGCTGAAGCGGCATTCCCTACCGACTGCATCGCTTGGGTTTCAGCCGTCMCACTGTGCCGGTCCGGCTTCTCGGAGAAGCCGCCTGAAATCTATGGCTCTGAGAAACCTGCTGTTCTGTAGAGCAAAAAGCACAACAGACTTGAGGTAGGGGTTACTGGAGGGGGATTAGCCCTTTTGAATTTTCTTCTCTGGGCMATGGACCGTATTGGGCGTTCTGGGAACAAATGTACTGTAGAAATTCACGTTTCTATTGCAATTGCATTGTGACTTCCTTTTTTGGCCTCCCTGCTAAAGAACTCGTATTAGCTTCTCTTGGGAAATTAYACTGATATGTTTCTTTTGCCCTACTCCCAGAGTTTTTCTCCTTATTTCCAGATTGTTTTCCTTGGGTTTTGAAGCAAAACAAAACTCACGTCAGTTAAATTTTTGAGCATTCTGCTGCAAACCATGGCTAACTTTTATTCAGTCAAACAGAAGATGAGAAATAAACCTTCTTAATAATGCATCTGCTAATAATTAACTTGCATTTTGTCACATGTACCCAATTTGTTAGCTACTTGTAATGATTCAGTAACTTATTATCATAGGTCCAAATCATGCATCAGTAGATACTCTGATGCCAGTTTTCATAATGCTGTTACTCCATACACCTTGTGTGTAGCTGGAGGAATTTACTAGACCTGATTTCAATAGTTACACCAATCTAAAGCAGCTGTAGCTTATGGCGGGACGGGGCTAACCAGGCTTAAGAACAGAGTGCTTATTTTCTTAAAGTGATTTAAATACCGTGAACACTTTTGTATGAAACCTGCTTGTAAAATTTTAAGTCAATCCTTAAAGTTTAACTTTTCTTCTACAGTGTAGTATTCTGTTGTAAAATCGGTGTGAAAATGACTGTTGGTGTTACCGAGTTGTTATTTTTGTGGCTGCACAGTATCATAACTAGCAATAACATCCTACAGGGACAGCGGAAAACAAAATCAGGTGTGTCTAAAGGCTGCTTCTTTCTTTAACTCAAGGCTGCTTTTCACTGGAGAGAGCACCTGGAAGAGTGGACAAGGCTCGCTCATGGTGTTCAGTCTTCTGGGAGGTCACTTTCATTGCATCTTTTTCATGCCTTTCTGAATTTTCTTTTTTTCAAGTTTCAGCTTTGTGTTCTGTATTTGTCTGAGCAGCTCCAGAGACTCGTGAATGGATTGAAATCCTGGTAGAAAAATAGGAACAATTAAATAGTGTTTGCTTTCAATGCATTAAAACATTCTTCTTTTTCTTTGCAAAGGTTTCTGACCCACACGTAATACAGGGCACATTAAATCCAACCTGTTTCATCATTTTACTGAATACCATGGACATGCATTAGCAGCTTGGGTTGCAAGCTCCTTGCTGTACGAATCGTATCTTCCAATACGTTGGACAATACCGAGCATGATTACGCATAGCCGTAAACTGCAATTGACATCAGATTTGTGRTGTGGAGTAAAGAAAATACTACGTCTGTCTCTAAAACCAAGGGTATTGTTAACCTTAAAGCGTRTTGGTCTTTCATTGAGCGTTGGGGTTTTTTGTTTGGTTTGGTTTGGTTTGAAGTCTCCGGTCCTTATTTTGAACCAAAGACTCTGTGTTCCCATCGGATKCTGACGCTGTTGCTCTGCAGTCTGCCTACCGGATAGCGAGGTTGGTGCCATGGATCTCCCAGAGTKGTAGCAACTGTGAATAAGAGTTACGCTTCATTTGAGATGGATGCTGTTTTGTTGTGTGCTTCTGGGAGAATGGGAGCTTCCATAGAAGATGGAAGTGTGCAGGCACACTTTTTTCCAGAAACAGAGCTACAGAGCCCCTGATGCACCTTTTTTGAACCACTGTACAGTCAAATACTGTCACTAAAGACTGGAAAAGTAGAATTGTGAGCTGCTATTACCTAGCTGTTTCCAGATTGCAGTAACTTTCAAATTACAATGTAGTAGTTCTTCACATTTGTCCAGTGTGTCACATAGGTGTTAAGCAATTAGCAAGCAAGCAAGCCTAGCAGTGGATTAAAATTAATTATCTTCCTCCTCCTTTTTTTTTCTTAAGTGCTTATTGTAATGTGGCAGCTGATGACATGTTTTTCTTTTTGCAACGGTTGTTTAATATGGATTAATTTTGTCACTGCTACAGTCTAGATCATGTTCAACCAAATCACTGCATAGTGCTTACAGTTTTGTAAATTCCAGACACGTCTCTGATTCCCAAGACGCCGATCTGTGCTGAAGCCCAAACAGCTGCTGAGTCAGGCTACAGGCTGCCCCTGTGCCCTTCGTGCTGCTCCGCACCTCGTCACTGGCCTCTTTTCTCACTTTTGGGGGTCGGCCCCTACCAGAGGACTGCCATGGGAAAGAGCCATCCTTGAGTTTGAACACAAGGATGGCCAAAGTTTGGTATAAACAGATCTCTTCTGTCGTTGATTTCTGCAGGCAGGAATTTGAAGTTAAGAATTCCCTCCTTTCAGCACCAGAATCTTTTACTCTGAAATTTCTTAGCCACAGCTTTCTTTGAGGTGCTGTCGTGCTCATTCAGATGGTCTTGGAGACAGCCAAGCCTTCCTGTGTCGAGCTGCACAAGGACTTTAGCTAATTTAGAGCTTGGTTTGCTACAGCCTTGGAGCAGGTAGGTTGCAGATAATGAAGGAATTGGAGATGAAATAAAGAGCTGGGGTACTCAATCACAGACAGCTTTGAARATGGGAACCAGATGCTTGGGTTTCAAGTGAGAACATGTAAGATGTGAAGCCCTGGTGTAATGATTTTCAGCCATCTGTTCCCTTGGAGAGAGGGCTGAGTAGTTTTTTTGGATAACCTGATGTGTCCACTGTGTTACYATTGTCAGCTGCCAGTCGGGGTTTAGGTTTGAGTGACACAGGATAATTTACAGGGGGCAAAATCTTCCTTCTGAGGGCCATGTCCTTAGTGCCAGGTGAAAGCCTTTCTTTCTGAATTGCTGCTGAAAGTTGAACAGCTAGAATCATCTCAGATTGGTAAAGTAGTTCMTGCTCTGTGAGTTACATTAGTGTGACTGTCCCCGTAAGAGGCAGCTGCCATGTGTTCAGGAATGTTATCCAACTGCTTCCCTATTCGCTTGCGTAACGCGTGGTCTGTGTTGGGTAGCTGTTGCTCATCCAGATGCCTCTTTCTCCAGCTACTGTGGGTTGAGAATGGGGAGCAATGGATGAAAATTACATAAAACCGTCAAACACGATCTCAGAAGCACGATCGGTGCAAAACGGAATGACTTGTACCTCCCAGCGAAGGTTAGTGACTTTGCTAACAGAAGAAATAAGTACTCTAAAAAAAAAATCTGGAAAACATGTTGTGAAATTGCCTTTTAAATGATCTTACCTTGAGAATCTTAGGAGGAGAAGGCAACCTGTGTGCAAACGTCGTGCTGGCTGTTTGCAAAGACAAGSGTGCTAACCCATACACCTCTGTATATGGGGTTTGGGAGGGAGAAGYAGTCATTTTAGTGTCTTTCTGTCTTTACTGGAAAGTATTTTCTGGAGCAGCCAGTTACTGTAGAAATTTATTTTAAAAATAAATTGCATGAAAGCCCATCCTCACCTGATCTGTATTCATTTTGGATTTCCTCAAGCTCCTTCCAAATCTGTCTTTCAAATCTGGTGATTCTTGCATGCAGGTTTTTTTCATCTCTTTTCATCTGGTTCAACTGCTTTTCATATTTCTGTGGTTTATCCACTTGTTCCAGCTTTAGTGACAGAAGTAGGAGCTTTTCTTCTACTCTTTTTTCTACTCTTTCCTTTAAATACATAACGTAAGTAAGACATTTTAAGTATGCCCACATTAACCTGCTTCCTGCCAACCATGCGTTCAATCAGCCTTGCTTCCTAACCCCATGCGTGACAGCGCTGAATAAATGCAGGTGAGGTCCGCTACCCCGGAGGAAGTGTCCATCCTCTCTTCCCCAACCAACCAAATAAACTGGGAAAGAGGGGCTGGGCCAGGACGAAGGTGCTTTTAAAATTATTATTTATTTATTCATTTTAAATCCAGCGATTTGCTGTCACACTCTGACTGGGAACTCAAACAGCCCCTTTCAGGTTGCTTTCACGTGCCCATCTCAAGCCCAGGCTTCCCGACCTAAGGGGTGCAACGCTGTGGTGTAAACCCAGTTCAGCTGCCGGGGTGAATTAGGAGGCTGAGCCCCGTAAGAGGGATGGCGAGCAGCCCTCTCCCTCTTTTACAGCTCAGCACAGCTCTTGGAGGCAATTCCCCCTCTTCAGAGGGGTGCTTAAAGCTGAGCTGCGCAGCTGCCCACCCCTTCCTTGGACTTCAAGTTGCACCGAGTCCTCTGSTCAACTCCAAACCTGGTCAATGTGATCGGAATCCTCCGACCTCCTTCAGCCCTTGCAGCCCAAGGGATATCTGTGGGGCCAAGGCGGGGGCTCTGCCTCCCAAGGAGGGTCTTTGCAGACCTGTCTGAACCTGGACGAAAGGGCGTGCAGAGGACTGCTGCTGAAGGCATCTGCCCGCGCTGCCAGGGCCCCCGGCCCAGCAGGGACCAGAGCCCTCCTGGCGCGGGTTGAAGCTCATCTCCAAGTGCTTTGTCTCCAGCGTCCGTGCTGAGGTTTCCTTCAGCTCCCAGGGACTGAGCTGTGCTTCCACTGAGATGACATCCGGAGGACCACCAGCGGCTCCAACCGCTGTGCATGCCTCTGCACGTGTACGCGTACATAAAAAAACCAGATGTTTGGGGTTTTTTAAATTTTTTAATTAAGGGTGCCTTTGAAAGCTTTAACTGCTGTTAACGCTGTGGGTTTTGGCACAGCAGTCTCCCTTAGGGGAGAGCAGGCACATATTTTGGTGTGTTTTCTGCAAAATAATCACAAAAACTATTAGCAGAGGAAGGGAATTCAAGCAGTAGCTTTGAGATAGCGGCTGATGCGTCAGAAATGTTCTTACTATCTYCCTGGCTGCACTAAGTGTTGGTTCACTGAGTACGAGAGATCATCATCAGGCAGGATAAATGGGGATTGAAGTTCAAGAGTGTCTTAGTTCCAAGCAACTTCTGAATCTGGTCTTCGCTTAGCAGCCTTCATCCTGGCGCTAAGACATGGTGATCGTGCATCGATCGCTTTTGAACTCTGAAGCGGAATGAACTGCGCACAGCAAAGGAGGAAAAGCTTTAAAAGCTGTGAAGGAATTAATTAAAAGGCGTTGGTCCTGTGCCAAGTGCTAACTGCTGCTGTGGAACCGAAACGCGCTGCGTTTTAACGGACCGACCGCAGGACGGGGAGGGTTTGTCTGTATTTAAAGCCAGGCAGAATTTGCAGGGACGATCCCTTTTCTAAGCTTGCCAATGAATGAAGCTGGCTGGTGTCCAGCGGTGGCACCGGTGCTCACCTTGGGACAGGAAAACGCCCTGGTCGGGTACATCGGGGTTACACAGATGTCAAGTGGTGCCGTAATCGGGGAAGACTGTATTTCCCGGGATGCCCAGCGCATTGTGGGATCTCCATCCTCGGAAACAAAAACCACGTTGAGTGCGGCTCGAGCCCTGAATTTGCTGTTGGCCCTGTTTGGGCGAGGGGCTGAACCTTGCAACTTCCAGATATCCCTTCCAAAATAAATCAACCTATGGCTACATGATCTCTCCTGAGGCACCTGGTTTTGTGTTAGGTCTCGTTTTTTGTCTACGTGATTCAGCACCTGCTGGGATCAAGGTGACGGGAGCGCCGCTTCTCGCTCCCAGTCCTGGGAGGGCTGGAGGCCACCCCAGTGCCCCGGGCTGCCGTCCCGGAACGTCTTACCAGTCTCTCCTCCACCAAGTTAAGGAGCTGATGCCTGTGCTGGGCTTGATCTTCTTCAGACCGTGTCAGCTGCGCTTCTGTCCACTTCYGATGAGTCCGTATCTGATCCCTGAAGTCACTTAGAATACTTGTCAACCTAAAATTATGATTATTTTTTTAGTAACAAGACTAAGGTTTAGTCAGTGTTATGGGGGAGTCTTGAGTCACGCGTAAATTGTTTAACTTACTCTAAATCTCTTCAGTAGCTTCCTAAGAAGCCCTAAGTGAAATTATTTTATTAATCCTTACCTTAAAGGTTGTACCTACATGCCAAAATGTGATTTCTGTAGTGTGATCTACTTTAGGAAGATATCTGAGGGCTGAAAAATATTAATTTTCCATTTGAATTAACTCTATTCAAAGTGGATGAAGAAATTACACTATCCCATTGAACATCGACTGCATTGCTGGGCATCGGGGAGAGCGGCAAAATCACCTGTGGTCTGAAAATGAAGTTCGTAAGGATAAAAAAAAATTTTAACCGAAAGATTACAAACAAAACAAGTTGTTTTTGTGGCAGCAGTTGGATAGAAATGTGAAAGCCCACCCAAAGGGAACCGAGCAGGCAGCACCCGGAGCAGAGAGGGAACCGCAGGCAGGAGTGGTGAACGAACACTGCTCAGATCAAATCTGCAAAATGTCAAGTTAAAGGGAACTGTATGGTTTCGGTTTTGCTTTTCTTATGCTGCAGCATGTAATTTACAAAATTAACCATGACCAGACCTGAACTTAGGTCCAAGTTGTGGCCATATATGTATAAATTTTCATGCTTATGCATATGACCTGACTGTAGGGGTGTGACAAAAAAATTTAATGTAATTGTATTAATTTCTAACACTTGCTTGCATGCAAACAATGATCGCTTGAAATTTGTTTGGGCCTCAGTTAGGATACAAACCAACAGGTAAGGAGCAGAATTTTATAACTAGACAATGCTTATGGCACTTCTAATATTTTAATACCACTTTTCAGAAGGGTGTTTGAGTTAAAGTGTTTTTTTATACCGAGTGATTGATAACAGCTCTGTGTCAGTCTAATGAAGTGATAATTACCATCAGCAGTCACTGTAATGTAGTAAGAAAAATAAATGATAGCAAAATCTCTGTCAGCGATATGTTATTGCAGTTTGCTATAGACCGTGTCTTTTCAAGATCTTCGATACAAGAAGCCTGTTAGGTTAGTTTATCACTATTGCTCATTTCAGTAGTTCTAAGATTTGATTTTTCAAGAATAAAAACTTGTAGTTGAGTTTGTCGACTTTAGTCCTACCACGCACATGTGAACGTGCACAAACGGAGTTTGCTTCCTGGAGCACTGACCTTTGCTCATGAGAGAATAAAGTGATATCGTGATATTATGCTGATGGTACAGACCAGTATCCAACCTGAGCATGGGAAGGGGAGGTACAAGGAGCTTTTCTCAGCCCTAACAGTGAGCCGTCTGACGGGGATAACAGGAATCGCCATCCAAGCCCTGCTCGGGAAAGGTCGGGTGGGGATGGAGGCGGCACTCCGTCGAAGCCACCGCTGCCTGCCCTAAGGTCGTTGTTCACGGTGCGGAACCTTCGTAGCCGAGGGTGAGTGAACAGGCTGGTGGTCACCAGAGTTACAGCTCCGTTCGGCCGCCGCGGCAGCAGTTACAGCACTGGTACCTCTTCAGGCAGTTCTTTCACATGGTTATTTTTATATAAATATATATATATGTACTTATATAGTCAGGAGATTTTCACCCGTGAGGCATAGAACAAAGGTCTCATGCCACTGTTTGTGTTCAGATTGCTGAACAAAATTGGGGGCTGTCATTCTAGTGGGTGAAGATGAATTAACCATGAATGGCAGATTTGATGGTCAGCTTTGTTCAAAGGTTCAAAACCAAACTTCGTGTAGTTGGCAGCTGGCATTTGACTTTGCTCCGACCTCTCCAAAGTTGGAAAAGGGGGAAGAAGGAAATAATTAAACKGAAAAATGAATCGAGTTTTCAGTAACAATATCAGTTTGCACTTTTACGACACAACTGCCAGACTGCAATCAAAGATGACTGGGTCCCAGACAGCTGCATGAAGAGGTAACTGTGGGCTTTAGAGCTGATTTAAACATTCCAAGTTTTATGGGGAAGCTCCAGTCTCTTCCAGAAGTTAAATTTTATTTCAGCTCTACAAAAAGAATACATAAATCTGGTAGACGTTTAAAGGAGCAATATAAAAGGAGACAGACATTCCCCMAAGGGCATGCTATTTTAATTAAATTTTATATTAACTGGAATAAAATCTCAACATTCAGTAAATAAGTATTTTGGATTTTATGTCAAATACACAATGCCAACACATCTCAGTGTCTTGAAAGCCATCTCTTTTCAAGCTTCCTATTTCTGATGACAATTTCAGTAAGGTCTCATTAACCCTTGAGAAACTCAGCATTTACTTCAATTCAGTTTTCCAATTTCTTTCTTTTCTGGCATTGTTCCATTTTTCCTTCCCTCTTATTTTGGTTTCATTTCTTGTCCCTTTCACATGGTCTCTATCTCCGTCATCCACTGCTCTGTGTCTCCCTGTTCCTCCTTCCCTYTTCCCAACTTCAATATATTGCCCGCTTTAGCCGCTATTTCTCCATTCACCCCTATTCCTTTTCCTGTTCTCTTGATGAGAACTTTATCCTGTTATTCTAGCCTATTTTTACGTCTGAATACAATTCAGATAAAATCTTAATTAAAATAAATCTTTATTCAACTACATCACCATTTTAAGGAGGGGAACTATTGCCTTTGAAATACCATTATTGCAGGATTATTATAATTAGATTTTAAACTATTTGTGCTGGCTCTGCTATTCAGTGCTGGGCTGTTTTGCGTTGTTCTGAATATGGATGCCAGATACTTCTGTTCATTGCATCCTTCCGTGGAGCTCCCTCCTCTCTAAAACTCAAAATGACCCTAAAAGCACTTCTGCAGCTGGAATAGGAAAAATGTGTGGCGTCAGTAAGAAACAAATAAATCACGAATGTGTTGGCACATGAGGCTGTGCAGGTACTTCAGCCTTGTGCCCACCTTTCCGCAGCAGCAGCACCCCCGCCCCGGGCTCCTGCCTAAGAAATGGGCAGATGGGGCAAGTGCATAAAGAAAATGTTCTGCACGTTTGGCAAGTCACAAATCAGCCCCAATTATAATGGTAAATAGCGTCTTTGTACTTGGTGYCTTTCTTTTAAGTATGGGAAGTTAATTGGTTTCATACTTTTCTTCTTACAGGGTGGCATTTAGCGCYTCATTTTAACAATTAGCTTGCAAGACAATATACTTTCATTATGTATTTTCATTATTTTATGGAATAGATCTTCATTAACCTTCTCTTAGTGTTTTGAATGGATGTTAATTAACACGTTTGTTTTGCTGTTTCGWGGCAACCTGTTCATCACACTGAGGCATTCAGGGTGAATTATCATAATGAAAAACCCTCCATCACCTACTTGAAATCCAGAAGCTGCAATTCGTGTTGTTGATCTCCCTGGGCTGTCTTCAAGTTCGAACTTTGATCAGAGTTGGAAGTCTCTATCTTGCCTAATAGCTGCATTACCTAATGAGAATTCAACAGAGAACGCCTTTATGAGCCAGACTATGAGCACTTACATTTAAATATGCATTATGATTGCAAGCATGGAAAAAAAACAGCTGACATCAAGGTACAGCTACACAAAAACTTTTCTCACAAATAATTCCATTCAGTGAAGACTGAAGACTTGAGGTCTGAGTCACCAAGGCCTGCTGAAGTCAAAGTCCTTGTGGACGCAGGCTTCGCTGTCACGGGCACGGGTAAGCAACGCTTTTTTTGTGTGAACAAGGCACTGGCCACCGCTCAAATCTCCCCAACAGTGGCAGGAACAGTGGGGTAAATCCTTGAAAGCGCGTGCRTGTTGCCAAGTGTTGTCTGCCCGGTGCCTGACGGGATCCCAAGAAGAGCGAAGCGAGGAGAGGCTGACCCGCAATAACGGATGCTCCGGTGGCTGCAGGACTAAGATGGTGCCTGGGGGATGCCAATGGATGCATCCAGGCTGGGGCGTGCATCCCCAGCCCCGCGGTCTCCAGGCTGCGGGGTGTCCCAGGGACCTGATGCTCTCCCACACTTCTTTGGTTGGAGATGCTCCCTTCCACAGGATCACTCATTGTTGGGGCGAGGGGAAGAGAGACTGCTTCAGCAACCTGACCCGTGGGTTGAGGGCCATCAGCTGGGCTGCAGAGAACAAGATGGACTCACGAAGCGAAGCCAAGCACCCCATGTCCCGTGGGGACGGGCACACGTGCGCTCCCCCTTGGCGGCGGTGGCCGTGCCGGGCACTATGGGCAGGAAAAGCTGGAAACGTCTAGTCTGAGAGTTGCTATTTCAGCCCTAAGAGGGTCTGGCAAGCCAGGGCTCTGAGCTGCTGGCCCATCATCTACAAATGGCTGTCTTTGCACATCACAATTAGTGTGAATTAGAGGYGCCAAGGGCTCCCAACGCATCAGAGATGCAACGCAGTGGAGCAGCTTGGAAATACTATGGATGCTCCAGCAACTGCGTCCGCTATTTCAAGAGAAGTTGGATGTCCATGTGCCTCTGGAAGAAGGAGTGTAAGTGACTCAGGAGACTAGTAGCCACCAGAAACCCATTTCTTGCATGACCTCACCCTCCAGGAGTTTTCCCTGTGCAACCTGGGTTACATTACCTGCTACTGCAAATAGACACTTGATCTTGAAGGGCAGTCTGATGYGAGGGATGAGGGATTCAGCCTGCCTATTTTTTAGGGGATGTGAAATCCCAGCAGTTTTCTTCAGAAATTTTACACCAAATGAGCACAAAAAATCCCTGGCAAGGAGATGCCCTGCTGAGAAGGACRTGGGGGTACTGGTGGATGAAAAGCTGGACATGAGCCGGCAATGTGCRCTCGCAGCCCCAAAGGCCAACCGTACCCTGGGCTGCATCACCAGCAGCGTGGGCAGCAGGTCGAGGGAGGGGATTCTGCCCCTCTGCTCTGCTCTGGTGAGACCCCCCTGCAGTGCTGCGTCCAGCTCTGGGGTCCTCAGACACGGACAGACACGGAAAGACATGGACCTGTTGGAGCGGGTCCAGAGGAGGGACACGAAGATGATCAGGGGGATGGAACACCTCTGCTATGGGGAAAGGCTGAGAGAGTTGGGGTTGTTCAGCTGGAGAAGAGAAGGCTTCGGGGAGACCTTACTGCGGCCTTTCAGTACTGAAAGGGGGCTTATAGCAAAGATGGGGACAGACATTTCAGCAGGGCCTGTTGCGACAGGACAAGTGGGAATGGTTTTAAACTAAAAGAGGGTAGATTTAGACTTGGTAGAAGGAAGAAATTTTTTACACTGAGGGTGGTGAGACACTGGCACAGGTTTCCCAGAGAGGTGGTAGATGCCCCATCCCTGGAAACATCCAAGGTCAGGCTGGACGGGGCTCTGAGCAACCTGATCTAGTTGAAGATGTCCCTGCCCATGGCAGGGGGGTTGGACTAGATGGCTTTTAAAGGTCTCTTCCAACCCAAACTATTCTATGATTCTATGATTCCACAGTATCATGGAAAACTTAATTTTTTATTAAAAGTCCTGACATTTTGTATAAATACTGTATCAGTCTTTAATATTGGTCAGCAATTAGGAAAAGAAGCTATATCTATATATGCATAGTCACCACTTACCAGGTACTTCACCGTAGGCTTCTCTACTCACCTTCTTCTCAAAATCGCCAACACAATTTTTGAGGGCAGAGTGAAGGCCATAAATCTCCTTATCAGCCTTCTGGGCCTCACGCCGGATAATACTGACGTCTCCCGACAGCTTTGCGATGCTTGCCTCGCATCTGCGGTCAAACCAGAGACAAGAGGGACTCAGCAGGGGGRTGCTGGAAGGTGGCTGAAGGCAGACGTGCGCTGCTGCCGGCTCAAATTCAGCCCCCCGGGACCACCCCGGCAAGTAGCAAATAGAGACACCCCTGATCCCCATTCTGCTTTCAGACATTCCTGCCCGCTGAAAGAGCTGCTGGAGGTGACGGCGAGGAAGCGGGAGGCAGCCAGAGGCAATGCCCTCGGCCGCAGCCATGTCCGTGGTCTCCTCGTGCCACAACCTCCCCGTGGTGCCCGCGGGCTCCGGGGGAGCTGCAGGAGCCGTCCAGGGTTCACCCCGCCGAGTCCCCCCAGGTTTCACACTCYCCATACGTCTCCATAAATCAAATTGAATCTGAAGTGTAAATCGAGAGGCTAATCTGCACTCCAAGCACCCCCAGCTTTTGGGTGCCTACCAGGAGGGGCGGCTTGCTGCTGCCACAGCCACCCCAGCCTGCAGCCTCYGCCGGCCGGACGCGGGTTGTTGGGGAAGATCACTTTTAGAGCAAAAAAACCTCCGTGTTTTGTAAGGAGCATTTGTCGTTTGCTATTTAAACTCTTTCAGCTGCATTCACCAAACTGTCTCATCACATTTAAAATGGATAAAACGAATGATGTGAGAGTGGCGGCATTAATTGAGCAACCCAGGGATTGAACAGCGTTCAACCAGCTATCCTTTCCAGGTAGAGGGAATGACTCTTTCAGCCCCTGTYTTTAATATGTGTGTATATACATCCACACACACACATTGTGTATGCAGAGTATATATGCATATATATGCAGATATATATATAAAATACGTATTTTTTAACATAAGCAAGAAGTCTTTCTTTAGTGTATGTGAGATTATACATATAACATCATACATATACTTAACATGAGCAAGGACACATAGACTTCCCCTTCTGCACCCCTCCYGCGCGCTGGCCCCCCAGGAGTAACCGCCTGCCCCGGTGCAGGTAGTACTTAAAACAAGAGCGTGGAAAAAAACACCTTAAGGCCACAAAGTAGTGCGCAAATTAATATAAATAAYGGAATAGAAGTTGAGAGAGGAAAACAGCTGAGTTTTAAAATGCCAGAGAAATTATCCTCCAAAGCACCACCACCAAATAAAAGCTGCTGCTGTTGACAGATAAAGGATCTAAAGAGAAATTTTGACAGTTTAAATAGACCAGCTTTTTGTCATCTCCTGATGATGCTTAGATATTGTGATACACCTACAGAGCGTGTAGATCAAGGAAATAAAAAAGAGTTCCTGCAGATAATAGAGGCTTTGTACAAAGGCCAGAACTTTGATYAAAAGGAACCACTGATTTGGAAAACCACTGCAGAATAGCTGAGAAGGTGAACATGGATCTGGAGAGGGCTGTTCTGGAGCTGGCTGCCGACACAGCTTCTCTGGCTGCAAACGGAGAAAAGAAGCCGGGAGCCGGCGAGGGGAGGGTGCGGGGGGACCGCCTTCCCGGGGGATGGAAGGTCCCGGGGACCGCCGGCGCGGCGGGGGTCRGGGGCTCCTCGCGCCCGCAGGGCTGGGTGGAAGTGCTGGGGTACGGAGGGAACGAGGCTGCAGGTGAGATGCAAGGTGGGTGACCGGCTGGACCCCCGYGCAGGCCAGCTTTTCAGCAGAGATCGGGGGATCGGGGTTCACCGCTGCCTTGGGAAAATCCCACCCCGAGGCAGCAAGTACAGAGCTTCGCGGGAAATGCACGGTGTGAGAAAGAAGAGGATTAACGGATCTGTAGCACTAAGAAGACATAACTTCTGTTACAAGAGAAAGAAGCCTGAACGTTCTATGCAGAGAATACTTAAAAATAGAGGATTTGACGATAGGATGCCAAAAGCCCAAGAACTAGGCTTGCGGCGTGGGATTAATGCAACTACACCTGCATTACTGCGCAGCCCGACGGGTCAGAGCTGCGCCTGGGGACCCRCCGACGTGGCGAGCTTGGCAAAGACCCTCAGCACTGCCGATGTGCCCTAAATCTCCGGGCCGGCTCGGATCTCACCTTCCCTGCGCCTGTCACCGTTATTACGCGCATRGTAGTTAACTGCACTATCGCCGTTTGGCAGATCGAGTCCTGAAGAGAATGGGGATACTTGGGACTTGCTTAAATCTTGCTCGAAATCGGTATTTAGCGTAGAAGACATTCAGCAGCTTACGGTGAGATCATGGTTTTCCCGTCATACAGAGCAGAGGCTGGAGAGTGTGCAAGCAGCAGTGCAGGTGGACTGGGAATGGTGCAGACAGCGTACTCCTATGAGATTTGCATATAAATTAAAAATATAAAGAAATAGAATCATAGAATCATAGAATCATAGAATCATTAAGGTTGGAAAAGACCTCTAAGATCATCGAGTCCAACCGTCAACCCAGCACCCATGCCCACTAAACCATGTCCCGAAGCGCCACATCCACACGTTTTTTGAACACCTCCAGGGATGGTGACTCCACCACTTCCCTGGGCAGCCTGTTCCAATGCCTGACTACCCTTTCAGTGAAGAAATTTTTCCTAATATCCAATCTAAACCTCCCCTGGCGCAACTTGAGGCCATTTCCTCCCGTCCTATCACTCGTTACTTGGGATAAAATAAAAGCCTCTGATGGTTATATCAAAGCATTTAATTAGAGACAGGAATATAGCTACCTGCTATATGTTCAAGGAGCTTTACCCTCCAAAGTCAGGGAAGGAACAGTACACGTTGGACTGCTGCGCTTGGTGAAGTGCTGCATTTTCTGAAGGGTCGAGTAACTTCACGGGTACATACTGGGGCCTCTGGTTGCCTAGTGCTACATTGGACTTTTCCTCTGAGCAACAGAAAAGTTCATCAGAAAAACAAGTAAAATGTAATCATCTGTGTGAAGTGCATGGTTTACTCATTTGTGTTATTCTTTTGTTGGTGAGGCTGAAGAGGATGAATTAATATTTATGGGAAGTGTGGCCTTTTTTACAGTTGATTACCTAATTCTTATTACTGTAATGCATATTCCCATGCCCAAAGGAATTCTTATTGAGAGTTAGAATACAAGTAAAATATATAGTTAATTCAATGGGAACGCCACTATCGCTGAGATGCTGAAGGCTGTGTTTTTTAAAGATCACTGCTATCTGACACATAAATGTTTACACGGTGTAGAAATGTAGTCAGAAGGTCCAAGGATTAATGGACARCCACCTCAGTAGTTAGCGAAAGGTCTCCATCTATTTTTCAAGGAACGATAGAGTGAAAGAATAGACACAATTTGAATTACAAGAGCTAATCCACATTAATCCTTTACACATGGCAGAATACAGGAGGATGAATCATCTGCTGTGAGAAAGAGCAGCAGCTCCRTTTAAGCTTCATTTCATCCCAGATATAGTCTTGGATTGAGGTTAGGCTACAAATCAAGAGGAAAGCCGTCATTGCAAGTTTGCGTTTGGAAGATTTCTATTAATTCAATAAATGTAAATTATATGAACACATGCATTTGTCTCCAGCCACTCTGGGCTCTCTTTAATATACATAGAMATTTTAAATCCTGAAACTCAAGGTCAGAGAAATGTGAAAAATCAAGATATTAATCATCACTACCAGGGCAGTCCTCTGTCTGTCAGCTCTGGCCCACTCCTCAGCCACGGCGCTGGGGGCAGATACGCAGTTAAGGCTTGGCACTTCCAGAGGGGAACTTCAGCAGCAAGGAAAACCATGAAGTGCTGATGATTCACGAATCACATAAAGCTATACTATGCTCTAGCTTAATGGCAATCATTCGCATAAAACTGCATGATAATATTGCTGTTGAAATGCTGCTAAAATGCCAGCTCTGGCTCTGCAATACCAGTATGTTTGGATTAAGCTAAAAAACCTGCCGTTTTCTTTTCTCTCTCCTTAAAAATACATGGGGTCTAAGGACTTAGTCTCCAGAATCATAAGGCGCTGACTTTGGTGCCCTCATGATAGCTTTTTATGTGGAATTGAGTATGTGTGTTTTGGGATCCTCCCTTCTACCCGTGGGAACGGCCAACCAGTGCACCCGAAAAATAGGCAAGGAAGGAAGAGGAAGAGGGACCTCACAAAAAGTGTTGTGGACCTCCACGAGTGCTCGACCTCTTGTTTCTTCTGGTTGTCTTTTTGTCTTTACACAAGTAGAAGTGGACTGGTCATTTTTTTTCCCCCAAATTACCCTGTTTTCCTGTTTTCCCCAAGTGCTTTTGCTTTCCTCTGCTGCAGGCAAATGCTCCAGCACAGAAGACGGGAGCAAGCCCTGGTGCAGCTGACGGAGGGAAGCATCACACCTCGGGAAACACTGGGAAAAGAGGAGYGAGACACTTCACCCGTCAAATGTCACGGCTTCGCTAAAAGCCGAGAGTCTGCCAACCCGAATCGGAAAACATCCTGAGGCTCTTGCAGGATCACCTCCTACTTTGTTCCAATGCTAATCAGCCACAAGGTTAAAAAAACCCATCTTTTTTTCCTGCCAGCTTTGAATGCGTTGGCTTCAGCTTCTCGTTTTGGATTCTTGGGTCTCTCTGCAGTAGTCTGGAGTCCTTTGGTACCCTATGATTTTTTTCCTTTCTCTCCTGGTAGTTATACATGGAAATGAAGACATCTCTGGATTTATTTTTTTCTATAAACTATACATAGATGCATACTTCTCTCAGCCAGAAATTTTCCTCRTCCCACCATCACATTCCTGGCTCTTCTTTACACCGTATCAAGTTTTTAATTTCAGAAAGGGGACTCTGGGCTCGGTACAGTATTCTGGTATCCACCTCTGTTCCGTACATAGAACTAAAATAACGTCCCTATTTGCTGGCCCTCTGCTTCTCTTGTCTAAGACCATACTCCTGGCATTTCTGATGCCGCATCATTKTAAGAGCTCACGGTAAGTTATTTACCAGCCGTATTCCCCAAACTTTTCAGGGGCACTCAGTAGAGGAACAGTCTCTCATTGGGTTTATAAAATACATTTTTTCTCAATCAGCCCATATTGCCAATATTGCTGGTTATTCTCAATTATCACCTTGTCCTCATTTGACCAATTTTTGTGCTATCCACAAATGTCAGTAGCAGAGTTTTATATGAAAACATATGACTGGCCTCTGGAGAAAAAAAAAACATCAGAAACATGCCAGTTCAGGGAGATTTCTTCCTTAATTATTACTTTTTCCAGTATATCAGTTCAGAGAGTTCTTAATCCATGTGCTCTCTTGATATTACATAGCATAGTTTCACTTTATCTTTCTTTTAATCATAACATTTTGTGTTACTAAGTGCCTCACAGAAGTCCACCTCGGTTACGTACATGCAATTACTTGTACCAATGAAAACTTGTAATCTCACCAAGTTTGCTGAACAAGGCCCACTTTCCAAGAGAGGGAGTAAAGATTTTATTGAAACAACAGGAGAGTTTAAGTAGGAGGAAATAACCACTTCAGCTGAAGTCTAGCCAGACTGGAGAAGAAAAAAATTCTCTGAAATGTTGRGTGTGTGATGAAGAATGAGATAGGAAAATATAGTTATTTTTCCATGCCTTGATAATTTTTCTAACATGGWGAGTGAGAAGCACAGATCTGGCACTAAAGTGGAGATATAAAATGAGTGCAGAGTACATTCATGCCCACTCTGAATCTGCTCTGCACAAATCGGCTGTCAGGGATGAAAATGAGGGCCGTTATGCATTCCTTACCGTGCCACTCTTCCACGCAGGTCTCCAAGACCCTGGATGTATTTATGGTCCAGACTTCGAACAGCAAAATTAGTTTCTGCTGCGGCACCATCCCTTGTTCTTATTTGCCTCTCTAAAACCTGTAAATTCAAGACCATCAATGCACTTTTGGTTTTCTGCTTCGTTTTTTTTTTTTTTCATTTCAAAATAGGGTTCAAAATACCATTTATGGCAGCAGGTGTAAAAGCTTGTTCTTCGTTCTTGGAGAAAGTGGCAGTGTAATTTTCTTTCAAAAATCCATATCTGCATAAATAATATGTCCATTTTTTCCCTTAAAAAAAATGTGCTTCATGTTGCAAAGCCGAGCATGCGAAATTTAGGAAATGCAAAAATTAGGAAATTAATTTTATTGTCCCCCTCAAGCATCCGCAGTAGAGTGCAGCCCGTAAGAATTAACATTTTTTTTCAAGTCAGGCTCCCTTCGGCAGGGGACACCGGGTGTTCCCGGGCGGGAGGCGATATCCCAGCCGGGTGTTCCGGGCAGCCCGAGGGCATCGCGGCTGGGCTTTGCAGGGCGGACAAGGCAGAGCGGGGACGGGAGCGGGTCTCTGCCCCGAGCCCCGTCTGCCCACGCTGCAAATGCAAATGAGTGCTTACGTCCAAGCTAAAGCACCGCACCCGGCATGTAGAAAAATGTCCTTAACACGCGCGGTCCCGCACGGGGCAGGTTTTAGCTCCAGGGAAGGCGCGGACCTGCTGTTGAAGCGCGTTACAGATATACCCACCCAGCCCTGAACATGGAYGCGGGTCAGTATAAGCAGCTCTTTAATGTCTGCTTTTACCCTTATTTTTCAGTATGTGGCCTGATTTCTGTTTTATTGCACGGTATTAAAAGTCTGATCTAAAGATGGAAGGAGTAACTGCCCCGCAGGCTCTTCTGGAGTGGCTCACCCTGACCCTATCTGAATGTGTCACAAGCATTAATTTTAGGAAGCCCTTGTRCAGCTACTGTGACCTTTTACAGATACGGAGTGGGGGAATGATTTCTAAAGTCTGCCAATTTTACTTCTCAGGTTGAAAGGAGAGGCCTGGGGCTGATATTTCAGTGTAATTCAGCACTACACAGCACTGGTCAAAGCACAGCTTTTACCCTTTCTTATGCAAATATCCTCTTTGTGCAAAAATAGAGTGGCATTTATTGGCTTTTTATTTGAAACRTTCCCTACTGAGTGAATTAAAATATATATATATATATAGGAAAGGACAAATATCAAGGAAAATTTCAACCGCAAATGCTTGAAGTTTGGCAAAGTTGTTGCAGGTGGGTTTGCCCATCCCGCRGGTGGCAGAGACCCGTCCCGCTGCCGGGGCTGTCGGAGGGCACAGGGACGGTCCGGCTGGGTTTCGGCAGGGTTGTGCTGGTGCCCCGAGCTCGTGTGTCTGGACACAGCGTCTTCTCCTGCGGCTGTGCCCCCTGCAAACAGGGTCTGGGCAAACGTTTCCCGGTGGGCTGCGAGCGAGGGAGGTGCAGTGGCACGTGCAAATACCCCGAGCACCGAGYCCCCGTGCAGCGTCCGTCTTCTCCAGCAAAAGGAGATGGTGCCTGCCAAAAGTGCGGCACAGGTGAGCGGGGAAAGCTGCAATAACTCTGGAGTAAAATTTAATTCAAATCTGTCGTTTATGCAGTTATTCCTGAATAGTCCTGGCTCCCCTGCACACAGAGTATGGATAACTGAAATACTGAGCTGGGACCAGTTATTCCTATTTATTACGCATCAGAAAATCATGTTCTCAAAGGGTTGAATGTACCGCACAACTCAAGTGTATTTTGGGCAGTGCATTTGGCAACGCAAGTCTGGTGCCACAAGACGGAGGCGCGGAATGGGACCGCCGCTCCCTCGCTGGCCAATGCAGCACGCGGCGCCCGCTCGGGAGGATGGAAAGCAGCAGCCTCCTGTTTATGGGGGGGAAATCCATATTCTCCTTCTCCAGCTGGTTGCCCAGGCCCCTGGCAGCACTCCTGTCCCAGACCTTACCACCCCTGGGCGGCGAGAGCGGGGTGCCCGAGGTTGTGCTTGTGACTGACGGTCACCCCTCCRCCTGTGCGCAACCCCCCAGCTGACACCCCGCTCGCTTACGGTTGTCACCGGAGGCGATGCCGGGCTCGTCCCCCCTCTGCCCCTTAGGTTTTTAGTACCGATGCTTTTCTCTTGCAATTCGCGATCCTCTCCTGGGATCGTGAGGGACGTCTTTGGTCATTTTCCACCTGGCTTTGATGTTCCTGATGCAGCGGCAGCCAGGGCACTCTTCTGGCTCTGGCAGAAGGGTGTGTTTATTCGGGCTCAGCCTTATTCCTGGTGGCAGCCCCATGCCAGCATCTTGCCCAGTGCAAGCTTTTTTGAAGGATATTATTCCTGCTTTAGGGAAGATTTGGAGTATGGGTGAGTCAAATTTCCTGGTGGATGCTTTTTTTTTTTTTTTTTTTAAATCCTTGAGAAATCGACATTGCTCAATCGCTCTCACCGCACGCCAGGAGCAATTCTCCAAACCTCCACTAATTATGTAGTGGCTTTGACTGACATGTCCGACTGTGCTGTTTTCTGTGCCGTCGGTGCTTTACCCTTATCAAWTCCTCACAAACAAAATACACAAAGCAAACACCACCTGAGATTAGGACCTAGAGAAGAGTAATTTACAAGCAAGGGAAAAGATTAGATCTAGATGCTGACAGCGTCTTAGGCATTTTTCTAGCAAAACAGTCCTGTACATACTTGATCTGGATAGGGGTAGAGGAATTGGATGATCTAAAATAAAAAAGCGGTTTTATAGCATTGCTTATCAACATAGTATCAGAATTTTGAAAATAAAATGTGTGAAGTGGACACAGCCCCTAGTTCTAATTCAGATTAATTTCAGGTGAGCCATGACTGCATACTCCTTAAGATAAATGTACAGAAGATCAAATACTTCTCCAAGTACATGGAAAACAAAATGTATTGTGAATTTAGTGGCATTTTCAAGACATTTAAAACTTCAAAGGACAAAACAAATCTCTGGAGAAGTCTATTGCATGATATTTTTGTATTTTACACCTTTGCCCAAAAAGGAAAGCCAAACGGTGTTGGTAAATTTCACATATAAATTTGACAAATAACAGCAAATAATCGGAATTTGTTGAATAAGGGCATCCCATGCATTTCCAGCACAGAACCATCAGTCAGTTTAAATAAAATGTGAACCCGAACTTCCATTCTGGTCTGCAGTGAGCTTTGTGAAGAGTTTCAGCAATATTTGACTACGCTTGCATGCAGAAGTTGCATAAAGTAGTAGAACATCTGCGTCAGGAGAACTAAGAATTAAACCCAAACTTGAGTCTTGTACGTTAGATGAAAATACAGCTTACTCCTTATTTCCCTTGAACTCAATTTCCCTCACTCCAACAAAACCGAAAGCAAATAGAATCTGAACCTTTGAATTAAAACAACCCCAAAACTCATTAATCTGCTTTTTATTTCATTTTACTTTCCTTTTTTTTTACTTTACTTTCTTTGGTTCCCTCCCTTCTGTTTTCACAAGTAACTGCAAGTGCCACTATACAAGAAAAATCATAATTTAAGTGGTCACGTTGAGTACTTCTCTGCCCCTGAAGCCAATATTAGTGCTGAGTGGACCAYGGTCTAGAGCTGCACCACTAAAGCAGGGAAACGCTCCTCGGCGTGTATTACCTCAACGTCCTGGCTGAGCTTTTTGACGATGCTCGTGATGGCCTGGATGTGGTTCTCCAGCAGCCGCCGGGCAGCGGTCGCCCCGTGCTGATAACCTTTGCTTCCCTGGAGGTAGGAGACGACGTCGTCTTTGATTCGGAAAGCCTGATGGAGGAGGAAAGCCGTGGTCCTCTCCTGGCTGGATAACCGCTCTTCCAGCAGGCGAGCCCTGTCTCCGGGGCCAGGAGGAGGGGAAGGGTCTCTCCTGTGAACACCAAAAACCCCGGTGTCACGCCAGTCGTGGCAAGCAAGCCAAGGGACGCGAGTGGTGTCGGTCTCCTGCCCACAGCGGGACCAGTCTCAGCCCCGTTGCCCAGGTTGTCTGTTGTACCAGGGGCTTTGATGCTCCCCTGCATTGCTTATGCATCCCTGCAATGCCGCGAGCAATAACAACCTCTCAACGCAGGGGTAGCTTTTGGTGTTGGCCCCATTAATGGCCTCGGTGACGTAAATAGCATTTTTGCAGCCATTAGGCAAAACCCATACATCTTAGGGACCTGGAGCTGTTTTCCAGAGGCTTCGAGGTACTTCTGTAATATATCATCATTGCAACCCTCATTTTAGCCTCTCCCGATTTCATCTGAAATAAAGGCAAACCCAAGCRCACCCAGTGACCACCTTTGGAGACAGCCCGGTGGGTACGGTGGTGCTCGTGCAGAAGGAGAGCTCCTGCCAAGTACGGCAACGCTTGTGTTTGCTTTTCCTTTGTATTATTTACACCCGCCCACTGGAAAGAAGTCTGAAATCCTAACGGTTCTTCTTACAGCTACCCCCTCCCCATCCACCTGCTGAAATGAGGGGAATGAGCCAGGGGCTCAAATAATACACTCAGTGAAACTGCGTATAAATACAGAAGAGAGGAAGGGTGTTGCAAGGATCTGAAACTGGCAGGTACATAATGAAGCTCAATTTAGATAGGCACAATCTGGAGTTTGAGGGAAACTAGAGACACCGTTTATTTTTCTGTAAAAAGCCAGAGAGAGATTTAATTACTGCAGAAATTTGAGCTTGCGTGTTACCCAGAAAATGAAGTTTGTTTTATGTCTTAGTTTAACCTGAACGGCATATTTTTTATGCTTTCAATGCTATATGAAGTACCCTTTCATCACGCAGTTTATCTAAACCCTTAGCTTAACGATGACGAAAAATACCCAGTTAGTCATTTGGGGAAGAAGYCATACACATTTTCTCTTGATCTCTGCTTTTAGACTGCTATAAATAAAAGTTCTGATGTAAAAATAATTTTTAAAAAAGAAAGGAGAAGAGAAGAAAGTTCAGCTACCCTACTTGATCAATASACAGAATGCAAAGATGACAGTTTAATGACTGAAGTGCGCCTGAGGATACTCCGCAACAATTTTTACAGCCATATGGGCTGCAATGATGTTCTGCAGCTGGCTTATGTCTGTGTGTACCACGAGCTGCTTTACATTTGTCTGCACAATTAAGGTTTTAAAATAAACATAACCTTTGGCAGATCTGAACACTTTATTTCAATCTCTTCTTGGTAAAAACTCTAAATATCAAAATGACTGGCTGACTCTCTTCTACTTGTGACAGCAGAATTCACTGGTTGAAAATGAAGTGTGTCCATAATCTCCTTTTTCCCCTCCAGTTTACAAAAGCATCTTGCTTCTTACAAAGCATCTTTTTTAAAAAAATAAAAATAGAAAGATAATGTTTTAGAGGCAAATGGTTGTATGAGAATGTAAGTTCAGCGAAGTCCACTGGTGTACAGCTTACCTTTCACAGTCAATCTCAAGACTTAGGCTTGAGGTCTGMCAAGTTACAAGATCTCACCTAACTTGCCCATGACCATGACTGCAGCACATGTGGAATAGGACACCGTAACCCAGTGCACTCTCAGGTAAGTCTGCATTTTTTCGTGCACGCAGCCAGCCACGTGCACCGCGGCTCCGCTGGTGTACGGCAGTGCAAGAGCAATGGCTCCATTTGAGCCTGAGCCCTTAGCAGGAGTTGCAAAGGACTCAAATGTGTGACCCCCGAAGCTTTATTCCCCTCAGCCTCTCTGCCTTTTCGCCTGCCTTGCAGCCAGTTTCCTCCTGAGGAGTCCCAGGGAATCCCCCTYGGACCCTTCACAGGTAGCCGAGCTGGTCCAGTGACTCCCGTGACCAGAAGGGACGGGTGTTGCTCTCCCGTCCCTCTCTCCTGCCCTTTCCTTTGCTCCTTTTCCCTGTTCCCAGTCACTCGGTCCCATTTTTGCATCCAGATCAGCATGGGGCGGAGAGATGAGGGGGTAGCGAAGGAAAAAAAAAAGCCACAAAAACTGGAAGCCAGCCGTGACTCATCAAGCTAACGAGAAGTTTTGCTGTCACAATTACTGTCTCCAGCCCCTCGTGAAGGGCTGGAGCCTGCAGGACGCTTGTCACAGCCAGCACCCAAATGCGGGGGTCTTCTGAGACTTTTCGTGTCACTGGTCTGGAAGCCCCCGCGGCCGGGCAGACCCTGCGCAAGCTGCCCCTGGCTTGGGGTGCATCTCTAAATGAGAACGTCTGGGAGCGCGGGAGACGGCTACCTCACATCATCTTCCATAAATATCTTCCTCCGAGGCTGGGGAAGATATCACCCTCTACCCTCTGTCACCTTCTGTCAGTTTGAAGGCTCGTATGCGTAATCAGGGTGATAAAACACCCTCGATCCTCTGTTGGCACCGGCAGGTTTACCAGAGATTTAGATCCATCATTTACGGAAATTAACTTCTGCTACAAACCTTCTTGGCCTTGTAATTTAATGACAATTTTAGGTTTGGGGTTTTTTTGGCTTTAGTTGAACTAACATGGGTTTAGGAGGTCCAAGCCACTCTGATTTATTAATGACCTCCTCCAAAAGAGCTGAGTGTGTGCAACAAGCTAACCCTGCAATCTACTGCTCTAAACACATCAATTATTATTATCAGTCATAATTAACCGCTGGGTGGAGAAGCCAAGAAGGTTTTCGGGTTCCAAGGACTTCATACTTTAGAAGTACTTTACACCAGTTGCTCCTCCCACGTCAGGACGCTTTCTGCAGGCAGAGCCATCTCCTGTGGCTCAGGGCCGACACAGATGAGATGCTCTGTTCTCCATCTGCAGTGCCAAAGCATACACGCTAATGACCTTAAGTATCCAGGTATGACCAGCAGAGATACTCCTAGAAAATTAAGGAAGCTGATTGAAAAAGAGCTCCCTGGTCCGGGATAAACTGCAGTAGCTGCTCCCATCAGACTGAGGTTTAGAGAGCCAGGAGGAACTGGCTGTATCAGAAGACATCCCAAACCCTGAGGTCAGATGCTGATGGGGTGTTCAAGAAAAAGCATGTCAAGGAATCGGAAGAAGAAAACAAAGTGGGGAAGCAGGATCAGTTGGATCAAGTCTACAGTCTGGGTCTGAAGACTGAGGCTAGCCAAGAYGATGGGAGCTGGATGGAGGTGGGAAGAGGGGAGCTAAGAGGTAGGTGAAGGCAACCTGGGTCATACTGCTCTCATTTTATCAAGCAGGAGAAAAATGAATGTGCCCCTGCGTGACAGCCCCAGCCTCTCTCCTACCCTTGACAAGTGTCACTGGAGAGGTACAGAGGTTCCTGCAGGTCCCAAGCTGACTGGCATACTCACACCCCTCTTTTGGAAATCTCTTCAGCAGAGGCAAAACCARGGCTTGCCACAGGCCATTGGAGACCACGCTTTAACTTCTTATATTGAACAAGCCCCATTCAAAACACTCCGCGAACGGACTGCGGTTCCCAAAGTCTGCAGTTTTACAGCCCCTCACCAAAATAATCCCTCTACCTGTTCCTCTTCCCCATGACCTTTCCCATCCCTCCAGCCAGGATGCCTTCCGTTCCCGGCGGTGCCCCTGAGACCTCCCCTCCCTCCCAGCGACAGCCTGCAGATCCGCCCCACCAGCCCGGAGGCAGCACGCCCGGGGCGGCTGCAAGCCGTGCTTGCGCTTCTGCGTGCTGCTGGTCGGAAGACCAAATGAAACGAAATAAAATCAAATAAACGACCCTCACTTCACACTGAAGATCAGCAGTGACACTTCTCTGCAGCTCTACAGGGYTACTGGTTCTCTCTAAACTTGCAGGAAGTTCAAAACTTTGAGCACTAAGCTTCCATCAAATCTGCTTGAAAAGCACAAGGAATTAAAAAATTGTTAAAAGCAGAGCAACTCCACTTTCCTCGAAAAGCAGACTAATAGCAATGCACGGACACTTGCAGGGAACTATTGCACACAGGGAGAAAAAATATTCAAATAGGGCAAATACTTCTGGATGCCGTATTTCCTGGATTTTCTTTGTTTATTTTTGGTATTACTGAGAGTGCTTCAGTCAAAAAAAAGAAAGGAGGAGCATTTGACTCCTACCAAAAAACTTCATTATTCTGCCAGTGAGACTATGAGCATTTCCTAACAGACTTTTCTGGTGGCACAGCTGCAGTTTCAACTTCGGGAAACCAGGTTTAAGTCAGGGTTAAAGAGGATGCAAGAGAATATCAAGAAAATTCAGAGGAGGAACATTTATAAATGTGACATCAAGGGCAGTTAATCAATTTGCCATTACTTAAAGTTGTTCCCTCAGTTCTATGAAAAAAAAGAGTAATCTACCACGATGGCACTTCACGGTCGTGAGTAATCAACATGCGCCTTCAACTCACATGAACCTTGAACGTTCTCAGTAGATGCAAATCCATCCTCATTTCTCTGCTTATTCAGCAGAGAGCAGGCAAGGATGCAGCTTAAAGAGAATCTGGACTTCTCCTGGTCGAGCTGCTGATAGGGGTGCAGGAGAAAATACATCTAGGACCTAAACACAGAATATATTTTTTTTTGTGCATCGTTTCAGGATACTGCTGCCATTCCTGACACAGGGACCTTCTCACCAGCGTGTCCCCCCCTGACCAGCCACCTCCACCATCCCTGCACACTGCTAACATCAAAAATGAGTCCTGCACTGCACAATAAGAAAGCAGACACATTTCCCAGAGCTGAAAAATCACTCCTGTCCAACCTGACGTTGTTGCACGACTGAGTTAATTCATCTATTGCATAAACCATTTATTTTTGTTTGGCTTTTGGAAATCCATACCCGAGGAAGAATTTTTATAACCACCGACGGGCAGTTTGCCAGCAACTGCGTGTCCTGAAAATGTTCGCCTGCTGGGGGTAGAGCAGTTTGATGTAGGTCAGTCTGCCCCTCCTGCAGTGTCACAGCCACCCCTTCTTCCCCCTCGTAACCCAGTTGCAGATCTTCTCCACCTCCCCTAAGAACCAGGGACCAGACCGACTGTGCAGAAGCTCTGTTAAAAAATACTAAAGCCAGTTTTAAGAACCGTCTGAAACACACAGCAAATCTGGTCACACAGAATGGTTTCACTAGAGCTATTTTAGCACAGACCTTGAAAAAGCGTTCCAAACCTCTTGGAAATCTACTGCATAACAGTATAAATTAYGTGCAGCTGCTGTTGCAATAGAGTGATCACTATTTACCTCCTAGCTCAGTTACTATAAACATTTCCTATATTTCAGCACGGGAAAAAAATGTCTGTACAAAAAAGCTCAAAGTTGGCCCTGTATCCTCTTGTATCTGTTTTTCCCTACTTGCAGCAAGGATCCACGGCACCTTCCATGCTTGCAGTGCCTCCAGACGTGGTCCGGAGGGAGGGAGCCCGGTGAGCTCTGAGACTCAACTGCTTTGAGAGAGGTGACCTTGAAGAGTCATTGAAGCGAATAGCTTCATAAATTGGCAATTTATGGCCAATAAAACGAACAAACAGAAGTGTCAACATTTTAAKAAGAGTTCTTATTAGCTTATTCTCCCAGCTAGTGAAATTAGCAGGTCAAATGTTTGAGGTATGGGCTTGAGACAGCACTATTCCCCAAGCAGAAGCTGCAGGGTGCCAAGCAAAGCGCGGACTCGTGAGCCCGTAACTTGGCATGCCGAGACGGCCGAGGGACCGTGCATCAGAAGCAGCTTTCAGCATCTCCCTAGGGCAGGAGCTCCAGCAGCGCCCGGCCAGGGCACCCGCTGCCCCTCGGCGGGACGCGTGCTTGTGCTGACGCCAGCGTGAATTCCGTGCCGTGACTTCACCCTCCTCGGCCACTGCAGCGCTTCTAGCAGAAATGCCAGTGTGAAAACGTGGACACGAGTGACCCGTGAGAAGGGGGATGGAAGGCAAAGTGCTACGGCCACGCGGACGGCTCTAGCAACTCTGATACGAATATGCACGGGGGCGTGCAGAGATAAAAGCCTGGGAGCTCAACATTCAGAAAGTTCGTTGCATTCATTGACTGTCTATGAAACTCCTGGTCTAGGCGTGGGTGGTTGGTGAGCGGCACGAGGAGAAGCCAGGGACGTCTTGGCACGTCCCACAGCGTGAGAAGCCAACCCTTGCCCAGGGGCACAGGGCAATGATGGAGATCTTATTCCAGAAAAACACCTCGGGCTGGTTCCAGCAGAGAGGGGAGCGGAGCGTGGGGCAGGCCAGGACGGGAGGTTYGGAAAGGGCAGCGGTGCGGCGCGGAGCACCGGTTCTCCACGGGGCTGAAACCAGTTCTACGGGGTGAGGAGGGAACCGCAACGGCTGCTGCCGCGCAAAGCACGGCGCGAGGCTCCAGGGAGCCCCAGGGGTCCTGAGAAAGTGCGTTACCGGTCTGCAGAGGCTCATAGTACTTCAGCATGAGCCACTCAGCTCTTACTAACAGTTTTCACCTCTGTTGTAGAAAGGATGCCGCAGGAATCAGCTCGCTGACACGAACGCTCTTCTATGCATTTCATAACCATGGTGTGATAACTGAGGTTACCCCGGGAAGGACTGTAGCCTGGGAATCGATGAATACTGCGAGATGGTGAGTTGAATTTATTTACGCTGTTCTCTGAGCAACCCGCTGAATAAAACGGTCAGTGATGTGACTCATCTCTTGGTATCTAGATAAATATGGATGTAAATAGTGATGTATGTCCGAGAATACTGAACTTAAGGTTCCTCTTCTAAAATTATTACTCCTTGTAGCTATGAGGAAGCCAAGGAAAAATTCATCAAGTAGTTTATTTGTAATTTAATATATTTAATATTAATATATATTTAATATATTTTTAATTTTTTATATATATAAACACCATGAATTATTAGCTGATTTTTATTTTCTATACTACAGAGCATTTAACTCATTTCTACTGCCAATCCAATAAATCATTAGGAAGGCTTCTGCACGAAGAGAAATGAGGCTATAAAATAGGCACAAAATTGCATGGCTGTTGCACAGACACTCTCTTAAATAACCAACACACAACAAAGATGCACACAATTCCCCATAAAATAAAAAGTACAGCGAAGCAACGTGGAAGCGCAGCACAACGCGGCTACGATTTCAGCAGCGCACCCGGCTGTGCTGGYGGCTTTTTGTCTGGTGGGGCTGTAACGCGACAGATGGGTGGGACGGGCAGCAGAGCAGAGGTCTGACCTCCTCCATCCCACCCCCGTACCACAACACACGGCGGGAGGGGGGGCGGTTCTGGCCATCCTGGAGTAACGAGGGTGGGGATTTGGGGGTTCAGCTGTTTTTCCATGTTGTTTCTCAAGAAGCAGCAGAGCACAGTCTGGGACACAGGAGAAGAGGCCGTGGGCGAAGGGCGGGCGAGCCGGAGCGGAGGTGAGCGGGATGTATTTGATGAGTTTAACTCCAGGCATGTTCCTTGCTAAAACCAATAACAAATGTTTTGCAGCATATCCACAATAATGATTTGTCAGTGTTGCCTAATTGCTTCTGTCATGAATTAAATAATCCTGGTGCTCTTGTTAGCAATTCTTTGATAACATCTGTTGAACAGGAGGTTTCTAAGCAATGATAACGATCCACAGAGTTCAGCAAACGGCTTCCTCGGCCCACTGCTGCGCTCAGATCTGTCTCCTGAATTTTTATTTAAACCAGGCTGAAACATGAGCTGTCTCTTCCCATACCAAATAAAACCCAGACGAGCTGGGACGCCTTGCAGAGCTGGATTTAGAGCTGTCGAGTATACTGAGTACACCGAGTATTGTTGAGTAGGCCATTTAACAGCAGGAAAAACCAGCATCAGTGAGAACTTTCTGAAAAAAYGGCTCAGAGTGGGAGAGCTACCGGCAATCTCTGCCATTAAGCAGAAAGATGTGCTCCAGGGGCAGCGGGCAGCTGCTTGGTGGGTGGCCGAAGCCCTTCCCACGGCTGCCTCCAGAGGCTGCAAACAGGCAGACTGAGAAGAGCCCACGGGGATTGGGGATGCCCTTGGTAAGGGATGCCCTTGGGGATGCCC